>JAHTLZ010003518.1:7472936-7499537 GCA_023846285.1 Phrynocephalus versicolor | reverse complement strand
GCGCTAATTCCAAATGTTTTTACCCTGGATTTATATTCAATAAAGCACTGCAAAGCAGGAAGCTGATTTTCGGTTTCCATAAACTTGGCTTCTTCTGCTCCCTCCAAGAGAAACGAAAACTACAACTAGAAATCCATGGAAAAATCCAGTACTGTATTTTGGTGTCTATTGATTGGGTCCACATCCCAAAACAAAACACACCTAGCCTGGTTCCGCTGAGAAAAGCTCAAGGCAACAGGAAAAGAGGCAGACCAAACGTGAGATGAATGAACTTCAGTTGGCAAAACTGAGGGCAGGAGGGTTTGGATATTATTCGCCCCTTCATAGGATCGTACTCGCTCACATGTCGAGGGCGCCTTGACTGCACCCAAACAACAAACCCTGATTCAATCCAGCAAGATATGCTAACGGGGGACTGCCTTGCATGGGCTTCTCACAAAGCCACACACTGTTCTGCGTCTCCACGTACACAGGAGGGAAGCAAAATGAGACCGACTAAACTCTTCTGCCTCTTATTGCCACTCGCTCAGGGAGGCTTTTTGACTTGAATGGGGGCCCGTAGGGCGATGGCGGCAGAGGTGTTGTGTTGCTAGGAGACCGAGGGACGCGGAAGAGCGGCGGGCATGGAGAGGGGCTTGGGGCGGCAGCAGGCGCAGCGCGTAGAACGCCGGCTGGGCTCCCAGACCGGGCAGGAGGGTAGCCGAGACGACGTGTTTGCGTGTGTGCGTGTGTGTGCGGTTGTGTGTGTGTGTGTGTGTGTGTGTGTGTGTGTGTGTGTGTGTGAGAGAGAGAGAGAGAGAGAGAGAGAGAGATCAGGCTGACTGTCGGGGTGCGGGTTGTCCAGGAAGGCGTGCACTACTAAGAAGGTAGCCAGTGCTGTGCTCTCGAGAGCCTTGGCAGCGTTTTATTCTCCCCCCCCCCCCCCATGGTTGACTCCTGTGTCCAAAAGTTATGGGGTTGACCGGATTCGCAAAGTCATGATTGCTAAGGATTTTAATATATATGCATGCCCTTTATGGGAAATTGGAGTCCTTGGCTAGTCACATTTTTATGAGGTATTGCTTATTTATTTGAAATGGAGAAAAGTTTGACCTTGGGCAGACTTGAGTCTGCCTGAGTGGCCATAGAAATGGCTGAAATGTCTTTGCAGTTTAATCTTGGCCTGCTTTCAGACCAAGTTGGGATTTTTTTGTGAGCGGGCTTACTCATGAGTCAGTATGTAGTGTGACTGCCGCCGTGATGCAGACCCTATGTTCAGAATTAGGCTTGTGCCCCCACCCCCACCCCGAGCCTACTGCCATTTAAGCCTTGATAAGTTTGAGGCCGAGGGTCAGGTCCTTTTATATTCCATAGGATCATGCAAAAGGGGTGGAAGCACGGTGATGGAATGAAACAGACAACGGCAATGTAAAGCTTTATAGAACAAGAACGAGAAATTTATGGTGGTCTTATGACCCTTACATAAGAGTATACAATAAAAAACACCAGAGGGACTATAGGAAATTGGATGCATTAAAAGGGTGGACAGTCCATACTACCTCTGTCCTCTTGCACAAGACAGCTAGGAAAAATTTTGCTACCTGTGCTGTGATGTATGAGTTCTGATCTGATAGGAAGTGTTGTACTAGCCATCTGGATGGGTGGCCTTGGAACTTATTCAGCAATGGGCGAATTAGGTCATTCCTGATTTATTCATAACGTGGGCAATGTAAAAGCATATGCACAAGGAATTCAGGAAACCCAGTACCACATAGGCAGGTTCTGCCTTGACATGCAGCTCCTTTAAACCTCTCCTAGAGAAGTGCTGAGGGAAGTATATTCTTCCTAGCCAGCATGAATGCACTGTTAAACCTGCGGTGAGCAGAGTGAGGTTAAGTATCCCTCAGGGATCCTGTATGGTAGGAAGAAACCTTGTGGCAAAGGGAAGCACTTTGTGTTTGCCTGTGAGAAAAATTTCCTGATTTTCTATGTCATGTAGCCTCTGGGTGAGGGTTCTGAAAGCCTGTTTCTGTCCAGGGTCATTATGTGTTCAAGGAGGATACCTGTTGACCTAATGTTTTGTTGGATAAAGGATTGCCATTTGCTGTGGTGGGTGAAGGATTGAAACAGACAACTGCAATGCAAAACTTTATAGAAAATCAGTGTTGATTTTAGTTCCAAATGACTTGAAATGGCATTTATTTAGTACAAATACAAATAATGAAATGAATGTATTATTTGTTAGTAATTTACCGTTCTCTCCATAGGAGACCCAGGTGGCTAACAACAATTAAAATTATGCAGTAATAAATAGCAAGTTAAAAATACCATACCAAAAATTTGATCAGTATTAAAAATGATTTTGAAGTCATTGTAAAAAATATTTAAAACTATCTAAATATCAGATCCTTATACACTTATCAATTAAAAGCCTGCCTGGGACAGGGCATTCCAAAGCTTGGGAGCAGCCACTGATAAAGCCCTTATTTACAGGTCACATTTAATATTTTCTTACCTGCAGGTTCTAAACAGCGCTACCAGTAAGAAATCATGGAGATATTAATCAGGCAGCAACTGTCAGATGCTGAGAGACACCAAGGTAAATGGCTATGTAAACTGTTACTATCAGTCTCAATCCTTCTATTTGTCTGTAAGTACTGGAAATTATGTGTCCCCTCATATGGTGGAATAGATTAGCTACTCCTCATCCCCTGTAATACCCAGTGGTGTCTAAAACACATTTGCTTGCATCCCCTTACTGGGAGAAAGGCTGCCTATCAATATGACAATTAATTAATACTTACAAGGTTTTTTTTTGTTCAAACAAAAACAGTTCTGGGTGAATGTGCATGAGAATACAGCTTTCATTCCTTTTAATTTAGCAACCAAAAAAAAAAAAAAACAGACTTTCATACATCTACTACTGTAGTCCCCTGCCACAACAGAGTTCATATATTACAGTCTCAGCATATGGTGAGTTTTTTCTTGAAAGAAGCAGGCTTCCAAAAAGAGGTTTTTAACCCCTTCCTGACACCTCAGCAAACAGACCTTGGGCTCCTGGCAGCACACACCACCACTAGCAGCAACCCCAGATCTGTTTTCTGAGGTGTCAGGAGGGGATTAAAAAACTCTCTTGAAAATGGCTTCTGATAATTTCCAGTTTCAGTTATTGTTGGCTCTTGGCACTAACAGGAGTGGAGATGTAATCCAAGGCTGGTCCCAAGGTGGGAAGTTGGTTAGTTGTCCAACCATGATTTAATGGGGAGGAGGGAGCTCACTGAAATGCTTATTTTCGATATAAATAGTTCTAAAATATTATTATCAACATTCTTTGAATGTCCTTTTTAAAGATATTGAAGCTTTGCAGAATGCTTACAAGTTGATCAAATCAGCTAATGAAGGGAAATCAGCCCTTGATTCCTCGGAGATTTTCTCTTCTGATTTGTATGTCCTATGTGCAGAAGAAGCACATAAGGTAAGAGTGCCCTCTTTTTTTATTGCTGTTGGGATTTTATCTGAGATTTCCAACCACTTTATTGAAACCTCTAATATATTTAACTTTAGATGGGTTTTCCAGAAATGAGCAAGGACTGTCTACAAATGTATTTTAAAGGAAAACCTCCTGTTAACCAATTTTTGGGTAGAGCATATTTGTGCCAGAGCCAGTTGCATACCCCGGTGTCTACTGATAGCATGGTGAGTTTTCTCATTCTTAATTTTGAGACCTTTCTTTTGTAATAAATTAAATTCTTTTATTATTAAATTAATAAAGGAACCGTTAGCTGTTGTAGAGTTCACACTGTGTTTGGATCCTTATATGAGTTAGGGAATTTTGGTCTGAGACTTAAAATAACTTCAGTTAGACTGTAATCCTGTACAAACTAGCCTTCAGCACTGTTCAGGTACTATAACTGGAAAACAGATATGTCTTGAAGTGTGGTGTGACAGAGAAATGCACATAATTCCTACTTTCATAGCCACAAACCATAATGAAGTCAGGCAGACTTTCATGTACGTATTCACATCAGTCTTATGTCCTTTACTAAATACATGCATGTGTTATGTTTCCATGAGCGGGAACACCGTCTTATCACATATCTGAAACATAGGAACACTAGGTGTTCTGGCGGACTTTGTGGTCCCTGCTAGGAATTCATGACTTTCTGCCTGATTTCTGTGTGCAGTAGAAATAAGGAGGGTAGGTCATTGCCATGCTTCCAAACATTCCTGCTTTCAGACATAATTGAAAGTAAAGCTTCACAGTAAATCTCATTGACATAACTGCATCTTACATGTATAAAATTGCATCAAGAAATGTCACTGCATGACAGTTCCATTCATACACTTTTCTGCAATTCTTCCCACATATACAGGAGGGGCCACCAGTAGGGCTTCTGGAGGAGATAGATGCCTCTGGGGTGGGGGGAGTGGGGGAAGAGGTCACAAAAAACACTTTCCCCCCTAAACTTCCTCAAATTAACTTAAATAAATCCAAACAACAGTACGGTTTTTAAAAAGGGAATTAGCATATTGGCTGTGTTGCCAGGAGATGCCAGAACATGACTGTACACAGCCATGAACTGCCTCTGGGACTCCAGCTCCAGATTTTGCCTCGAGGTTAACTCCTGAAGCCTTTTCCAGAATTGAATGTAGCCACAAGGCAGTGGAGGTTTAAAATCAGAATTTTCCTTCTGCTAAAACTAATCATATCAGCTCTGCTGTTCTATTAGACTATTCTAGCGATGTGGAGAGTTTTTTTTTTTTTTTTTTTTTGCTGCTTGGGTAACAGTTGTAACCTCCATATAAATCTACCCAGGTCGTGTGCTCTAAAGAAGCCACATCAGCTTTGCATTCAGTGTGGAAACAACATGAGAAGAAGCAGTTACCTGGCCTCTTTAGCCACACTAGATATTGCTTTAGGACTTCTATACAGAGCAGAATACTATAATCTCTCAAGACTGAAGGATGCCTATGATGAGCATATTAGCTGGTCTGTAGAACTACTGCTGAACTGCAAATTATTTGTTTACTGTTCCTAGTCTTTTTCTCCATTTTTCAATTGGTTTACTACTTGTTGAGCAGATACCAAATCTAGATGAAAAACTACTTGAGGGAAGTTGACTTAGAGGTTGCATGGAATGATCTTCATTATCAGGCAGACACATGTTTCAGAACTTATTTTTTAGTGCCATATACAGTATACTTCTACTCCCGTAGACAACCATTTGTCAGATATACTTTGATTTATATTGCTGCATTGAACAAGGGATTGGCCTCGATGCCCTTATAGGCCCCTTCCAACACCATTATTCTTTGATTCTAAGTTAACATTAATGATTACTTTTAATATTTTGTTTCCACATTTGAAAAATAGGTATCATAATGACAAAACAGCCTACATTTAAAACAGTATTTTTCCCAATTTGTGCCTATACCGGTGTGTGCACCTGGGGTATTCGCTTTCTATATAAACAAGTCCTTTCAGTTGATGAGGAAGAAAACAGTTCAGAGCAGGAATGCAGTGTGAGTTCACTGGAGCTCCTTTAGTCAGAAGTAGGGATGGGCATGAACCTTAGTTCATAGGTTCATGGTATTTCATTGGCATGGCACCATGGGAGTTGCATGTTCCCTTCCCCCACTGGATGGATTCGCCACTCACCAGCTGCTGCATGCTGACATTCTCCTCTGTGTTGGACATATATCCGGTCCTGGCAGGAGCACCTGTTTTCCCTTGTCTGCCCCCTCCAGCAGCCACCCATTCAGATAAGGAGGTGGAGCCGATATTCCTGCATTGCAGCCTTTGAGTTGCTTGAAGGAGGGAAGCAGGAACTCCTGCTGGGACTGGATAAATAGCTGATTGGGTGGGGGGTGGAGCAGCAGTGTGTGCCGGCTGGGGAGTGGAGAATCTGGCAGGGAACAGAAGCACGAATCTCTGAGTTGAATTTTGTGCCCATTTCTAGTCATAAATTTTGACTTTCCTGCACTGTTGTGTATATTTCAGGTACTAAATTAGTAACAAAGTAATGTGGCATGGAAGCATAAGATAAATATAAAATATTATGTATATTACATTATGAATAGATGCAATGTAAGAAAATACTGAATCAAAAAACTGAATCATACCCATTTTTTATTTTTTTTATTTTTTTAGGAGCAGTTTGAAAAATTCATTATAAACCTGCTCAAGGCAATAGACTTTGCATTAGGTGATACAAGGTAACTTTTACAACTTTTACAACTCACTCCCAGTTTAACCCCTCTTTTAAAAGACCCTCTCTGGCACTGCTTTCCTCAGAAACTCTGAAACAACTATTGTGTTTGAGTAAATGAGGAAAAATGATGATGGAAATGGATAATCATTTTTTCAGGAGTTCCTATATAGACAGACAGATCTGATAATATGTTGGTTGCTGCTTCTGAACAGTTTAGATAAAATATAGCTAAACCAAGAGCCTGTATTTCCTCGATCCATTCCAATCCGGGTTTAGGACGCATCATGGGACTGAAACAGCCCTGGTCGCGTTGCAAGATGACCTCTTGAGGGGGGCCGACAGGGGTTGCTCTACCCTGTTGGTCCTCCTTGACCTGTCCGCAGCCTTCAATACTATCTACCACAGTATCCTCCTGGGCAGGCTTTCAGAGGTGGGGACTGGTAGCCTAGTCTTGTGCTGGCTCCAGTCCTTCCTCCGTAACCGTGTCCTGAGAGTACAGCTGGGTGGAGTTCTGTCAGCCCCTCGCATGCGGTGTTCCTCAGGAGTCGGGGCTCTCACCCATGCTATTCAATATCTGCATGAAGCCGCTGCTGGAGGTCCTTTGGAGTTTTGGAGTCTGCTGTCATCAGTACGCTGATGACATGCAGCTCCATCTCTCCTTAACATAAGTAATTAGGTGCCTTGTTCCTTTTAGGATTTTCTTGTGCCACCCACTATCTTGCCTGTGTTTCTTTTGGCTCCTGTGCCTTTGCTTAGCTTCTCATGGAACAGACTCTGCTGCAAAGTTTATGGAAAGCGCTTGATAGGATGAACACCTGGATCTACTCCTTGCCTGGTTCTGTTTCCACAAAATGGTGCCTTAATGCATTTTCTTTTCATTCCAGATACTATTTTTTGATATACAATGCTTCGGTTATTTACTGGAAGGTCGTCAGACCCTTCTTTAAACCTGGGCTCCGCCACTTTCTTATCCCAAGCCTCATTCAGATTGTGCCTGCATTGCAGCATCCAGTTGAAGAAGATAAGGACTGGACAGCAGAACTCATGATGTAAGACAGGGGTGTCCAAACTTTTTGCAAGGAAGGCCAGATTTGGTGAAGTGAAAATGTGTGGGGGCTGACCATTCAGCCACATTTGGCCCCCGGGCCGGACTTTGGACAAGTCTCTATAACATGCAAGGAGGCGGGGAGGATGCTGCAGCAATGGAACTGGGGATGGGTAGGCTGGGCAGGTGGCTGGGGGGATGGACAGAGGGAGGGAGGGCAGGCAAACCATAAAACTGCAAGCTGACGCCTCCATCCAGTATGGGTAAGGGTCAGCTGGTGGGGATGCGTCACAGGCTGAGCAGGTGGGGAGAAGAAGCCGCGGGCCACTCAGAATTTGAAAATGGGCTGCATTTGGCCCCCGGGCCTGACTTTGGATATGCTTGATGTAAGCTAAGTTACTGCTGAAGGAAATATTCATTTTGTGACTTGCACTGACCCTGTGTTCCATCCTGGGCAGCAGTGCTTCTGTGCTGTTCATCAACAGAAAAACTGAGTTACAAAGAATATATATAAAAGAAATGCTTAGTAGACCTTAGTAAGCATAATATTATTTGTACTTATCAAAACAACAACAAAAAAACCTTATCCCTTTATTGAGACTTTTTTGTCCTGATAAAACAAAATAGTTAGCCTCTAGCAAATGTACTTTGGTACCAGTTTTTTTTTTTAAGACAACCTTAGCAATCTCTTTTATTGCAGATGATCATACCACTCAAGTATTTTAAAACTGGAGAGATAATGCCTGGCTGCTTTCCTTTCCCTCCGTATGCCTAATCATAGCTGTGCTTTCTTCTGCCCCTTGATACACACCTGGCCGTGATGCCAGGCGCACACTGCATACTTTGCCCTTCTCAGTTTTCATTGAACTAAACCAATCAGACGTTTTGCTCTTCTTTTGCCAATAGGATTGCTAGCTGTTTGAAATGAAGCTACTTGAGGACATGGTGTTGTCAGGAAAATCAAGATGATGATATTTACTTCTGTGATATTAATGGACTCACACCATTTCCTCTGGGGGAACTTAAGGAGTTCAGAAGTGGAAAATGACAGAGATTTCTACCAATCTGATGGTTGTTCACATTTTATAGACATCATTTTGTCTTATTTGTTCAGCTTTCAGCCTTACTGTCCATACCGATTGACCAACAGTTCGTATTTACAGTTATTAGTTCTGTGTTTTACTAAAACACCTTGATGATATAGAGGCTTGAAAGCAAGGTGAAATATTGAGAGAATTAGATATGACAAGAGGGCTGCATCAGATCTTCTTGTTAGGTTCTTTTCTCACCGTTTTCTTGAATGGTTTTAACCAGTGATTTGAAGGTTTGAGTAAAAACATGTTGGAGAAAAGAGATTGATGGTTTGATTATATTGTTTTGATATTCAGAACAATTGTACATGTCATACACAAATAGTGTGAGACATCAGTCTTTTGGGCATGGATGGGCCCATTTTAAATTTTGGGAATATTTTAGACACCTGCATAAAATGAGTGCCATAGGGTCCTTATGCAGACAGAAAGAATAAGTAAATTTTCTAATAAGCTTTGATCAACACAATGGGTTGGAGCCCCAAATACTGAATGACAGCACAACAAAGTACATATTTTACAAATGTTAAAATTGTTGATACTTAAAAGTAACAAACATACCCAATAAACCAAACACAGGGAACACACAGAGACAGCCTTTATTTTGGAAAACACATATCCATATCATAACATCTTTTTAAAGGCAAAATGTATACAGCACCACACAAGTATGTGCAGAAATCACATTTCTGAAACAGGAAACCACATGCCACATGGGTAAGCATAGATGTCCAACTAGAGGTGTAAGAATTTGTCACTGTTTGTCACTTATGAACAAATCAAGGCCTGTCATAACTATCATTTTGCTTTCCTCACAGAGAATTGCTTGAATGTTTCCTGGATGCTTCCAGAGTTGAGGAAGCCATAGAGTTTTCATCCACTGCTGCAGCATTCATTAAGGAAAATGTCCCGTCAAGATATAAACAACTGTTTTCTCTGATGGTAATTCTAGAAAAAACTAGTTTCATTTTGCAGTTATCTCTAGAGAATTTTAAGATGCATAATTTCACTTGATTAGAATGCAGATTTTTCCCAACCAGTGTCATCTACTGTGCGCACCTAATATGAAGCCATCCCTAGTCATCCCTTTGTCATGAACAAATGTTATGCTCAAGAAGTAAGTGACACATGGGTTGCAACTGATGAAAGGAAAAAGCAGTAACATTGAAGGAATGCTAATATGATATTTGTATTGTGTCACAGGCATTCTGAATATGAGCATTATTTATACCACAGGTATAATTGTTTATACCACAGGTGTAGTGATTATCGTGTGTCAAACCATCTCTTGACAAACTGTCAGTTTTTTAGAAGAGGTTTTCTGTGGTGTCTTGAAAGCTCACCTTGCTACTCTGGTCCAGAAAAAAACCAAAACCAAAATAGGACAGCAAAGAAGATACAGCATCTTTTCAATACTGGCTTACATAATAGCTGTAACTTTTCCATCCTATTCTATAATGCCTATGTGAAATGTGCAAAATAATTTGAAATTTCCAGGCTGTCTTTATATTCTCTCCCTCCAAAATCAGATGTGTTAGTATAATATGCAACTCTGGCTTGCTGTTCTAAATTATTGGGCAGCGACCAGCAGAATTTCATACATGCCTGGTCAATAAATGTTTCATTGATTTCAAAGAGACTTACTCCCATATAAGAGATATAGGATTGTGATCCAAAAGACAGGAGCTATTTTTAAGGGGCAACCAAAGATTTTCTGCATAAGATCTATAGCATGTTGGTGTTTCAAAAACTTAAACGGAAAGCAATTCCCAAACTGAAAAGCAAAAGAAGCAGGGTACTCCTGCTTGATTTTTCTGCCTCTACTAGCAGAACCAGAAGAAAACAGACCTACAGCTACCAGGCTCTCTAAAAACCTGCCATCTAAAACATTTTGTAGTGGCTTACAGGGGAAGAAAGTCCCAGTTCTGGTGAAAGCAACAGAATCCAGTAGAATTATACTGTTGGATTTTGGCAATTGATTTGATCAGCTATGGTTGGAATATCCCAAAGCAAGTGCAGGTTTTTGTATGTTAGGGTGTAGTATAACACTGTTATTTCATCTACTCTGTATTCAGTTCCTTCCAACTGAAAACAAGTAGCAGTTTATGCAAGATTAAAGAATTATTGGATAAATGATTTTGGAGTGTTCCAACATCTGCAAATGCAAACTAAAATGCATGTGTGGTGGAAGAATGATTTAAGCAAATTCATATAATTCATGAAAATTAACACTAAATAAGTTTGTCATTTTTAAAGTGGCATGGTTCTTCTGTTTTTGTTTCATTTTGGCTTCAGTGTTCGTCCACAATTGTCTTAGTTAACATGAATCCACTCAATTCATTTTTCATCTTTTTTCCTAGTTGATTATGTAGTTTAAATACTGAAATAGTTCCTATATTATTTGTAGGTACGTCACAAACTAGTGGAAGCCTCACAAATAGAAGATGAAGTTGAAAACTCCCCCAACTTAAGCATTATTTATAAGATTCAAACAATCAAGTTGTAAGTATTGATGGTTGCCGATGTGTCAAAATAGACTGGGATCTTGGCATGAAATACCCGATAATGTAGTTTGACAGATGGCGAAGAATACTAATGGTTTTGAAAAATCAGTCTGATTTTTCTAACCGCCAGCCCAGAATCACATACATATCTTATAGCACTGCCCTCGATCATTTGTTACTCAGGAGTTGATCAGGGAAATCTGTTATTCATGTTGGAGAGATGAATAGTACAGTACTATTCTGTCTTAAAGAGGATAGTTTGTTAATACCAAGACATGGGCCAAAATAACAAGAGTAAAGTCTGATGGTCACCATGATGTGATCAGAGGCATATCTTATACCTCTGGTCCTTCTGAATTAAATTTGCCATGCTTCTTCTGAAACTTCTCTTCTGGTTTGAAACACAGCCTTTTGTATCTTATCAAAACCGGATACTGTATGTAAAGTTAACTTTTGGTTCTGTTTTGAATAGACTTCTCACAAATCCAACTCATGAAAGAAGAAAATGCTGTTGGTTGTTGGACAGATTTCAGGTTTTTAAAAATATTATTAATAATCCATTTGTAAAATAATTGCAGACAGCTGGATAAAAATGAAATTCCACCAGAAGCAGCTACCGATCTGAGTAATATATATGAACTTTTGAAAGGATCCAAAAGGAAATTAAATCATAAGGAAAGGTAAGGATTCCAAAACCCAGGAAACACTTTCAGAAATGTCAGTATGTGTTATTTATACTGCATTCATACTAGAGTTAATACAAATTTGACTGAAATCTCCCATGCTTTGTTAATCATCATAGGGTTTAGAAAGACCCCCCCCCAAATTATCTTGGAATTTACAGTAGACAAATGTCTACAGTAGGACCCTCCTATCTTCAGTCTCATCTTCCTTCTAAATCTCTCTTTTCTCTCCTCTCTTTCTTCCAATCACTTTTTTTGCCATGGATGCCCTAAAACAGTGCTCCTTTGGAGGCTTTGAATAAATTTCACCTTGATAACACTTCTACTAGTCTCTGTACATTTGCTCACACTTTTGCATCCTAAATTAGAGCATACATGCAGCGTTGCTATCTATGTGGTTTGGGATTAGGTTGTAGGTATGGGATTTTCATTTCTTTTGGATGCCAATTCCTAGAATTCACCAGGAAACCCCCCCCCCCAAGACATAATCCTTGGGAGCTGCAGCCCAAAAGCAGTAGTAGTTTAAAGAGAAGCTTTTCTGAGCTCTGTCTGGCCTTGTAGCTGTGATTGTGACGCCTTCGGGGCGTTTGCACATGCTGTTTTTTCGCTGCTACCAAACAAACCAATTTGGGACCTGTCACACCCCAGGATTATTCAAGAAGTTCCCTCAGTTTAAACTAGCGACACAGCTTATTCTGGGAGGGTGAGCTTACTCCCACCATACCCCAGCTAAAAAGGGGAATGTCTCATCTGAAAACCCTCAGTCCGGGAGCCTCCCATAGAGCTCAATCAAGGGAAACTTTCTTACGGAAAAGTCAGTAGCGTGCAGCCTTGGCTAAGGCTCTGGTTAATTAGCAATGACTCCCCTCGCAGGCACAAACAGATTCCAGTTAAAAAGGTAAAGAAAAGAACTTTATTTAAAACAAACATCAAAACAGGAATCTTGCTTTTCCAGCATCATTCTGGCAAGCATTACAGATTCTGGGAACAAAATTTCTAAGGCACAACTTAAAAGAGTAAATAGAGAACTAATTTCAGGAAATAGAGTCAAATATTGCAACCCAAACAGAAAACAATAAATCTAGCTGATCCATCTAATACTCACATTATGAAAAGGAAAAGATCCTGGTGTCATCTCTGGCGTTCAGCCAGCATCAATACGGAGATCACATGGCTGCGTAGTTCTGTGGAGAAGCTCTCCCTCTCTTGTTAGGGCAGACCATTCTTATAGACCTAAAATCTCTTAGGATCTGTCTTTGTTCTTCAGAAATGTAAATTAAGCTCAGGGCAGTGTATCAATTAGCATACTTAGGAGTAAAGACTTTCTCCTTTGATAGTGAACAATAGGCTACACATTTCTATTGATCTCAAGTGTTCAATCACTTGAATAGGATGTGTATTTGACAGGGAGATTCCTTAGTTGACAGTAGCAACCTGTTGCCATCTGATGTAACCCTTTGAAGCCCAGGGACCGTTTGATATACAGGGAAATACATTGTAAAAACCATTTTTATCCGTTTGCTATCCCCTCATAAACATCTTTGGTGAAGATAGGCCTTGATATTCAGAAGAGGCAATGTAAGGTCCCTTCCATTTGCTCTTTACAACCACAAGAAACATTTTGATGATGAATAAAACATAACATTTGCTATCCTATTCGACTTTGCATCCACCTGTTAATTACAAAGGAAGTCAGTGTCTCTTTCCCAACCAGACTTCAAAGAAATGATAGCGTGTGACATGACATAGCCAGAAATCAACAGATTATACAGATGATAGGACAGATCAAAAGATGAATTTTCTAGAATTCATCACAGCGATAATGGACCTTCAAGGAGAAAGGGGCTGCTTCTGATGGTGCCCGTTAGAGGTGCAAGCGTTCGTGGCAATCTCAAGGGAACATGGGGTGCTGGCTCTTTGAGAGCCACCCTCTACAGAGCCTAATAGGTTACCCACTGAGTTTTGCCTGTGTTACTATCTGTTGTATTTACATCATAGTAACATTAAGAAACATGGAATACTTCTGAGTATATTAATCTTATACTTAATTATGAAGAGTTCAATATTGAAATTCTAAGTAAACTAATTTAGCTTGGCTTTGTACATCTGTTGCATATAGTATTAACTACTAATATTCATTTTATTCCAATTTCTTGTTTTCTCCTGTAGAATTTCTTTGCTGCTGGAATTGGCTCGACTTGCATTGAATTTAAATTGTATACCTGTTGCATGTTCCTGTATAAGTGACCTGCAGAAACGTAAAATTACTGTGAGTATTAAAATAATCTTGGCTGGACCCAGCTATAATGAAGTCAACATTAATGGAGTGAGTGTAGTTTTAATGTTTTATTCATATAAATAAACAAAGTGAAAACAACTTCATTCACACTTATAGACTAGCTTTTATCAGGGGAATTTCCCCCCTAAAAAGATTAATTATAAATAGCCTGGAGTAGGAACTGGCAAACCACTTCAGTATTCCTGCGAAGAAAACTCCATGGACATGGGGTCACAAAAGGTCGGTCACAACTGTAACGACACAACACACACACACAAATAAAGGACACACCCCAGTAAATAAAAAATGTTCTTGCTCATAGTGTATTATACATCTTAATAATGGCCAAAATCCCACAGATGTTTGCATAACATCTGCATAACCTTTCATGGCTGATAGCTAATTGAAGGTTACTGGGCACATGATGATTGCTAAGTTAGGTACAGTCCTCCCTTTTGCCTTCTTTGAGTGACGGGACTTGGTCTGAAGATCTCAAAATATGTGACTCACATAAGAGATGCACTTAGGAGTATTTAGGGAAGAAATGCAGACCATTAAAATGAGGTGCCTAAAATATCCACGATTATTCATTTGCTTTCCATAGTAATAATATATATGTTTTAATAGGATCTGGGGAAAGAGATTGAATTGGATTGCTTGGAATGTGATTTTGAAGTCAAGAAACTTGGGCCCAAAATTGAAACCTATGCTAAAAGTGTTGTTGAGGTATGTCTGCTTCTTAATTTGTACTGTTTTCCACAGAATTCTAGCCCACGGCTTTTAATTTCTTGTTTTTCCCATCTGTTGTCTTTTTTAAAGTGTGTTTTCCAGACCAGAAGATCGGCAAAAACTGATCTTTTGGTCAACAGCTACAATATGTATTTGTACTGCAGAAGCAGACTGAAGTCATGCCTGCGACACTGTGGCTGGCCACCTGAAACGCTGCACCCAACTCAGCCGGTCCTTATCATTATTCCCTTGCCAGGTGTGTTGCCCCCCAGACGATTCTTGGAGCAATCCAGGCAATTCTGAGCAGAGGTGGCCACCATTGCCGTACGACCCCATCTGCCTTTCACCTGAGTCTTTTGTCTCCTGCTTTTCACATTGCTGGACCATGTTTTTCTTGTGGAGAAACAGGAGTAACTTGCATCCCAAAACACTGTTTGTTCTTAGAATTAATGTCAAGTACATTTTTACTGTTGTAGGCTCAACTAAAAGAAATACACAAACTTGAGCTCATTCTAAATCGTGCAATCCGGCTAAAAGATCCTAACGTTATCCAGGCAGTATGCGCTACTCAGTGGAATATCTGTTTACCGCTCCTGCAGCACAACTTGCAACAGCATATACGGAAACCATTGTTATCTATTGCTGAAATCCTGGAAAAGATTGACAGGTAAATTGATATGGTTTTGAATTCTGTTGTACTACAGAGCCTGAGATATCTTTTATGAGCAAGAGATAAATTTAAGAGATTATGTATACTGTGTCAGATTACTGGCCCATCTAGCTGTGTCAGTAATCTCTTGGCATTGGTTCTCCACATTCTCATATATAGTCTTTTATCTGTATTTCCATGAGCTGCCTTGAAGGCACTGCATTTTATTTGGCATACCTTTTTGTGAACTGCAGTCCATTTCATCAGATGTTATTAGACCATTTAGCTGTGACAAAACTTTGTTGTTTTAGTTCCAATAAATACAACTGCCTCCTTCAAAATATATCAGTTCATTTCATTGATGTTTGTACCCTATGGAAGCAGTCATGACCTTAACATTGAGCTATGGGTTCTTTCCATGATAACATGCCTTGCTGATTACCTGGGAGATTTCAATGATTATCCTAAAATAAAAAAAGGAAAAAATGTATTTTTACTATGTAAAGGCAAAAAGTGTGTTGTACAGCTCCCTCTGTGACTAAAGGCTTCCTTTTGTGATTTTGAGGTGCACAAATTCACATGCTTCCCATGAAAGCATACCTACCTACCACCGCTGATGGGATAATCCCATTTTCAGGACAGACCCCGCACATCAGGATTTCTGGCATTAAGATATGGATAATAATGCTTTGAAAACTATGTTTGGGATCTTTAAGAAACAGCTGTGTTAACTAACTTATAACCTATTTGACAATGTTAATTTGCTTGGTGAAAGGAAAGTATTTTATTCAGGAAAAAATACATGTACTGTATTGCACAACGAGAATGTTCACATGGTACAGAATTTCTTAATACTTTTGAATAAAAATAGTCACGATTGTGTTTTTTAGCATGTTGATTTTGTTACGCTGCCAAGTGCATATGGAGATTGCCCGGATTGAAGAAAAGGCAGACAGAATAGAGGTTGCCATGGAACATTTGCAGAAGGCCATCTATCTTGATAACAACGGGCAATATAATGAGTACTTAAAAATGGCTTTCCATAGGCTTAACCTAAACACAATGCTATACAAGTCACTGGAACGCCTAGAAGACCAAGCCAGCTTGATGATTGAACAGGTAATTGTTGAATAAGAGTAAGAAACTATTTTAATTAGCATATACTCATTTACAATTCAGATCAGAGATAGAGCCTTCTCAGTGCTCAGCTCGTCTGACCATTTGTTGCTTTGCATGACAGAAACCTTTGTAACCAAACAAGGATGTTCATATGTAGCAATAGTTCTTAAGTGATACCTGGACTGCCTCTAGGACCAGTCTTTTTTGTAGATCCTTCTAGTAATCTTCATGGCAACAAACAAACAAACAAACAACTTGGCTGTGGATTGGCTGTGGTCATTTGTTTTGCCTAGTAAGGACCTAGTATAGCAAGACTGTGAACATGGATGTTTCCTCTGATCCAAGTCAGGCAATTTAATGTCACACTTGTGAACCACATATTTATTTATTTCTCTTCAGTTACAATGGATAAAACTGGTATTAAACTGAAACGGTTTCTGCAGCTTTTAATAGCTGTTGGGGAGGACATGGAAGCACTGTAAATTGCGCCTAGGAATAGCCTAAAAGTAGAGGTCTTTCAGTTTGAGTCCACATACTAGTAAGACTGTATAAAAGAAAAAAACAAAAGAAAGAAAATTAGTAGTTTGTAAAAATGAGGCAGCCCTTAGAAGCTATGTTTCCTTTGTAACTATTTATGCATGATTTCACTGGCACCAATAATATTTTTCTTTTCTATTTTGAGCCTCTGCTGCAGGGCAGAATTTAAAATGAGAGGAACCAATTGCGGCTGAAATGTTAAGAATGAAAGAACCGCCTTGCTGGAACAGGTCACAGCCCATCCAGTCCAGCATTCTGTCTCACACAGTGGCTCACCATTTGCTTCAGGGCATTCCCAAGCAGATGTCTTCACCTGCTTATGATTCCCTGCAAATGGCATTGAGAGATATCCTGCTTATCTCTCCAACCCAGAGGTTGTCCTTAGGCGTCCATAATGATAGCCATTGATACCCCTGTTCTCCATGAACTTGTCCAATCCTTTCTTAAAGCTGTCAAAGCTGACAGCTGTCACCACTTCTTCTGGCAGGGAGTTCCATAGACCAGTGATCCTTTGGGTGGAAAAAGTACTTTCTCTTATTTGTTTGAGATCTAGCACCCAAGTTTCATGGAGTACCCCCTGCTTCTAGTGTTGTGTGATAGGGAAAACAGTTCTTCCTTATCTACTTTGTCCACACCATGTATGATTTTATAAACGTCAGTCTTTCCCTAGCCACACATGGTGGTCCCAATTCAGATTGGGCCTACACAAGGTTTAGTTTGTAGTAAAAAAAAAAAAAGAAAGAAATAGTGGCTTTGGTGCATGTTATAAAAAAGGAGGTGCATACCTTTTTCTCAGTGAAAATTGTTTAGGTTTTCCACAGAAAAAGATCAAAATTGTACTCTCAGGAGCTTATTCTTCCACAAATTATTATTTTTAACATTTTAAAAGGATTCTTCACAGAAACAATACTAGCTTAAATGAAAAAAAAATCTTGGCCAAGCCTGTATTTCTGTTGGCATACTTAAGTGCAGAATGCTGAAGGAAACAGGTGTCCATATTCCTTTAAAAACCCTTGTGTTTGCTGAAGAACAAAGAAATGTTTTAAATATTGTAGCTGCATTTGCTTCCTCAAGTAGGCATACAATATTGAGTGTTTGCTAGAAAAGAAAAATGGAAAACTGTGAGAAACAGAATAGAGCATTTGAGGACGACTTATTGGTTTGCAGGCTGGAAGTCTGGGCACAAGTAGTCATCTTCAGGTAGGATTCTGCATTGTTACATTTTAATGAGGCATCCTTTGTCTTGGTTCAGGCTAAAAAAGGGACACCAAAAGACAGTGTGAGAAAGAAGAGGTCACTCTTGGTGAATGCTGGCCTTGCACTGGCTCCTGAGGCATTTCAGGTTGTCCTGGATAGCGAAAATGAAGCAAAAGGTAATGTACATTTGTATGGTTATCTAAAGCTCATTCACATTCTCCTAACCTAAAGAACCGCTTGAGTTTGTTTGTGTGTGGCAGCCATTAATGCTTCATTCTTGTAACAGGCTCCTTCTCCTTACTCCCAACTATCCTGGGCAGCCTCTTACTTCTGGTAGTTTAATGAACGGGCCTTTGCCATGTTGAAAATCCGCACAGAGCACAGGGAAAGAGAAGTACAGTACTCATAATTTTCCACCAAACACTGCTTACCATGTTCCATAATACCTTGATTCCTATTACTATATACAGATCTTGTTAGCTGTCCAGAATGGCCATTTAGCCTGATGGGTGGTGGCATATAAATGCAATCAATCAGTCAATCAATCAATCAATCAATCAATCTTACTCCAGCTTATCTGTGCAAAGGAGAGAGTGAGATATGGCTTCTATTTTTCATTTCTTGTACAAAATAACAAGAATTCCTTTTATCCAGGGCTGTATTACCACTGTCTCCAGAATCAGCAGCCCACTGTTCCCCACCAAAGCCCCAGCAGAATTTTTTACCAACCAATAGAAATGCAAGGATGCCACTATTCTAAAGGCCTTGGATACTATAGTATATTGTTAGGTCTTGGCTAGGATATAATTTGTTGCAGTGTATTTATTCAAAGTTCTGAGAGGTATTACTTGGGTTCTTGTTTTTTCAAGAGAATCAATGATGTGGTGGTGGTGGGGACAAACTCCAACAATACTTATTTTCTTCCTCGGCCATTGCCAGCTTAGGGGTCTTTGAAACTGTCTCTTTGAACCCTATTTATATATATAAAACTTGTGGGCGGGGAGAGGATGAATGTCAAACATAGCCCCAGTCAATCTGCAATTTTTGTAGCTGGAAATATAGGCAAAAATAGTAAGAAGTCAGAATGTGAGGCTTTGCACAAAACTAACTTGTAAAACAATTAAGCCTGGAAGTGATAACAGTTTCTCAAAACTCTTGACTTCTCAGTCAACGAGAAAAAGAATTTTTTAATTCTTACCTACAGAAATGAAATAAGCAATTTTTTACACCTCCACTCTGAGCCAGTGTGAAGCAGGCCTTTCTGGTGAGATATTACAGAGGCGTTACCTTTTCCTGCTTTTAGCCTTAATTGGAACAAAAAAGTTCTACTCCAAATATAAGGAAGAGTGGCTGCTTTAAAGAAAAACCTGTCATGTGAAAATATGTTAAGATGTGCATTGGTTATCCCTAATAGTAGATTTAAGGCTATTTTCAGAATTTTCCCGTACAAAGTGTTCTCGGTAATTCAGTGCTGAAGGGAAAACTTGGATCACTCATGTCCTGAGAGATGAAAAGTGTTTTACTAGATATTTCATAGACTTATTTTATAAATTAGAGATGAGCTTTAGTTGAAGTGAGCACAAGAGCTTTAAATGAAGTAAACAATAGTTGACAGCAAAATCTAAGTTCCAAAGACTTAAATCTTTGCTTTGCTTTGAATTACCATATCACAAGGCAGATCTAAAGACTGTTGCTTTGGTACTGGAGAAACAGATGTGCCCTGCACAATGCATTTTGTCATGGTATATAGCTGTTGAGTGTTGAGAACACAGAATACTTCCCTAGATGAAACAACATTCTGAATCTGCAAAGCAGTGTTCCCCCCCTCTTTTATGTATGCTAGCACAGTACGTTCAGGGAAGCCATTCATGTGAGCACTGAAAACCCCTCTCTCAACAGAGGTCGGGGCCTCAGACTCAGCCTATCTGCTATCAGGCTGTGCTTTCAACAATACCCAGACAAATCAAAAAGCCTTCACCACCAAGGCCATAGCTAACGACCCATACTTCATAGGTTTCAGCACCTTCGGCCATTGTTCACCTTAAGGCTATGGATACTGTTTGTCTGCCTAATGAGCCTATTCAGGCCATTGTTCATCTTATGAGCCTATTTCAGACCAGGGTGACAAGAGGTCAAAGTAGACTATGAGATGGAGGACTTGCAACTAGCTTTCTTCAGACTGATGAAGCTGTTTGGATGAGCAGCGAAAAGTTTCTATCTCTCAAGAAAAAGAAGTCCAGTTGCCATGACTCAACTTCCAGAGAAAGAATTCTGAAAGTTGTAGTCCAAAATATCTGGAGGGCCAAAGGTGTAAGGTATCTCAAGTGTATGATTACAATATGTCCTGTGAGGCCATCCGTGGCACTAGTAGGAAATTATTTGCATCTGAAAGATTATTGGTAAGAGATACCATCTGATGCTCACTTTTCTGAGAGTAAAAAGCAGAAATAAGATTGAACAAAGATCTAGTAGAGACTTCAAATCCTATGATGCCTTCCATTCTCTAAATATGTGAAATACTAAATTTTTTAAAAAATCATGATTTTTATTCATGTACATCTATTTGTGTTGCTTGGCACATTGCCAGAGGACCTAATTAAGGCTTATTCAGTCTTGGTTATGTCAAGGGCCATAACTGGATGCAGTTCAATGCCTTGCCTCATCACATTTGTGGGGAAGCTTTCTCTAGCTTGGTCATGGAATGTATGGCTGCTCTGTCATTAAACTGCTGACATAATCCATGTTTGACATATCTCTATCAGTTGAATCATTTTCCACCTGAGGGCTCAGCTCATTCTGCTGTTATATCTTGTGTCTGTCAGTCTCAGTTCCTTTCTATGTCAAATATGTTGGAGCCTGAGTGTAAATCATTCCATTCCTCTTTTTCTTTGCCTCCCTTGTTTTAGCTTAAAAGCTGATGAACACATTTTATTCTCAACATGGTCGATGTTACATTGGTATATCTATTACACAGACTCTGTTACAAAATATTTCCCTTCCGTAGCATAGAATTAACAGTTTACATAACAGTAGAAGATCTGGAGAAGTTTTAGATGTGTTTCAAAGGTGTCTCTCCCATTCGTTTGTGCCCACTCTCCACCTATTTGTTACTTCTGAATTGCATTAGATAACTTTAATAGAATGCATTTATTTATTTATTTATTTATTTATTTATTTATTAAATTTATATACCGCTCCATCTAGCTACATGGCTACTCTGAACAGAAATCAAACCATAAGCAGTAAAATACAATAACTTTGATATTGTACTGCTTACTCAGCAGCTATATTATTCTTGTCACCATATTATGAAATTATTGCGGTAGCAATGCCATGAACTTGTTGCAAAAGTAGTAATGTCTATTCTCCCTTTCTATTTAGTTGACTCAAGTAGAACTAAGGGTCAGGTTAGTTATATCTGTGCAAAAGCAGAGCACCATAGAAGAAGTGTGGAGAAAGCAGATGGACATTTGAAGAGAATAGGACATGAAAATGAAAAAGAGAGGTAATAATTATTCAGATAAGCATTTTTTTAAAAAATAGTTTCCGATGGAGTGACTTAAAGAAACCATTTTTATCTAAAATGAAGATGACACACCCTTGTAATAGAAATATGTGTATGCTTTTGTCTCTGTGCACTCGGATATTTTTAATGTGACTGAACTTTTTGGAAACGTTTCATTGCTACAGAATTAAACTTTGGTCAGAAATAGCCAAAACAGCACGAAAACAAAGTGTGTGGGATGTGTGTCGGGCTGCATGTAGATTCTGTCTCTTGTATGATGACTATCAAATAGCAAAGGCATCAAAACGTCGAAAAAGTAAGTCATCCTCCTCTTGTATCTACATATAGTGTTCTTTCAGTAGGCATCATGAAGGCAGTGGCTTCAGAGATTCTTTTTAAGAGCAAACCTCTGGTGCAGTGAACAAGAGACAAACTCCTCCCACCCTTTCAGCTTTTTCAGTGGACAGAAATTGACAGCATTATACCCCAGATGAATAACAGATTTATGTATTTGCTTACTTGTTTGTTTAATTTCGAAACACCCCCATTAACAAATAACACAACTGGCACACAAACAAGTTCAAACATTAAAACTCAATTAACATTTAATTTAATTTAAAGCACTCAAAGGAGGAACATTAAAGCATCCAAATGGTAAAAGCCTCTTTCTTAGTAACACATAGGTGCTAAAAGCTTGGGTGAATGAAAAGATTGTATGCTGGGCTACAACCTCTGGTCCTGTCAGAACCCACCGGATTCTCCAGACCTATAAAATGTTTCTTGGCTTTGCCTACCTGCCATAAAATCATAGAATTAGAATAATAGAACCATATATCTGTAGAGCTCAAATGGATCCCATAAATCTAATTTCCTGCCAAAGCAAGAAATCTACAACTAAGATATATGTGGTGGGGCCTTCTAACCGCCAGTGGAGGAATGTCTGTGACCTATCAAGGCAGTCCATGCCAGTGTCAAACAATTCTTTTTGTGAAGCAGTTCCTCCCATAGTTCCTCCCTCTTGTAATTTAACACTGTTTCCTGTTTTTCTGTCTCTGGGCGTGTT
Organism: Phrynocephalus versicolor; assembly: GCA_023846285.1. Lineage (NCBI taxonomy): Eukaryota > Metazoa > Chordata > Lepidosauria > Squamata > Agamidae > Phrynocephalus > Phrynocephalus versicolor. The sequence goes on along the minus strand of JAHTLZ010003518.1, from coordinate 7,476,946 downwards.
TCACCTTGTCACTAAACTTCTTAAATTATTCTGTCCAAAATGTGACATAGTGTTCTAAACGTGGTCTGACCATAGCAGGATGGATTGATATTATTACTTCCTCTCATCTGAACACTAAATACTCTAAGCTCAGACCATCCCTATTTATGCATATGACTGCTTTGGGTTCCTATCTTAAACCTTTGGGTCCTCCTTTCTGAGTTCCCACTCAGATACTAGTATTTAATTTGACTGTTATTTTGAGATCTGGCAGTTCTAATGTATTCAGCACTGAATATAAAGCTAGTGTGTATGTCCCTAGGTTCTTATCAGCCAAAAATGTAGAGTAAATCAAGACTAGCTCTTACTACTAATAGTGAGAGAAAATGGTTAGAATCCTACTGATGTTTAAATATTATAGATTTTGCCACAGCTAACTGCAGCTTACGGACAAGGTTCTAGGATGTATCTTGGTTGTGTAATCAGGTATTTGACTGAGCAATTAGCTATGACAAATTCTTCATACCTCACAAACATATATCAAAAAGATTCTGGGCATTATTTCTTTGCCTTCATAATAGTTTTTTTGGAAAAGAAAAGAAAAAGATGGAAAAATAATGAGTAGACAGGAGGATTACAAGTGGAAGGTAACATCATCTGGTCCTTAGTTTAAAATGTTTGAATGAGTCAGATAAAAAAGCCTGGTTAAAAAAAACCTGCATCGTAAAAGCCTTATTTGGAAGTGCACTTAAAATTCTTTATTCATTTTTAAATTATAAATGAAAAACAGGCTCTTATTATTTCAAATGTTTCCACATGTATAAACAGATTTTTAAATCAAAACATTTACTTATCCCTTAGTATTCAGGAAGAAAGCAAGTTGGAACACAACAGAAGAGGAACAAGAAGGAAGCCCAAAAAGAGAATCCCCTTCCCCCACTAAATTATTCTCTTTGGAAAGAGATTTGCTCAGAACGATAGCAGAAGTAAGATTCATTAATGCAGAGGTTAGTATAGCTGTCAAAACGTTGGTTTTTAATTCTCTCCTTTGGGATTCTCACCTTTGGAAGCATATAAAATACTGATAAGACACTGACTTACCACAGTTTACTGCTTTCTTAGGGGGAAAGAGACATAAAACAATGCATAATGGAAGAACAGGGAAATGGTTATACAGCTCATCTTTTTATGACTCTGGTTCTGAAATTCACAACATCGGGGGGGGGGGTGTTTGCTCTCAAAGCAACACCATTTCTTCCCATTGTCCTCCCTCATATCTATGGAAGTGTACAATGTCACGGTACGAATATTGACATGCTTGACAATAATCTCAGAGGTTTTAAATGTTTAACAATGGTATTGCATTTTCTGCATCTTTTTGACCAGAGCCTCGTGGTGCAGTGGTTAAATGCCTGTACTGCAGGTAAAACTGTGCTCATGACCTGGGGTTCAATCCCAGGTAGCAGGCTCAGGGTTCACTCAGCCTTCCATCCTTCCGAGGTCAGTAAAATGAGTACCCAGCTTGCTGGGGGGGGGAATGTGTAGCCTGCATACTGTAATGAAACCGTAAACTGCCCAGAGACTACTTGAAGTGGTATGGGGTTGTATATAAGCAGAATACTTTAAGATTTTATAGTTTATTTTATTTATTTTTGAATATTTTACCCCACCTTTCTCCTTGGAAAAGGTCCCAATGTCTGGAAAGAGGCATCTTCAGTTTTGTACCTCGTTAAAGTGGCTTTATCACTGAAGCCAATAAGCCGGTATCTATCTGTATATAAATCTTGTTTCTTTAAAATAGAAAGTACTAAGTATTGTTTTTTAGAATTGGGGCATTTCAGCGACATATGTATTAGTCTAGCCACCCTGCTAGAAATTTTCATACTCGGGATGGCTGATGGTACTTCATAAAAGCACTCTAAACAGAAGATCCTAAAATAAGGTCATGCACAAAAAAGGATACTGTGATAAATTTAAGGAAATAATTGCCATAAAAATACATTCCTGAGTATTTTTTATTGTTTGTGCCTAATAAAATATGTAGAAAAACTTTGCATATTGGATGTCTTCTAGGAAATATGTCAGTGTCTCTTTCATACAGGGATATAGGTAGAGGAAAGAGAATGTGAGAGCATACCCTCCTAAGTTTTGCCGTGGCTTGTATAAGTAATAGTTGGGGACCATGGTGTTCCTAACAATAAAATTGTGTGTCATCAAATCAATTATTTTGGCAACCCTTTTCAGGACTTTCTAAAGCATACACAGAAGAGAGTTGAGATTTACCATTCTCCTCTTTGGGGCCACCCTGTGACTGTACAGCTGGCTCCTGGTTACAAAGGCTGGTTCTTCTCCCAAGAGACACAGTGCAGAATTGAACTCCTAACCTCTGGTCCCTGCTGCAGCCTATCAATAGATGGAAGGTGGGGTGAGTGAGATGGGATCAGTAATTATGCTAGGGAAGAAATGGAAAGCCTTTGAATCTGGGCCTGATCTCTTGTTGCCAGTGGTTTAAAAGACTGATCTCTGTGTTGACTACCAAAGTAATCAAATATTTTTTGATATGCTATGTATTCTCATTGCATTTTGCTGCTTTTCTCTGTGTATCTGTTTCTAGGCTACAATTCATTTACTGAGAATGGAAGGTGTTCAGCTCAATGATCACGCTGTCAGCCCTTTAGATACTAGTCTACACTCTGCAGGACATGCCCAGCACCAAACTGGGCAGGAATCAGAATGGCATATATACAGGTGATCTGGTTTGAAGAATTGTTACTTGCTTTGTTCATCAAGCTGTCAAAGCAGGCTATTAAAGATTTAGCTCAGATATACAATATGAACTAAATTTTGAATTTTAAATATTAGGGCTCTTTTTTCCTATTAATTCAGAAGAAAAATGGTTCTGAAGACTCAGATCAGATATGCAAAAGTTTAATAGCAAGAAATAGTTTGGGTCTTTAATGAAATATCAGTGCACACATGCTTCTCTTTATTTTTACAATTACTTAACATCAACAGGTGCTCATGTTTTTCTTAAGGGCAACATATTTGGAGCCAATTAGGACACTAATGGTCATTGTACAGTACTTATAGGTACAGTTGCAGTAAAGCAATCCCATTCCATCTCCATATACGATTACAGTGGAACCTTGATTTATGTCATTAATCCGTTCCAGAGGTCTAGACATAAGTCAAACATGCCTTAAGTCAAATGAACTTTTCCCATAGAAAGTAATGGGAAAGTGGATTAATCCATTCCAGATGATGAAAAAGACCCCCGAAAACAGCAATTTAACACAAATTTGAGTGGGATAGGAGATTCCTTCCAGGGATGTAAATGAAATGTCTCTTCAAAGAGAGGAGGAGGCAGTGGAATTGTAGTCCACAAGTTATATGCCTCCACTTTTTAATGTTCATAGCAACAATGTCTAACATTTAAGTTTTACTGATTCTTAACCTGACGTTCCAAGTTCTGAACAACTCTATGCTTACCATTAGAGTCCCACAACTGTACAGCTCCCCAACTAAAATGCTTCAATTGTGGGCCAGACTTCTGCAGCCAGATTTTTTACAAGACTGAGCCGACTGTCTAACCAGCAAGGCCAGCCCCGAGCTCCCGGCCCTTCTTCTCCTCCGGCAGCAGCGGCGGCTTCGTTGAGGCCGAGGACCAGCTCCAGGTGCTCGGAGCTGGCCTCGCCGAAGCCACCACTGCCAGAGGAGAGGAAGAAGGCAGGAGCAGTTTGTAGGCGGCATCCGCAATGCTGGGTCGTGGCTGCCGCCTGATTCCGATGCCTTGCGCCGGGGCTCCGAGCCGTAAGACAAAGCCTGCGACTCAAGTCAGACAGGCCCCTTCTTGATGCAAGTCAAATATGCTGCAAGTCAAGCAGCATGTAAGTCAAGGCTCCACTGTACTCCTTTTTGCAATTTGCTTCCGCTCGTGATGATGTTTGTACTCCATAAAATGTACACTTTTTAGTTCTATCTATCTGTTGTTGTTGTTGTTGTTGTTGTTGTTGTTGTTGTTGTTGTTGTTG
>JAHTLZ010003518.1:7429868-7472926 GCA_023846285.1 Phrynocephalus versicolor | reverse complement strand
TGTTGTTGTTGTTGTTGTTGTTGTTGTTGTTGTTGTTGTTGTTGTTGTTGTTGTTGTTGTTGGATCATTACATTTGTGACCGACTCTTCGTGACTCCATGTCCATGGAGTTTTCTTGGCTGGAATACTGGAGTGGCTTGCCAGTTCCTACTCCAGGCGCCTACAGCACCTGGTATTCCCTGGTGGTCTCCCATCCAAGTACTAACCAGGGCCAACCCTGCTTAGCTTCCGAAATCAGGCGAGATCGGATCTGCTTAGAGCATCTAGGCAGCTATCTATCTATCTAATTCAGTGTAATGAAGTTCAGTGTAAACATGTGTACGACTGTTCTGTTAATTCATTTTCTTAACCATCATTATGTGACAGAACCTGGTAGATTCTTATAGAAAGCAAAATGTGTAGAAAATGAGGGAGTAGGTTTACTGGTGATGCCCCTGGGTTCTTCACACAGCTTTGTGCAGTATCAGTCTTCCTGTAGGAAAGGAACTATCTAGGGAAATCTCTTGGGAAAAAGTCTAATGTAAAGCTTCTTGGAGAAACTGATCTCATAGCTTAACCATTCCAGGGATACCTTTTTTACACGCTGGCTCTGTAAAACATCTAAGCGACCGAGGCTTGCTGCCTTTTTAATGCACTGATCAACAGACCCTTGAAATGGAGACCCTTGAAATAGCATTTTCTTTAATTAGAAAAAAGCGAAGATTTCAGACCAGCTTGGAGCTAGGAAGACATGCATTTATTAAGTAAAAATGGCATAAGTTTCATGGGGCATGACACTATGAATGTCACCACTGGAAATGCTGCTTGAAGTGATATGGCTGCGTATTTCAGATCTCTAGCAGAGGAGGAATAATGGTTAAATGATCTCTAGTGTCCTGAAGGACCATGTCATGGTAGATAAATTAGTCAGAATCATGCAGAAACTGAAAAGCAGTAGGCACTGAAATAATCAGAAATCTGTACATGGTTTAATAAACGACTGTATTATGTAAGTGTCCAGTAAAAAAATTATTCTTTTTCAAATTAATCTTCCTTTCCATAATTAACCTGTTGTTAATTACAATTCTCTACCTTGCTTGAATGAGCTGGTATAACTAAACTAGAAAAACTTGTGGTACAACAAGCAAGTGACTGTTCCATATGGGAGCTGAATGGACAATCCTTTGTGGCTACATTATCTGTTGGAAAGAAATGTGAAGGACTGTGTGCCCAGTAAGGTTTCACCATAGGTTACATTTGTTTTTTAAATGTAAGGCCAGTTTAGATAAGATGAACCTTGGGGTCAGTCTATTTCATACACATATGGAAGCTTGAAGTATAATACTCCCCCGCCATATTGTGGCTCATATTCGATAGTCCAGGTATATCACAGGACCACAGTATATGAAGACACGACAGGCGTTGCTGGGCCTGAGGCAACCTGTGTGGGCTTGTTTGGGGCCTTCTGCGCTTACCACAGGCCTGACACACACCTCCGATGGGCTTCCTGGGCCTATTACAGGTCCCAGAAGTCACTTCCGTTTTTTTGGATGTCACTTCCGTTTTTTCAGAAGTGACTTCTGGTTCACCAGAAGCCACTTCTGTGGCTTGTAACAGGCCCAGGAAGCCTCTCAGTGGCATGTTTGGGGTAGTGCCACGCCTGGGGTAAGTGCAGGAGGCCCCAAACAGGCACCCCAGTCCCGACCTGACCCAGAGATAAAGACATCCACATAATGTGGATTTTCCTTTATTACGGGTCAGGTCAGGAATGTAACCCCTGCAATAAGCAGCACAGTACTATAGGATTCCCACCACCATCACCCCAAAAATATGGTGCTGAAAGCAACCCACAAAAATCACTAAAATCAGATTTAAACCATGAATAATCATCAATTCCCAATACACCCTGATAAGATCCTAAATAAATGAATAAATGCAACAACAGATATCTATTGCTGGATCTCCCATCTGCTTCATTTTCCATTTCACATGAGGGGACTAGAGTGAGCCAGTTTCTATTGAAAATGGCTTTTGATATTTACAATAGTACACTTGGAAATCATAATACTTCATGGACTGAAGGAGTGCTTTCCCTCAGAGGACAATCGTGGATGCACACATTTTGATTATTTAGTTCGGGGTTGGACAAACTAAATATTCTTCCTCAGTGTGGTAGGTTTTTTTGTTCATTTGTTTGTTCGTTGGTTGGTTGGGTTTTTTTAGAACCTGGATAGACCAGCTATCGAAATATGCTATGGAAAACTTTCTGAGAGCCGCCAAAATTGGTGAGGACTTGAATGAAGCCTGGATTGTGCATAACACTGTGGTGTATGTTTTAAATCACAATAAACATCTGATTGCTTCAAAAAGGCAAAGAGAAATTGTTGAACCACTGCAAACTCTTTTCAGTGCAGTAAGGAACACTGGACATTGTGGGTGAGTTTTAGAAGATTTCAGCTAAATATGTCATCTGTCTTTAAGGTACAATTATGAAATACTAATTTTAATTTTTTTATTACTATCAGTTACATTTTTGGCATGCTATACAGTTGGCTGGAATCCAGCTGTTGTTTGCTTAAGGATTATGTAATTTGCTGCAGCTTATTTCAGCTAATTGACAAGTTGCTGGGGCATGCTTTAGCTGTGCATGACCAGGCATGAGTCTGAAACATACAAGAGCACCTTGTCAACCTAGCTGCAGAAAATTACACAAACCTTGCATGGATGCCAATAAGATTCTAGCCACTGGTTAAGTTTTACATTGTTAGTATATTTCAGCTGATAGAAAAATGTTTCATTCAAATTAACTTCTTCAAATAAAGTTGTAAATGTTTTTAATTAACTAAGCAAAAGTATCTTTCAAGTGACAATGGCGTCACTGTATACATAAATTGAATTGTTTTGATTATATAGACTGTTGTTGATGCAGTACAGTGGTTATAGTAACAAAATTAAAACTAGTTTCTTTGCCCAATTAAAAAAGGGCCAGTTGAAAAACTGCCCACAGAAAAATCCATGACAGTGGCTTCAGCAGCAGGCAGTTTCTTGACCAGCCCTTTAAGAGAAGGCAGGGAAAATATTTTTTTACCTGATGCAGCACATCAGTGATAGTCTATATGCAGTTAAAAAAACAAAGATCTTCAGTTCCTTTTCCCTCTGCTGAGCAGGGGAAATGGTTAATTTGCTAATTTCCTGAAGTACTTCACTTATTAATCCACTTCACAAAGCTGACACTTGTTCCTGACTATATTGTTTTAATCAAGCCCAACTCCTCCATTCAAGTGCCCCACAAAGTAGCCATACCCTAAATTAAGCCCTCACACTTTTGGGGCATTGTATGGAACAATGCAAGGGAGCCCCTCAACTATACTACTCATATTCAAAAGTGTGTTATTATAAATAATGTGTTAGCCACTATATAAGTAGATTACCCTGTAAGATAAATATAAAATTCTGATTTTATGAGCCTGATGCTTCAGAATGTTTGCAATTTGTTCCTGATGCCTTTTTTGTGTGTTAAAATCTAGGTTTCACATTTTACATTGTAGTCAATTTGTATACTCAAATTGTTATCCAAGATAATCCATACATGGCATACAAAATCCCATGTTTCATTCATGGTGTGTTTTACTGTTATGTCTATTTGGACACCCTTTTATTTTGGGGGGCATCTTTTATAGTGCATGTCTATTCGTATCTACTGTGAAATAACTCCCACTGAATTTGATTATACTTACTCCAAGCATTTCCTTGCAGCTATGCTGGCCACTTGGCCATGGACTTGCACAACACTGGCTCTTCGGCTTGAATACAAAGATGAGCACTGCCCCTAGAGTCGGACACAACTTGCATGCATGTGCAGGGGGAACATTTACCTGGTGTTTTTTTACTCCCAAGTAAGCATATAGAGCAGTTGTGGCAAATGTTAGCACTGCAGATGTTTTGAGCCTCAACTCCCAGAATGTTGAGTCTAGATTGCCAATGGCAAAGGACTGTGGGAGTTGTGGTCTAAAACATCTGGAGTGCTGAAGGTTTACCACCACAGATGGAGAAGATTGTACCCCAACATATGTTGATATAATTTTATTTTAAAAGAGATTTCTGTAGGATGTGAGTAGGATATGTAATAAAATGTGTTTCTGTATTCTATTTTTAGCATATTTTTCATAGCAGTAACGATTCTGTTTCTGTTTTTGTTCAGGAATACTACTATTTTAGTAACATTATGCAATGCCTTGGCTCGGGGCCTAATTCTCCCCTGGATTCCAAAACCAATATCGAAGTCTGATGAAAAGAAAATTGCAGAAGAAGGGCCCATCAGACGTAAAAAGCCATCTCCAAAAGTATTTGAGAAATCAGTTTCTACCGCAACTCTCTCAGTGGATCCAGCTGGGGTACATGATATTAAAGCAGCCATAGAGGTACACATTATCAATTTTGTTCATCAGGAGCCAATGTATAAATCTTGTCACAGGGTGTTACGAAATATTTCTAGATATTAGTTTCTTAATGTGCAAGCATTCCGGGGGGCGGGGGGGGGGGACTGAATAAAGGAAAATCAATTTTGGATAAAATCCAAAAACATCTGTGGGTAGCTAAATGGCAGGCCCCAGTATAGTGGATTACCTATTCCACTGAGGAATGGGTCTTTTTGGATTCTACCCCCAAACTGTTTTCCCTACTTCAGCCCCCCACCCCACCCTGTTTGCTCCAGAGGATCAGGGGGACCCCTCTCTTCAGGTGGTGAGGGGCATCATGACTTAAGAGGAGAGAAGAATACACCCAAAGGTTCTTACAGAAAGAATAAGGTGCTATGAAAATGCGGCCATGAAAAAAGAGGAACAGCAGATTGTAGGGAGCCCTAATTAAGAAACTCTTAAAGATTGCTAGTTGCAGCTTACTCCCCTACCTCAACATATTCTTGTAAATGTTGTTCTCTGTGGGAGATAGGGACAAACCACAACCCAGAAAAAAATGACAAACCGGGCTGGTTCACAGTTCCGATTGCGACTAGTTTGGGGATCCTGTTTTGCCAAAGCTAAATGAAGCAATGAACTCCCCATCCCCTTGCCTCAACAAAACAGGATGTTCGCCAACCCCTTTCTCACTTCCTCGTTGCCTCCCTCCCTACTCCTGCCACTCCTCAGGGTCATTGGGCCCAGCGTTCCTGCCGAGAGCCAGGTCCGTTGCCTCTAAGCATGTGCCGGATGCCCAGCTGATAGGCCACTGCATGCTGAGAGAGAGTAGGCTCGGCCTGATGCCCAGCTGATAGGCAGGCACATGCTCAAAGGCAGGGCCCAGTTCCTGGCAGAGAAGCCAGGCCTGCTACCTCTGAGGAGGGGCAGGAGCAAGTAGGGAGGCAACAGAGGCAGTGGGAAGCAGGCAGCTGAGCAGCGGAGAAGGTGGAGGAGAAGGCAGAGGGCAGGAACAGACTGAGAAAAGAGGTTTATATTTATTTACATGCCTCATTTCAAGAAAATGTGCCCATCATAAAGCTCGCAATTAATTTCTAGAAGGGGAGACATACAAATGACAACATCTGGATAACACCATGCATTTCTTAATAGTTCCTTTCGCATCCCCTCTTCTTCTGCATTGACATTTGAAAAATGTTCTTCATTATTAGGTTTGTGAATTTGCCATGCATTTGCCTAATGGAAGCGTGCCCGATGAGCCGGTGCCTATTGCTATGCGTCAACAGGTTATTGCGACTTGGGTGAAAGCCAAACAATTAGTTCAGCATCAGATCGGGAGATGGCTGGGCTCTGACGATGAGGTATCCATTCTGTCTAACATATGGAAAAGAACTATTTGTTTTTCGGAAATAAAAGTCAAATCTTCCGCCTTTCATGGTATAAATACTTGATTTCAGTGGTGGCAGGCTTGCGCCTTAGGCAGCAGAAGAATGATGCATAGTGGCTTTCTGTAACATTTCAGCCCCCTATGCTCTTGGGTATGGACTTGCCATATCAATTATGTTGGCCCTCCTACACTTCATGTTGGAAGATTTATCCTGCATGTAGCTTGGCTGCTGCTGTTCCTGACAGTGTTAAGACCACCCTGGGCTTGAGGGCCTAGAAAAAGTGGAGGATGCTGTTGCAGTATATTCAGTGTCATTCCATTCATAGTGTATCTTCTTTTTATTTAGCATTTGTCCCACTTGGCGGTGGGGTCATCTAGATAGATCCATAATTTTGATGCAGATTCTTTGGGAAGTTTTGCCGGCCTGTTGCAGGGCCTATCGCCTAGCCTACAGCATCTGGTATTCCCAGGCGGTCACCCTTCCAAGTACTGACCAGGCCCAACCCTGCTTAGCTTCTAAAATCTGACGGGATCGGGCTACAGGGTAGTATAGCTGCTGCAGCACCCATTCATGGAGCATCAATGTATAAAAATGGAAGAACAAGGAATCCAGACACTTATTTCAGAAAGCATCCATATTAGAGCCCACCAAGATATTCAAAGCACCACCAAGGCTTGTGCCAGCAGGGCAAAGAAGAGAGAGGAGTGGGGATTTTCAACTGTTTTTACTCTTAGGGTGTTAAACAGTCTTGCGTATTGTACGTAGAAGGTGTGGTTGGGAGGGTCCTTTTTGGGCTAGAGTAACTGTCCATTTATCCAACATTAATCAATGTGCCCTTTTGGCCAAGAGCTGTAGTGAGGAAGGTATAAGCCTCCAAGGTCCTGAGGTGGGCGACTAAGGCCCCTGAACTTCTGGAAGCTGCTGATTCCTGTAGCAAATTGAGATGTTTAGAATGTCTCATTGTTCTGCCTCCTGCCTTCCCTGTTGGAAGCAGCAATTAATGTTTTGCAGGCAAAATTTAAGGAGTCAAGTGCCCCTGAGTATGAATCCGAGTAGCTTTCATATGATGGAACCTTTTCCCCCACAAACCAGTATTCCTACAAAGAGAGAAAAATAATGAAGAGAAGGTTAGGCTAGAGCCCTAGTTTAAATAAAGTGCAGTAAAAGATGGGAATTACTAGGTAATACATTAAAGCAAAGTGTTCTGCTTATATAATGCCCCATACCACTTCAGGTTTACAGTTTTAATTACAGTTATGCAGGCTACACATTGCCCTCCCCCAGCAAGCTGGGTACTCATTTTACTGACCTTGGAAGGATGGATGGCTGAGTGAACCTTGAGCCGGCTACCTGGGATTGAACCCTAGGTCATGAGCACAGTTTTACCTGCAGTACAGGCATTTAACCACTGCACCATGGGCAGTAGGTTAAATTATGCAGTAGGACCTCCATATCCACAGAATCATTATCCACTTATTCATTTATCCACAGTCTGAAAATATTAGAAAAAAATGCAGAAAAATTATTTCCAAGTGTTTTTCCAGAACCAACCACTAGAGAGGGACCAAGACCATGCTGTAAATATTTATTAGTGAAAAATACATACCACAGTGTCTCCTCCCTTCTAGTAGACAGGTCTGGTAATGCACATGAACGTAATGTTTCTATTTTTTTCCTTTTACCATGCCATATACAATACAGTATATAGTGTTCTATATGATCTGTGGTTTTCAGTATCCAGCAGGGGAGGTTGGAACCAATCCTCACCAGATATGAGGATCCTACTGATTTGTTTTCATCTGTCCAATAGTATGTCTTGTTATCTGTAGAAAACACTGAGCCTCAATGTTCTTTTTCTTACGCAGAGTAATGATGAAGGGTCCACTCCTATGGCAAAAGTATTTATTGGTATTGAAATGTATTCATGTAATGGTTTGGGTCTCATGGACTTTTCACTTCCCAACTTGTCACAAGTATGTTTTTTTAAATTTTATGCTTACATTATAGCTGTTGGCAAAATATACTTTTAATGAAATTCATATATAATGAATATATATCTGCATGCATCTAAAATAACTGAGTTGAGTTCACAATTCTGCTTTTTTATGCTGAAATGTCAGAAAGTTAATTTGCTGGTTGGGCTGCCAAGCACTTTGGTTGCCTTATCATCTGCTTTTCAGCTGACTTAATAAGTAATTTTTCTGTAATTGTTTTGGAAGTTATTAATAACATGAAATTGATTATATCCTACCTTTCTGCACTATAATGGTTCCCCAAAGGAACGGAATAAGGCTTAGGAAACCTAAATAAAAAATAAAAGAGAGAGAAATAGATAGGCAGCTGCATTCACAGCAACCTTGGATAAATATACATTCTGAATAGTGTTGTTCTCATTGAATATGTAAAGGGTGAGAGGAAGGGGATTAATTAGATAATTGAGGGTACTGAATACCATTGTACTCACTATAAATCCAGTCCAGAAGAAAATGGGATGAAAGGTAAGGCATGTACTGCTGACTTGAGGCATGGTAATAAGTCTGTATGGAAGAACCTTCATGCATCATCAGTAACAGTGTGATTTGAATCCAAGAACAAACTGGGAAGCAGTGAAGTTTATGGGGTGGTGATGCTGCACATCCTGCAAACTAGCTTCCTGCTGGAATTTTGACTGCTGCATTTGGCACCAGTTTATACTTCCAGACACCTTTCAAATATCACCTTGTAATCAGGATACTGTCAAGGCATTGGTAATCTTAGGCATATTGGCCCTTTTGAAGACACCACGTAGTCCAGTGTTGGCGAACCTATGGCACGGGTGCCAAAGGTGGCACTCAGAGCCCTTTCTGTGGACACCCAACATCACACCTTCACAGCCACCTGTACTCAAGTTAAATTGCTGCATTGACACTTTGCAAAAAATAAATGGGTTTTGAATCGTAGTTTGAGCACTCCATCTCTAAAAGGTTCGCCATCACTGACCTAGCCTATATAGATGGCAGTCGCTTGCATTCTTGTGAATGATGTTGGATGCAATAGCAATTCCAGGCTTCAAACGTGGGGCTTTAGAAGTATGGCAATCCCAGATGTTAACCAGGTGCTTTTGTGTCAGCTGTTTTGGTTTGGTAGACCAGGTACATTACAGACCTCACACAGTGGATCAGGACATCCACACCTTCACTTGAATTAGATGAAACTGAGGAGGGATAGGATAGTAATCATGGGGGACTTCAATTATCCCCACATTGACTGGGCCAATGCGAGCTCCGGGCAAGAAAGAGAAATTGGGTTTCTCGACTTGCTGAATGACTGTGCCTTAGAGCAACTTGTCACGGAGCCCACCCGAGAACAGGCAACTCTGGATCTAATATTGTGTGATACTCAGGACCTGGTCAGGGGTGTGAATGTCACTGAGCCTCTGGGGAACAGTGACCATGCTGCAATTACCTTTGCCATGCATGTCGGAGGAAGAGTGTCAACCAAATCAGACATAAAAACCCTTGATTTTCGAAGGGCAAACTTCCCTCAGATGAGGAAAATAGTTAGAGAGAAACTGAAGGGGAAGGTTAAAAGAATCCAATCTCTTCAGAGTGCATGGAGCCTGTTTAAAACAACAATAATAGAGGCCCAGCACAAGTGCATACCACAAAGAAAGAAGAGCTCATTTAAGTCCAAGAGGGCACCGGCATGGTTAACGAGTGGAGTTAGAGAGGCTCTAAAGCACAAGGAGAGGTCCTTCTGTAAATGGAAATCCTCCCCAAATGAGGATAATAAAAAGGAACACAAACTCTGGCAAAAGAAATGTAAGAAGATGATAAGGGAGGCAAAGAAAGACTTTGAGGAACGAATGGCTAGCAATATAAAGGGTAATAATAAAAGCTTCTTTAAATATGTTAGAAGTAAAAAACCTGCCAGAGAACCAGTTGGCCCTCTGGATGGTGAGGGAGGAAAAGGGGAGGTTAAGGAAGACTTGGACATTGCAGAGAAATTGAATGAGTTCTTTGCGTCTGTCTTCACGACAGAGGACCTTGAGCGGATTCCGCTGCCTCAGCCGCCCCTCTTGACTAAAGAATTAAATCAAATACAGGTTAAAAGAGAGGAGGTTTTAGGACTAATTGATAAATTGAGGATTAACAAGTCACCGGGCCCAGATGGCATCCACCCAAGGGTTATTAGGGAACTGAGAAATGAAATTGCAGATCTCTTAACGGTTATATGTAACTTGTCTCTTAAAACGGCCACAGTGCCGGGGGACTGGAGGATAGCAGATGTCACACCAATTTTTAAAAAAGGAAGGAGGGGGGACCCGGGAAACTACAGGCCGGTTAGCCTTACATCTGTCCCAGGGAAGATGGTGGAAAGCCTCATCCAAGAGAAAATCTTAAAACACATAAAAGAACAAACCTTGCTGAGAGAAAATCAGCATGGCTTCTGTAAGGGTAAATCTTGTCTGACAAACCTCTTAGAATTTTTTGAAAAGGTCAACAGGCACGTGGATTTGGGTGAACCGGTTGATATAGTCTATCTGGATTTTCAAAAAGCTTTTGACACAGTCCCTCACCAAAGGCTGCTGAGAAAATTGCACAGTCAGGGGATAAGAGGGCAGGTCCTCTTATGGATTGAGAACTGGTTGAAATCCCGGAAACAAAGAGTAGGTGTCAATGGGAAATTTTCACAATGGAGAGAAGTGAAAAGCGGTGTGCCCCAGGGCTCTGTCCTGGGACCGGTGCTTTTCAATCTGTTCATAAATGACCTGGAGACAGGGATAAACAGTGAGGTGGCCAAGTTTGCAGATGACACAAAACTTTTCCGTGTGGTAAATACCAGAGAAGATTGTGAAGAGCTCCAGAAGGATCTCTCCAAACTTGGGGAGTGGGCTGAGAAATGGCAAATGCGTTTTAATGTAACCAAATGTAAAGTAATGCATATTGGGGCAAAAAACCCAAACTTCGTTTATCAACTCATGGGCTCTGAGTTATCCGTGACGGATCAGGAAAGAGATCTTGGTGTGTTGGTGGACAGCTCCATGAAGGTGTCTCCCCAATGTGTGGCAGCCGTGAAGAAGGCCAATTCCATGCTAGGGATTATCAAAAAGGGGATTGAAAATAAAACAGCCAACATTATAATGCCATTATACAAAACAATAGTAAGGCCCCACCTGGAGTATTGTGTACAATTCTGGTCACCGCATCTCAAGAAAGACATAGTGGAACTGGAAAAGGTGCAGAAGAGGGCGACTAAAATGATTAGTGGGCTGGGGCACCTCCCTTATGAAGAAAGGCTAAAACATTTGGGCCTCTTTAGTCTGGAAAAAAGGCGCTTGAGGGGGGATATGATTGAGACGTACAAAATAATGCAGGGTATGAGTAAAGTGGATAGAGGGAAGCTCTTCTCTCTCTCCCAAAATACCAGAACTAGGGGACATACACTCAAATTGAGGGCTGGGAGAGTAAGAACAGACAAAAGAAAATATTTTTTCACCCAGCGCGTTGTGAGTCTGTGGAACTCCCTGCCACAGGATGTGGTGATGGCATCTGGCCTGGATGCCTTCAAAAGGGGATTGGACAGATTCCTGGAGGAAAAGTCCATCACAGGTTACAAACCATGATGGAGATGTGGAGTCTCCAGGCTTTAAACCGGGTTACTTCAAGGGCCAGATGCAGGGGAGTGGTATCAGGAGACAGATATCTAGTCTCATGCACTCCCAAACGCACCTGGTGGGGCCGCTGTGAGATACAGGAAGCTGGACTAGATGGGCCTTTGGCCTGATCCAGCATGGCTCTTCTTATGTTCTTATGTTCTTATGTTCTTATGTTCTTAAACTTGCTGATGATGACGCACAGGCACTTTAATGAATCTAAACATAACATGTAATGGATGGGACCTCTGTTCCTTTGCTCAAACATTAAGATGCCAGGATTCCAAGTTACATCCATGTTGTCGGGTTGAAACTGGTTCCTGTTTGTCCTTTTACTCACATTCTTGTTAATAACAGATTAATAGTTATTGTCTCTTCGGTACTCTGGATTTCCATTCTGTTTGTGTATTGAACCTCTTTTTAAAAATCCACAAGGGCTGCAGATTTTTCATGTATAAGACTATGTTTTTACTAAAACCATTAGACTAAAAATTGATTGTGGGGGGGAGGTCATCTTATACATGGAAGTAAGTCAAGGAGCAACCTGTGAGAACCTGTAATGTTGGGTTGGAAAAGTTGGGGGTCATCTTATGCATGGCTGTGTCTTACAGATGGAAAATGCAGTGTTTGATCTTTTTGAAAGGCCCTATGAAGATAAGAACTGCTAAATAGTTCAGGAATGTAGGCATCTAGCTGCAGAGCCAGAGGTTGGGAATTCAATTCTCCCCTGTGCCTCCTTCCAACTCTGCAGTTCTAAATATTATTTATTCATTTACTTAAGTGTTTCCTCTTAGAACTCAAATACAAACACAAGGAGATGCAAAAGGGGATGCCTTTCGAATAAATGTTGTAATATGTTTAGATAAGTTATGTTTATAACCAGATAGTACAGTTTGCACTAAGGGGGTGGTACAGAACTATAAATAAATAAATAAATAAATAAATAAATAAATAAATAAACTTTCCTTGAATCATCTTTTAGCTTTATTTATAAAAGTATCCTACTTTTGCACATGGCACTCAATAGTCTGCCACCCAAATTTCCTGAGAGGTCCACAGCTGCACAGCCTCAGTAATGCTTCAGCATCAGGTACTCCCTAAGCTAGTGGTGGCGAACCTTTTAGAGGCCGAGTGCTCAAACTGCGATTCAAAACCCACTAATTTTTTTTTTTACAAAGTGCCAATACAGCAATTTAACCTGAATATAGGTGGCTGTGAAGGGGCAATGTCAGGTGCCCATATAAAGGGCTCCCAGTGCCACCTTTGGCACCTGTGCCATAGGTTTGCTAGCACTGCCCTAAGCCATTGTTTCCCAATCTGGGGGTCAAGACTTCCAAGGGGGTTGCAAAGTGTTTTCTGTGAGGTCACAGGCTGCCTTATAAGTGTTATAGCCCTTGTTAAATAGTTCCTTCCTTGACCTTTTGGAGCAGGAAATTCAAGTTAGTGTGTATCTGTATGAATGAGAACTGGGCCTTTGTGGGAAAGAAAAGCTTCTGCAATCAGAGAAGAGGGGATATTATTCCATTAAAATTTTCTTTTTATGCAAATATGGTAGAGGGTCACAGGTTACTTGGCTATTATTCAATGTAGTCACAACTCAGAAAAGGTTGGAAACCGCTGCCCTAAGTGTTATTTACAGCAGTGAGCAACTGGTCCTTTCAGAATACTGTATTATAAACTGATGGTGCTAACATTGTGGATCCAGAAAAACAGTCTTAACTAAGTATTATTTGCAGCTGGTGAAAATGGCTTTGGAGTGCAGCTGGACAGACTCACTAGTGCAACTTCAAACCTTGACTCGGCTTGCACATTACGCACATACAAACCATGACCATGAATTAGCCATGACTTGCTCCCAGAAAGCTTTGGAATTAGGTGATAAAACACTTCACAACACTGATGTAAAGAAACAAGAAACGTAAGTAATCAGCTATTTTAAAAGCATAGTTAAATGTTTATTAGATGCTTGAGCGAGTGTCACAGGTCTGGAATACCATGAGATTGCACATATCCTTCCCAAAACTAATATCCACGTTCTGCTTTAGCTGCAGTTAGATAATAGGTCAACAATGACATTTGCTATTTGTCAACGTTGTCAACCTCCCATGTAATTAACCATGTGTTTAAGTTGCGTAGAACGTTGGTTCAGCAGGAAATCTGGTAAGCTGTGTCCATATTGCTTGTACTGAGAGAGAGGAAGAGAGAGAAACAGGGAAATAGATACTGCTTAACTTAAGATGGGAAAATTTATTTAAGAGGTGGGATAAGATGCAAAAAAGGAGTGTGCGATAATGTAGCTTGTTACTAGTATTATGATCTCTTCCATTATCTCTGCACACATTTTCTGTGGTAGCTCTTTCCTTCAATTTCTGCAGTGACTATTTTAATAATTATCTTGAAAATGCCTTTTCTTTATTCTCACATTTAAGTAAACCAAAGACGTCTATAGGTTGTATTCAGCTGTGAGTGTTGTTTCAAGTGGGAAATGATTTCCAACTATTTCTAAATGCAATGAATGAGAATAACATCATTAAAGTTCACGTTTAATGGTGGATGCTAATTTTAATGACGAAGAAGAATGCTATTTTTAAATAGAATTCATTATGTATATTTGTATTCAAAGGTCAATATGGAGAGGGAGAAAGAGCAATAGAAAGAATGCTTTCAGAATTCATTTTCCAGTGTATAAGTAGAGCTTTTCTGACCTCTAATGGACATAAATATAGTTACACCATGTTGCTTTGTCATGTAGTTAAAAACAGAGTGTAAAAGGAGAAGCTACAGTTGAATGTAACTGCCCTTTTAGATTGCAAATCTATCACAAAGTTTCTAATCCTGAAAAGACTGCCAGGTAGAGGGGGTGTAGCAGTCAACTGACAAGTATATTAGAGATAATCTTTACTTCATTCCTGCAATGAAAGCCAACCTTTTGAGCTGGGGGGGAAAACCAGAACACTTTGTTCAGGACAGAGAAACTCCTAAATTTAAATCAGCTGGCACTTCTGTCTGGTACATCAGGTTTATGCAGATGGTGTGCAGAACAGCCATGTACTGTTTCTGCCAAAAAAAAACCTGCAGTAGATACTTATATAACTAGACAGGAAATTCCCCTGTGAACTGAGATGATGCTTATTCCACAACAAGCAGAACAGAACTGACCAATTAAAAACTTATCCTAGATAAATCAATACATGAAGTTGCACGAGTTGGAGCAGTTCACATATGGTATAATGTCTGTGTTTCTTCAGAATATCACAGTATTCTGGCAAAATATCAGAACAACAGCCATAGAGAGAGTGTTCCAGTCAGTGTGACGATTATTTGATGTGACAAATGGAGAAAAGAGGTATCCAGGATATAACAAATAAACTGACTGTTCCCAGACCTCCTTTTGATTTATATCTGATCTTTTGAGATGACTTGGGATACCCAGCATGACGTAGTGGATAAAACGACAGATTAGAAGCCCTGAGTCAAATCCCCACTCACCAATGGAATCTCACTGGGGATGTGGAACTAATAAAACCACTCCTTAAATATCTTGATTACCTTAAAAGCCCAATTTGATTTGCTATAAGTCCTGACTTGATGACACAGAACAAGATGGATCAGATAAGAAACAAATATGTACAAGTAACTTCTGTGCATTTCCCCACCATTTATGAGGGTGTGGGATTTTCTTGGGGGGGGGGAGAGAAAAGATATTTTGGATGGATGGCATTAATCCAGAATTGCTTAGTAAGCAGAATTTGTGTATCCCCTTCAAGCACTAACTATAAAGGCAAAGTTGATTATTTGTTAACTAGGCCAATGCCAGTAACATTGCATCATTAGGTAAAGCCAGCCACTAAAGAGCAGGAGACAGGGCTGCATAACAAGGGGGAAGACAGGAAGAGGGAGCATACAAGCTCTTGAAATGATCTTGTCTAAAGCATGTTAGGAAATTGTGGCTGTTGCCCACAGATAAACATGTTTTGCCCCGAATGTGTAAAAGGAAAAACATGACATCACCATTAATTATACTGGGCAATCTGTAGGCCACAACTTTTATTGATTACAACAAGCAGTACTCTGGCTGAGTCATTGGGTCAGATCCAGCACATCAAAGTAACCATTTTGACAGATTTAGGATCCCCTGGTGTATTGACCCCACCAGTCTCCCATGTCCATTTTGCAGTTGTAGGACCCCCCCCCCCGGGGGGGCACAAACACCATTGGTGGCCCATGCCATAAATCATTGCTGGGGGGCTTTTATGGTGCCCTCATGATTCAGCCCATGGCTCTTTCCATATGATGTGTCCTCGTCAGCTGTTCTTCAGTACGTGCAGGTTCTCACCTGCTACTTTATCTGCTTAGATCCGTCCCAATGCCTATAAAACCGCCACCAGAGCCAATGTATGTTCAGTTCCCACCAGAACATTGCAGGGTGCAACCAATCACCTGTGGCCTCCCCAACATTTGCTGCCCACTGTTTGTTACCCAGCTCCAATAAGTGCACCCCTTCAGCACAGTATATCTCCTGGCCTGAAAAGTAATAGTCAAGTGTTTCATCCAAAGTCCTCCCCAACTTGTTACCAAGCGCCCCATGGCTTTGTCTACTTTGTGTTTTACCATTCAGCATAGCTCTCAAGTTTTCCCCAGTGCTGGCCAGGACGGGAGGAGACAGATATAATGGCACACATGCGCAAACACAAACACAAATGCCGGTATGCATGCCCACACGCATGCACATGCACGCACGCAAGCACGCACGCACACACACACACACACACACACACAGCTCAGTTTTCCCCTCCTACCCCGCCGAGCTGCAGCCGCACCATCTCATCCCCCCTCTACCCAGTCCCCAGCCAAACCTGGGTCAGCTTCACAGGCACCACTTTCCCTGCTCAGCGGCTCACGGTTATTTCAGCAAAAAAAAAAAACCTCTCTGTCAACCGCTGCCACCCAGGACATTTCTGGGAAAATAAGTGTTCAAGGAAGACGGCGGGGGAAATGGCTGAAAAACGGTAGTGTCCCGGCCAAAACAGGACACTTGTCAGGTATGCATTTAGAGTTTTCCTGGATGTCTCGCCCCTTGCCAACATAACCTCTGCAGCAATTGAGACCAGAATATGGTCATGCATGGGTAGGAATCATGAATCACCTGAAGTAGATGTAATATTGTTTTCCCCCAGACGTATTAGTAATGCATGTGGGGCCCGATCATTTCAACAGCTTCCACAGTTCTAGTAGCAGATAGTCCCAGTGCCTGCCCCTAGCACCAAGCTAGGTTATGGGGACACGATCCTCCAGTTCTAGGTGGTGACTCCATGGTGAGCTTTTTGCTCAGGCATTGGCCCAATGCATTATGCTGTGCCCAATTATCTAAAGCTGTAGGACAGTGCCTGTGGGTAAAAATTGTAAGAGAACCAATGCTCCTGTATTGCTGATGGGTTTTCGAATGTATGTCCCGTAAGTTTTGAATGTTCATCTCCTCACTCTGTTTATCTTTTTGTGGGAAAGCCCTTGGGCTGTTGCCTGCGACACAGCTCCAATTCTAAAGGAGTGAATTCCAAAGTCTTTTGGGGTGAACACTGCCCTGTGCAAACCCTTACACATTATGCCAGTAGCAAGTGAGTGGGACACAATTGGAAAAATAAGGCCTATTTATTATTATATGAAAGGCACATTGTGTTATTATTTTCTGAGCAAACTGTAGTGTTTGTTATTATGGTGTTTAAGACTTCTTCAAGTTCAGTAAGTGTGATTTACAGATGATGCCACAGGTAAGGGGGACAGCAATATTCTGTGCAAACTGTGTCCCGGTAAAGGTTGATAGAAAGTAACACTATTGATCTGGAATACCCTCTGTGCAACTGGCAATGTGTTTGACCTTTTTATGCAGGAATGATTACACAGCCAGACAAGAAATGTTAAGTATCGCTGCTTGTACGCAAGGGAAGAGTATGATGGAAAATCTGGCTGGCAAAAAACATCTGCGTACAGTGGCATCGAAATGTTTTGTTGAAAGTGCAAGGTATGTTGTAGTCTCTAAATTGTTGCATATAAAGCCGTGAAGCCATTTGAAATTTTTTTTTGAAAAAGGAACATAATCCATCTGCTACTCTGGATGTGGTGAAGTATTGACTCAGATTCAGCTTGTTAGGATTAATCCAGCCGTCTACAGCACTGAAGCATCTATCTAGGCTGTACACAGACTCTGTTGATGGACATGTAGTGGAAAATGTTGGTTGCCATTAGCATTGCCAGAGTGAATGGGGGGAACTGCAGTTTAACCTCCTCCCCCCTGAAAACACAGATCCCTTTTATATTGGGTTGTTGCCAGTGCCTAGGAATATTCCATTGTTAAACCCAGGAAGAAGCATTTGGGATCTCCTAGTTATAATGTGCTCCCACTCTGTATGTTCTCTCCTTTCTGCACAGAGAGAAAGTGGATCCCATCTGTGAGCTCAGCAGTAAAAATGGAGCAGTTGTGAGTGACAGCTAGAGTCTAGCTGATTACTGACCTATTTAGTTGTCATAGATCTACTCTGAACTAAAATGCACTTGAACAGTGAATATGAAGCTTTCTATCACTATTTTACTATGTAAAACATTTCAAAATGACAAAATGCAAACAGAAGAAACATTACTTACTATTTTTTTAAAAAATACTTTAGCATGTGTTGACAGAATTTTACATCTTATTCACATCACTGGAAGTCTATTGATGTAAATCTCAGTGGTGAAGTGCCACTAATTAAGAAGTCAGTGGTTGAGTTTGGTGTTGAGCTCCAGTCACTGTACTTGGTACCCAACAAACAAATCTAAACTTCTTACCTAGCAGCAACTCACCACTGAAATTTGTACTGACGAACTTAAATCCGCATAATTCTTCAACTGGACTCAGGCTGTCATGTAATTAAAAATTATGTGACACCACCAAAAGAAAAGAGTAGGTATTATGAACTGCTTTGGTGTAATTTTAACAGAAACCAATTATATAAAGAAAGGGTCCCCATCCATGAGTCTACGGACCAGCACCAGTCCACAGTGTGTTGGGAACTGGACCGCATGCCCAGCAATGGGGCCTTTTTAGGCACATGCCCAAGTATGTGTCCATGCTCCCACACAGAGAGAAATAGGGAACTTTTCTTCCTTATGTATCCATCCCTACTGTTTTTGTTTGGGCCATGACAGAACAAGCGAGGTGGGGGTGGGTGGGGAGAGTTGTGTGCACAGCATGGAATTGGTTTAAAAGGTTGGTTGAGCTCTAGTTAAATAAATACCTCAAATCATTTATTTAGATGTTACTCCTATAAACTAAAAGTAAAAATGTTTTGGGGGAGAAATGTAATTCCACTGGATTTATTAGAAAAACATATATATAGATACATGTAATTGACTTTAAAGTTTTGTGATCGAATGCCTTGCACACAAAATATTAGAAGGTATAAAGATAGTACGGTATTTCTGTTTTAAGGGAAGAACTGGAAATTGGTAGCATCAGTTGGTAAGAAAGATTTAGTGTAAAAATCTGTGAGGTACTGTTGGAATATTACTATAACACAGGGCAAAAGGAGAAATTGTGATATATTGGGAGCAAGATGTAGGTCATCCATGCAAGTGCTGACATTTGGGAAAACATCTGGATATATAGCATTATTTTTTCTGCACATTGTATTAACCTAAGGGACAGATGCTTTGACCAGATGGTATATAATGCCTCAGAAGCTATAATGAAGGGCTTAGGATCATCTGTATTGGAAATGTAAAGAAATGATGAAAACTGATTACAAGTTATGCTGAACTTGTGCTTTTGCTGTGAAAGAGTGGCCTGGTATTATCAAGCTACTTAGCAGTATAACTCGAATGAATATGTATGTGAAACCTTTACAATTTGCACCAGCTTATCTGGCATGCATAAATCACAAAACTTGAGAATTATGTCCCACATTGTAACAGGCAGTTAGAATTGTGTGTGTCATGTTTTCTTTCTTTTTTTATGCTTTAGCCATAACTGCATTGTCATACAAAACAGAGGAAAGACATGTCACTTTTTGCATGAAAATGCAGTTACACCAAAAGAACCAAAACAGTTAATGAAAGAAGAGCAACATTTTGTTAAATTGACATTTTTGTCAACCTCTGAAATAATAAAAATAATTTTAAACATATGTAATATACCATAGAATATCAGCAGTATATTGAATAGTTGAGTAAATGTCAAACATGTAGATTCGTAGGAGCATGTAGTTGTTTTTAAATGTTTTTAAATGTTTCAATATGGAACCTTTAAGATATTGACTGTTCAATATTCATAATAGCAGTTATTTTATTTTGTAGTTGAAAAACGAGTATTTGAGAATGGAAATAAGTAAGTATTTTCCATTGACTCCTCCAGATATTTACTCAAAAGAAATCTTTAATGAGATGGACATGTACATAATGTATAGGAAATGTAAACTCTGATTCTTACAAGGATACCCCAAGTATATTGTGTTGGTTTATCTGCAAATATTAGCTGAAATCCAAGAGTAAGTCACAGCAGGCAAGTCACTAAATTGCTGCTTTATTGGGCCTATTATGCTTGTGCCTTATTGCTGGGTTTTAGCCATCATTGATAGTATATTCAACTCCACCAGATACATAGTTCATACTATGTGTGTTTTTCTTCCACCCTTGTAGATATGCAGGAGAAGCTGGGAATGTTGCTCTTGCCATGATAGCAGCTAGGCACTTCTGGAATGCATGTTTACCTTTCATTGGTTCTTCAGCAGACAGGCAACAGCTTAAAATCCCCACTGAAGTCCTTCTCAAGAGCATCATTAAAGCCTCAGAAGCTAAAAATAAGCAGGTAATAAATAGAAGTACCATTATATATAGCCAACAACGTTTATTCCATTACATGTGGTAGAAACCAAATATGCAACATTGGCTGCTTAATGCATATAAATTTGTGAAGTTAACCAAGAAAACCTGTGCTTTCTGGGATGGTACAATTTTAAAAAATAAATGAACAATGCAGATCTCAATTTCTCTGTTTTCTTATCTCTATAGGCTACAAACCATTACATTTCCCTTCCCTTCCCTTTTCCACTTGTTCTGAGTAATTCTTACCTCCTCAAAGTTGAGAAGTAGATAATTAATTCATGCCACTTCATACAATTTAGACTACATGTCACGTCCCTCCCTGGTAGCTGTCCCACTCCCCTATCACCATGCGCCACAGGCTCCACTTTCTGTGGTGGTGCTCCAGTCTAGGCAGGAGCTTGAGTCGGCCTTCCCAACCTCCTTTACCAGCTGGCCACTCAGTGGCTACAGCAAGAGAATCCCCATCCTGCCACCTCATTTGTGTGGTT
Source organism: Phrynocephalus versicolor (assembly GCA_023846285.1). NCBI lineage: Eukaryota > Metazoa > Chordata > Lepidosauria > Squamata > Agamidae > Phrynocephalus > Phrynocephalus versicolor. The sequence continues at coordinate 7,452,166 of JAHTLZ010003518.1, read as the reverse complement.
GGATACAGGAAAAGGTGGGGAAGGGCAGCCGAAGCTCCTGCCTGGACTGTAGTGCCATTGAGAAGGAGGACCTGGGCAGCATATGACAAAAGGCGAGTGGGCCAGCCAGCTGAGGGTGTGGGGAGGGGATGTGTGGCACCTGTGGTTGTGTTGAGATGAATTTTTGCCCATCTCTACTTCAAAGACATTCATACTGTCAAAGCTTCACTAATTACCATTAAAATGTTCTTTCCCTCCATCCGTTCCCACCCTGCACCTCCTTATTCAGGAAGTAGATGAAATGTTACATTTGCATCAGTGGCCTTCGGTAGACTTTCAAAGCAGCAGTTCATCCAGTGCATCTTTTTTCCCAGGTAAAGTTTCACATTTGATGATAGGGGTTCTGTTGTTTGTTTCTTTATATGATGTGAGCACACTGATTACTTACATATGATATTTTTATATCTATTTCAAAGGGGCTGATGAAGATTTGACTTTAAGGACATTCTTGTATGTACTGCTATTTCAAGTGTATGCTGATAAAAACGATTGGGAGGGAGGCCTCAAAGTGTTAGATGATGCTGTTCAGATTCTCCCTAGAACTAAGCACAGGCTGTAAGTAGTTTGGAGTGTTCTAATCATTTTTATTTCAGTGTAGAATGTTGTGTATTTCAGATTCTCATCATCGAGTATGGAATTAATGTTATTTACCTGTAAATGTTTCAAATATGTTTACCCTACCTTTGTCCTTAAAAAGGATCCAAGGCAGCTTGCATCATTAAAAGTCAATATTTAAAGCTAAAATCAGTAAGTATACAAATACAGTGGACCCTCTCATAACAAACGGTTTGTATAACATAAAATCTATACAACATAGAAAATTCCGGAGATAGGGGAAATTTGCTTAACAGAATCGCCTATGGGGCAAATTCGTACAGCATAAAAATGGTCGTGATTAGGGATTACTCCATTTTCAATGCATTCTTATGGGAAATATGTACAAAGGAAAATGTACTTAACAGATTTTCATTTGGAATGAATTAATTCCTTTATACAAAGTACCACTGTACTAAAAAGGAGCAAACAGAGACAGTAAGATTTTTTAAAAAGCAATACCACAAGCACATTGAAAATAGTAAGGCACAACAATCGTTAAAAATCCCACTCAGGCAACCAGTCACTGAGGGAAAACTTTCTGAAGAGACCTTTGGGGAAAAACAGCAAAGATAGGGCCAGCCTGGCCTCCTAAAGGAGGAATGCTGAATTCTGGGCACAGCGGACAAGAAGGCTGTCCTATGTCCTCATTAAACTTATCTGTGAAGGTTATGGTACCAAAAGAAGGCCTCTCCTGATGATCTTAATACCTGATCAGGTTCATAATGGGAGATGCAGTCACTGAGTGAGTTTATTGGTAGTATAGTTATAAGGAACTTGTATTTAAAGAGTAACATGTTAAGTGGGACCAACTATGTTTGTGTGAGTGAGTGAGACAAATAATGGTTTTTAAGTTTTTTAAACATGTTATTTTAATAGTGCTTTTATTTAAGATTTTAAATATAATGTAAACTTGCTTATTTTTTAATATTTGAATAATGTATTGAATAATTTAATGATTTAAGCCTCCTTGAATACTTTCATGGATATAATGGGGTAAAAATATTTTAACTACACAAATATTTTCCTCCATATTATTTTATCTGCTTTTGAAGGTATTTTTAAAAGGTTTTGAGTGTTATTTTTTCAAGTTTTGTGTGATTTTCTTATCAATCCCAATTTTTTTTTAAAAATATATATAACTATAATAAAAATTAGTAATGAAACAAGATGTTTTTAATGTAATGAGTAGTGACAACAAATTACATCTTCCAGCATTATAACAAGTAACAAAAACCAATTACCATATTTCTCTTTCTATAAGACCCTGTAGTATACAATACCCCACACACACGTTTTGAACCCCAAATTAAGAAAATGAACAAATCCTGGCAGAAAGGAAGGTAAACAGTGAGGGGGGAAGAACTCAGACTTGACGCCAGTGAATGAACTGAGCAGAGCCCCTGCCCCATTCTGGTTTTCCTTCCAGTTTGAGTTCTCCTACACAGAGAGAGGCACACACTGCTGTTTCCCCCTTCCTTAGTGAAGGCCTTTCCAAAACACCTCTCCACTTTTTTTGGGGGGGGGGCAGAAATCCGAGCCATCTTTTTGCAGAAATTGGAAAGGGGAGGACACTTCTTAGTGGTCTCCTCAATCCCTCAAGCTTTTCCCACATAAAAAAGAAAGATGGCTCAGATTTCTGCAAAAACAAACAAGCAAAAATCAAAGCAGAGAGATGTTTTGGAAAGGCCTTTGCTGAGGAAGGGGGAAATAGTGGGCTAGGTGGGTGTGGAGGAGAACCCAAGCTGACCGGAGAGAGCCACTGGAAGGAAGGGAAGCCACAATGTCAGTTTGGCTTCTCCCCCATGCCACGGCACCCACAGAAAAAGCTTACTTCTGTGTATCCCCCCCCCCTAATTTTTAGTGTCATGATTTTTGGGGGAAATAGTGTTGTATAGATGGAAAAATACAGATGGTACCTTAACTTACGAATTTAATCTGTTCCGAATGCATGCTCTTAAGTCAAACTACTCTTAAGTTGGGGTACCTATCTTAATAATTGGGGGGGGGACGTAAAAAATGAAAAAAAAATTGTAAGTCAAGCAGACCACATCTAAAATTTATAAGGCGGAAGTTAAAACGCCAACAGTTTTCCACTCTTAAGTTGAATTGCTGTTAAGTCGAGCTGCTGTTAAGTCGGGGTACCACTATATTTTAAAAAACTTTCAAATTTGTCATGGCAATTACCCACAGCACTATTACTGTATATAAAACTGGTTTGCTTTCATTGATGAACATGTTTCCATTCGTTATCCAAAAAATTCGTTATCAGGGGCATTCATTAGCCGAGGTATTACTGTATGCATGTAGCGTGTATCATCTATAGGAAGGCAAATCCCTTACATGTTCTACCTTGAATGTGGGGGGAGGTGGTTAAAGGGAATAAATGCGAGAATTGCAGCACAATCCTGTATATGTCTACTCAGAAATAAGTCTGGGTTGAACTGGGATATCCAAGTTCAACAGGCTGGTCTGGGACTGTGTCTTTGTCAGCTATGCTCTTTGCATACATGAGCTACAGATGGGACTGATACTCTTACAGTTTCATCTGCTTGACTGTTGCCTGCAAGTCTAGAATAACCTCCAGTATTTTGTGATGGGGAATACGGTGCTGTTAGGAACACTGCCTTGCTGTACATTAGTAATCGAATTGCTCAGTAAATATCAGACACTGAGCATTAATCATGGTTTAGGGAAGGTGATCCAACCCTCCTGGAGTGGACTTTTAAGGGCTTAGGGAGCTACAGGGAGAAATGAAAATTGCAACAATTGTCTTCCATTCTTCTTTCCATGGCATCATGCAGTTTGAAGGACCTCCAATCTGTGCAGTTCTAGAATTAACTAATATATTCTATTGCCTGGGAAATTTGCACAGTAAAGTTAGCAAACAGGATGATTTCCTGTTTGTCATGGAAGTAGATATGTCTATAATACAAAAATGTAGACTTTTTCACCATCCTATGTAATAAAAGAAGTGTCAGCATTCAACTTTAATTAAAGTCCTATTCAGTCATTAGGAAAGTATGTGATGCCCATACATGTTGAGGGGATCATGATAACTCCACATCCCTCCACTGTTCTGTTCTGAATAGAGAAATGTGACTGTCTGAAGCATGTGATGGTGCTGTATCTAGGCAGCCTCTTCACATAAGCCAGGATAGATTGATGTAGCCCCTTGCTCAGACTGCCATGTTTCTGTATTCAACAAAGGAAGGGTTGAGTTCATGCTCCCTTCAATATATGTGGGGTCCCATCACATGGGTAATGACTCGGTAAGGTATTAGATAATAATAAATTACTCATGAGCATTGATGATGTGACATTCCTTTCATAGTCCTATTTTTAAACACATGGTGATGGTGAAGGCAAGACTTGGACGTAACTATATAATGGAAATTCAGAAATTCAAAGATGAAAGCGAGGACTGCTTGTCACATATGTGGCACCGTCTAGCATCTGTGTCGCCAGACCTTGTGGGACAGTTATCCTGCTACCAAAATGCGATTGATATTTTACAGGTCTGTATCTGAAACATCCGAATAATGGTATAAATCGTTACATTGTTATTATTAGTGTGAAAGCTTATGTTTTAAAAATTACCTCAATGTGGGATAAGAATTTACTTGAGAGGATCCGTCCGTCTCCATTTAGAGATTCTTTTCTTGTTTCTTCTCCTACTGATGTCAGTGGAAAGGGATTTATTGTACATTCTGTACTTGTTGGGTAAATGGAGTTTATATAGTCTCGTAATCCATGGTCTCTCTAAAACATACAAATGTGTACCATTGTCTAATTTGCAGCCTTAAAGATACTCAAATTGATTTGTCTTATTCAGGATACTTATAGGTTTTGCAGTAGTTTTTCTCCTTGTTGAAACATTCATCTCATACCGTTACTTCCATTGTTTTAGTTTCAGTTTTAATTTCTACATTTTTCAAAGTTTTGAGTGATGAAAAAGAAGTAAATGTTTGAAGTTTTATTTAAATAATGGGTTCCATTTGTTGTTAGATGAGCAGATAAAGTGTTGCTTTAGTTTCATTTGTTTTTGTAACAAGTATGAGCCTGGATTAGAGGTTTGCTGCATACTCATTGGGGTCTAGTGGATAGAGCAGTGGTTCTCAACCAGTGGGTCCCCAGATGTTCCTGGACTGCAACTCCCAGAAACGCTTTCCAGCACAGTGAGTGGTGGAGGGTTCTGGGAGTTGTAGTCCAAGAACATCTGGGGACCCACAGGTTGAGAACCACTGGGATAGAGGGACGGAGTAGGAGGTGGCCTGAGTTTGAATCCCTGACCAGCCATGGAAGCTCAACAAAGGAGTGGGAGTGGTGAAGCCATCCATAAATATCTCATTTACCTTGAAAGTCCTATTAGGGTTGCTATATGTTACTTTCAATTTGCTGTCACATAACAGAAAAATTTGACTGCAATCATTCCATGCTGGTATATTTAAACATGTTTTTAGGCTCTTGAAGAGACCGGTGAATCTTTATGAGAGCTACTACCTTAATAATGCATCATTATTTTTACACAGCAAAAAGAATTTGAATTAAAGAAAGTTGATAATCTGTTAGGGTTTGCTGAATGGCTGTATTGCAACCAGTTTCCTCTAAGTGAAGCTATTAAACACCTGGACTGGGCAATACATATATTGCTATACCTCAAACCTCTCCGGAAAAGCCCTGATGAAGAAGGTAAACATTTAAATGATTCAAATAATGGTCTTAATCCTATTGTTTTAATGGACTTCCTAGAACATTCTGTTAATTTTGTGGAACTAATATATTTTAGAACTTCTTTAATATCCTTCTTAACAGACTTTTTTATATTTCCATCCTTAAAAACAATGCTTCTTTATATTTAATGTTAGAGGCATTATAGCTGAGTTGTTGCTTGTTAATATGAAGAAAATAGTAAACAAAAGCACTATCGATTGTTTTTCTTTTTTCTTCAAAGTTAGATTTGTGAACCAAATATATACAGCATGAAAACAGAACAAAATGCTTCCTATTACAAACGATTCACATCATGTTTCATATGTCAACAATATTTACTTCAGTATTTTACAGATTGCCATTTGAATGACATTGATGGCTAGCTTTTTGATTTTTAAAAAATATTTTCATATGCATTTCTATTCACTGCTGACAGTAGATGCAAGAGACCAAATTTCAGTCAGAGACTTAAGGAGTATCAAACAGTTGGAAGCGTTATGCAGAGCTCATACTATAATGGCAGTCATTTCTGGCCATGGTTCTCCTTCTCATGAACAGCACTGTTTGATGGCATATGCTTTTGTGATACACATGTGGCAGGTAAGAAGAGAAATGTGTTTGTCAGATGGTTGGGCACACTGGACTGTGCCACTGTATCAGATAGCCTACTGACTGTTCCTTAAATTGCTAGGGTGCATTTCAGTAATTCCATAGATCATATGAAAAAAAAATAGTGTCCTTTGTGTACATGAACATGAATCCTGTTCCAAAAAGCTATACAATAGTTGACTGTTCAGACATAATGAAACTTCATGGTTCGAAAGCTACACATAATACTTCTGGTTTGGACTGATGTACTGTATGTGATAGAGCTAGGGAAGCAATCATGTTTATATAATCCCTCAAACTGTCTTAAACAGGTCACGTATGAGTAAATCCCTCAAACTAGGAACATTTTACAATATTAGAATTTAATTCAAAATAAACGATTTTTGTTACTTTGTTTTTCTGATAATCTTTCTAGATACAACTATGCAGCATCAGAACTGTGTGTACTAAAATGCTGTGATGTTTTAATGGCAAACATCATCACAAAACTTCTGTTGTCTTCAGGCTACTTTCCACTGACTTGGTTAAACGAACTATGCCATTTGATCCATCAGCCTCATGAAGAAACGTGCACTATAGCACTGTGTATTCCACAAATTCCAAAGTGGCTTACAAATACTGCATATTGAAACTGGAATACAATAGAATAATTAAACCCCTTAAACAGCAATGAAAGAACAGAACAATAGATTATCTCATTAAAATTGCTAAGATTACTGTGAGGGTTCCATTAATACCACCAAGCGTTCCGATGGAGAATGATCATTGGAGTCAAGCAATTTATCAAAAAACATTAAACTTTTATTCTTGCCATTGGCAGGTAATACATCTTCAGTTGGTTCATTAACATTGTCAACATCAATAACCTGCAAACTGTTAAACTTCCTCCGTTTACATTGTCGTTTCTAATCTCACCAGTGTTCAAAAAGGGATTGTTATTCACTTGTAAAGAGGGGGAGTCTTCATCGTTATAGGTCCATAACACTGGGTCCCGCAACAGTGGTGTCTCACTATCCCTAATTGAATTTCCCAACCCCAGCCAGGAATCCATCAAGAAACGGCACCTCCTCCTTTGGTTACCATTACAGTATTTGTCACCTTTGCTGGGCCTCCCATTGCCATTTTAGGAGTGGGTAATGGCAAACCTATTCCTGTGGCTGTCAATAGTTCTTTCTCCATTTGGGTTTCTCTGTCTATGTATTTGACAGTTCTTCTCCCCTCCATTTGAGTGGTCTCATTTCTCCCTCTTGTCTCCGTCTGAGCCTCCTTATCCTGACATCCCTCTTTTATTCCTCTCCTTTCACCCATTCTGTTTTCCCATTCACCAATTGGCACATCAATCAACAAGAACCCCTCTACAATTGGAGACTCTTGCACCTGTCCATGAGTATTTATATTTCCATCTTTCCAACTTTCTTCCCATCCTATTAAATCCTTCTGTATTTCACTCTCAGACCTATATCTCGTTTCTCTCCCTTTTGTACTTTTCCTATATTATAGTTAGCTATCTCAGATATTTTTCTTAAATGATTTCTCATATCGAGTACATGTTTAATTGTAGTTTGAAATTCATTCTCTCCATGTTCCCATTTTTCTCTTATTAAATCCAAAACCGCTCTGGGGTTCCTTCCATATAATAATTCAAATGGTGAAAATCCAGTTGAAGCTTGAGGGACTTTCCTAATGGCAAACATCAAGGGTGCTATAATTAAATGCCAGTTCTTATAATTTTCACCCAGTATTCTTTTCAGCAGCATCTTCAATATTTGATTAAACCTCTCTACCAGGCTATCCATTGGAGGATGACAGACTGTCGTTTTGAGCGGATGCACATGTAATAATTCCCACATTTCTTTGAAGGTTTGACTCATAAAATTAGATCCCTGACTTCTTTAGCAAATCCCATCCTACAAAAGGAATTGTAATAATTCTCGTGCCAACATTTTGGCTGAAGTTGAGCGTAAAGGAATAGCTTCTGGGTGTCTGGTGGCATAATTATTATTACTAAAATGTGAGTATGTCCTCCAGATGACTTAGAAAGAGGACCTACAATATCTAAACTAATTCATTTGAAAGCTTTGTCAATAATAGGTAAATGAATTAAAGATGCTCTTTTTCATGGTTTCTTTTTAATCATCTGAAATATAGGGCGAGATTTGCAATAATTATTTATATCTTTTTGCATCCTTGGCCATCAAACCGATGTTCAGTCCTATTAATCATTTTAGCCACTGACAAATGTCCCACGGGTAATGATAAGTTACCGTATATACTCGAGTATAAGTCGACCCAAGTATAAGTCGAGACCCCTAAAAATCTGGGAAAATGTGTTGACTTGAGTATAAGTCTACGGTGGGAAATGCAGCAGGTCCTGGCAGCTCCTCCTTTGTGAGCTGGGGGAGTGGTGTGTGATGTTTAAAATGACTTTTAGCCACTGATGCAGGTGCTTGGGTCAGTGGCTAAAAGTCATTTTAACCACCGTGCGCCGCTCCCCTCTAATGCAGAGGGGGGTCATGAGAAGTGGCGCACAATGTTTAAAATAACTTTTAGCCACCGACCAAGCACTTGCCTCAGTGGCTAAAAGTATTGACCCGCATATAAGTCAAGGGCCCCTTTTTTCGGCCCAAAATTAGGGCTGAAAAACTAGGCTTATATTCGAGTATATACAGTAATTGTTCCTAAGGGGTGGAGATAGAATGTTATGAATTTGGTGCATGACAATTCCTGCATAACTGCTTTAGTTTAATGGGGAAAGTTCATTGCATAGACATTTTCACACATGCAGGATGACACATATTCTTTAATGAGGATAAGGGATTACCAAAATGAAATGCACTCTCTCCTTCCTGTGGTATTTGCCCCATTCCACATAGTTCAATAGGTTGCTGCACAAGGTGCCAGGATCAGAAATCTTTCCTTTTGCAGGCTTCTGCCAGGTAACGAGAGCTAAACTATTAACCTGTATCTTTGAAAATTTTTCTCTTTGTAAAAGTAAATATATCTATAAGTAATCTAGCAATATAAGTGTATCTTTTGTTGATTGTAAAATAAATAATTATTTTCCCCAGATGTCACTGACATCAGCAGGATCTGCTTTAAAAGCAATGGCCAAAGTATCACCACCTCAGCTGTCTACTACCAAAACAAAAGGGAAAAAAGATGCAAAACAAGTAAGATATTCCCTTGTGTTAAAATAGTGAGAAGCTTAAATTTTCTTCAGAGAAATGCTCTACAAATGAGCAGTTATTCTATTCAAACATGGAAATTATTTTTGTTATCACATGCATCATCATCATCATCATCATCATCATCATCTTTATTTACGGTCTTAGACCAAAGTACTACATATGCAATCTAAAATCAGGGGTAATACAAATAATACATATGAGCGTCAAGGTCCAGTCAAAAATTAGTAATCATGTAAACCACATAAGAATAAAATTTATAGACAGATATACTAATGATCTGGATATGCTAAATATTTAAAATTCTTGATGAAACAGAAATACAAAGAATAATATTCTTATATATAACAATTAAAATATTAATATATATTTTAATATACAGTATATATATAACAATTAAAATAACAAATAATATATATTTTAATATACAGTATATATATAACAATTAAAATAACAAATATTAAACCATAAGCTACAAAGGCTCTGGGAATCTAGGGTTCAAATATAGATAGCATCTTACGGCAAGCCATAGCTGCCGCACAACATTTGGCCACTGCCATTGTAATATACGTAACCCTGTCGGCAAGTAAATAGTGAGTATAAAATTCCGTAGCTCTCCCCAGAAACTTGGAGAATTGGATGCAAAATATCTTTATGTGGGTCCCTATGAAATCCACAATAGAGAAGCACATGCTCCACGGTTTCCATGTCACCACTATGACAGGGGCATAGACAATGGCAATAAGGTACCCATTGGAATTTACCATCTAGCAATTTAGAAGGTAGCACGTTTAGTCTTGCCAAGGTAAATGCCTTTCTAAATTTTGGAGGAAAAATGATGTTCAAAGAAGAAGGGAGTGAAAAAATGGATCTGACATTACTTAAATGCATTAACGAGGCCCAGTTTTCTTGAAGTTCAATGTCCCTAATCCTTTGTTGGATAGCTGCTTTGGCGCTATTATAACCCAGAGAGATAACATGGTTTAATAAGACACCCCAAAGCAGGCTTCCATTTCGACTGAAATGAATTTAAAAGAATTAATGGAGCCAAGCCCTCAGGCAGAAAAACAAATTTTAACCAGATATTAAACAAGTGGGCTTTGGCATGGGCTCTTATAGAAATTAAGCCAGCCTCCATCCGAATAGCTACATTAGAAATGCATGGCACGACTGCAAATAAGGCTCTCAACAATTTAGTTTGGACTCTCTCAAGGGGACTCAGATTGGAGTGCACAAATAATTGGTTACCATATGTCATTTGAGCAATGACTTTGGCTTTAAATACCTGAATCGCAGAAGGTATGTGTTGCCACCCGTGGTATAAAAAAAAAAATCTAAGTAAAGCAGTAGCAGCTTTCTTGGTGTTTATCTCTAAGTGTCTGATATGGGGGAGCCAAGAACCAGTGGAATGGAAAATAATGCCGAGATATGCTAATCACCTGCTCTATAGGGTTTCCATTGATATGCCAATTATGCTTAATTCTCCTTCTGGTGAAAACCATCACCTTGGACTTGGAGTAATTAACAATTAATTGTTTTCTGGCACAAAAGGAGGAGAGGGCTCTCAATAGGTGCTGTAGACAAACACTGGATAAGGACAACAAAACTGAATCATCCACATATAAGAGAATTGAGATAGGATGGGAAGCTAACTTAGGCAAATGAAAATTGGGCTTGGATAAACTATCTACAATTCCATTGATATGAAATTTAATAATATGGAGGCCAAGATACAACCTTTCTTCACTCCTCGAAGGGCGGGGATTTAATTGGATAAAATTCCAGCTTTATCGCATATAGCTCGCAGACAAGTATTTTCGTACAGGCACTGCATTAGCAATAGAAGGCACCGGTCAATAGAAGTAGATTCGAATTTGCTCCAGAGTCTGTCTTTGGGCACCAAATCAAAGGCAAATTTGAAATTAATAAAAGCAGGTGAAGAATATTTGTCTGCCAGATGGTAAAGAATAAGAGCTTGGTCAACAGTCGATCTACCAGGTCGAATACCTGCCTGCTCTTCCGCTAACAGTGGTGGCCAAACTTCGGCCCCTCCAGATGTTTTGGACCACAGCTCCCACAATCCTTTGTCATTGAGAATACAGGCTTGGAATTCTGGGAGTTGTGGTCCAAAACATCTGGAGGGCCGAAGTTTGGCCGCCACTGTGCTAGAATATTTTCCTTTTTAAACCAGTTTGATAATTTACCAAGAAGATATCTTTCATACAATTTGCTAATTGCACTTAACTGCTTATCGGGCCACCTGAAGCAGTTAGTCGGGTCTTGTCTGTTGGCCTTTTTATATATAGGGATTAGAATAGTTTTGCCCCAATCCTCAGGTATAGTTGTAGTATAATTAATCCAAGAAAATAAAGAGGCTAAAACTGGGGCCAACCAGTCTAAATTTGCCTGTAATAAATCTGCTGAGATATAGTCAGCTCCAGGGGCTTTCCCAACTCTTTGTTGTTTAATTAAAGATGTAATTTCTCCAGGCGTTACAGGAGGCCAATCCCCTAAAATTACCAGCTCATCTTCGAGCACCACTGAGTATCTATCTCTGAAATGTTCCTCCCAAGCTGGGGAAGATATACCAAAATGCTGAATGGATTGAACATCAGACATGCTCTGATGTTAATGTTTGTTCCATCTTTCTCAGTAATTCAGGATTTTAAATCCAACGGACAAGAAATATCATTTCACATGTAGAACTAAATGTATGGAGGGTAAAATAGATAAGTATATCTAGGACTGTTCTGCTTTGCAGTAAAAAAATGTCAGTACAATTGTTTTTCCTTTTTTATTTCCTCAAGCCTGCTAGTAGTAAGAGGTCGCCAACAACTCCTCCTAAAAAAGATAAGTCCTCAAAAGATGGCAAACAGGTATATTTTCTCATAATATAGTGTTTTGATTGGATGTAAATGAAAAATGTGGTTCCTTCAAATAAGAGTCTCCTTTTCATGTACAATCATTGATTAAAGGAAAGTCGAAGTGGAAAGGACGAAGTGAACCTTATTTGCAAGTGTGGAGGAGTGAGCTTGTCCTGATGAAGTGATTTCAACTTTCAGTGGTTCCAACCAAGAAAGAGTAGTTAGGAACAGTTAGAGTTGTATTAAATGATATCTGAAGGCCCACAGGATTCTCAATCCTAGTATGGTATTTTTGAAACCACATGAATGTGTCCCAATATAATTATTTATATCCGCAACAAAATAGATTATAGGTCAGTGTTGGCAAATCTATGGCTTGAGTGCAAAAGGTGGCATGCAGAACCGTTTCTGTAGGCATGCAACATCACTCCCTCACAGCAACAGCACTTCCCCCTCTGCTTGAAGCACACCACTCTGCTCCATGCAGAGAGATGGGCAAAGGGGAGGCAGCAGTTTGTGGGCTCATTCATCGCCCCAGTTTACTCTATAGTCACAGCATTTTTGGGATGCCCAGAGCGGCATGGCTGGAGAGTAAACTGAAGCTACGAATGAGTCCAAAAACCGCTGCCTCCCCTTCACCTGGATCTCTTTACAGAGCCGTATTGAGAACATTGAAATGGCTCCGTGAAGAGAGCCGGGCAAAGGGGAGGCAGCGGTTTGTGGGCTCGTTTGTAGCCCCATTTTCCTTTCCAGCCACACTGCTTTTGGGATGCCCAGAGCAGTGTGGCTGGAGAGTAAACTGGGGCTATGAATGAGCCCACAAGCTGCCACCACTCCCCCTGGATTCCCTGATGGTTTAGCACCCCCATCCACCTCTCTGCCCAGGGAAGAGAGGCAGATGGGGTGCTACTCTTCTGGAAATTGAGGCTCGAAGACCAGGTTTTTGAATTTTTTGCAGCCACAGCATCCTCACTGTGACCGCAGGAAATTCAAAAGCCTGCTCTTAGATCCTCACTTTCCCAAAGGGTGGCACCTCTGCTCTTTGATCTTCGCTTTCCCAAAGGGTAGCACCCAAAGCATTTGTAACCCACTGTATTCAGGTTAAATTGCTGTATTGGCACTTTGCGAAAAATAAGTGGGTTTTGAATAGCAGTTTGGGCACTCGGTCTCTAAAAGGTTCACCATCACTGTTATAGGGAATAAAGCAGTAACTTTAAGTATGTACTTAGCACTCCTGTAAATCAGTGTTTAATGTTAAAAATATCTGTTGCATCAGCGTTGATCATATGTAAGATGGAGCAAGAATCACAAATTCTGATCCCTATAGCCACAGGTTGCCTCTACACATTGTTGATGTTATAACCAAAGTTGCTGCTTTTCTGTGGTCTTTTAACATATCTTCATTAGTGACACATTGGAGATTCTCTTTCTTGTGCCATTTGGGTTGTGTCAATGTGTCAGGTACCTGGTGGCACAGTGGTGGAACTGCAGTACTGCAGCCAAAACCTGGCTTATAACCTGAGTTCACTTCCAGTGGGTTCAGGTAGCCAGTTCAAGGCTGACCTTGTGTCCTTCCAAGGTCAATAAATTGAGTACACCGCTCAAATTGTAAACCACCCAGAGTATGCTGAAGCACTATGGTATGGTATATAACAGGGCTGTTCAACTTTGAACAGGCCAAGGTCTACTTTTTCTGGCCCAAAGTGCCTGAGGGCTACTACACTAAAACCTCAACTTACAAATTTTATCCGTTCCAAGCACATGCTCATAAGTAAAAAAAAAAAAAAAAATGTAAGCAGAGCAGTGGTTTCCCATAGGAATGCATTGAAAATCAATTAATCCATTCTGGAAGGAACAGATTTCAATGTGCCATGGCCCTTGAACTGCCCTGCTCAGCTGAGACAGTGGGCTGCCAGACCCAGAACTTTGCTGGGGCAGTGGTGGTTCTTGGGTTGGGGGCAGGGGGGAGAACTTATCCCCTCATGTTTTACATTAATGACCAGCAGGCTCCTTTTGAACCCTTCGTGGGCTACCGGTAGCCCACGGTCTACCTGTTGTGCAGGCCTGGTATATAACCAGCACATTTTGCTCTGAGAAATAAAAGACTATCCTTCAACATGGCTCCTGCAGCGATGCCATTCTTCTTTCTTTCCTTTTTGCCCTGGTGATCAAAATTTATATTTAGTTTTTAAAAACATGCAATCAAGCAAGATCCTGCTCGTGTAGATTAAGAAGTGTTCTTTACTATCCTTATGAGGAAATAATAAAAACAGCCCCAAGAGTGTATGTCCTTCCTTCAGAATTAAGCCCTACTGAGAAATTGAGATTTACTTCAAGTAAACCTATTTAAAACCAAATTTCTGCTGTTTTCAGAAATATACTAATTCTGCTTGCTGTACATTATTATGGCAAGATTTGTCTTATTGCTCCCATATCAGAACTCATTTTAATGGTTATAGCAACACAGGGCATTAATATAAACCTAATGTGTGTGGGGGGGTATACAATAATGTAGTGTTTTGCTAAATCCTGTGAGGAAATAATTTATTCCATATGTGGAGGTAAATGTCCCTATATGATACAGAGTATTCCATTTAGCAGTTTTCTTCTATGCAATAAAAACATCGCAATAGTTTTAAGATCCCTTTTCTTTTTCTGAAGCCCACTGGAAATCAGAGGTCACCAACAACTCCTCCTAAAAAAGATAAATCCTCAAAAGAACTCAAACAGGTATGTTGTCTTTTAATACTATGTTCCATGCCCTGGGCTCTGATTATCTGGCACAGCATATCTCCCCACGATTAGAGCTGGCCCGACCCACCCGCTCCTCAATGGCTCTCTCTCTCTCCGGGTAGCCACCCCCAGGGAGGCCCGCAGAGTAGTAACTCAGAAACGGGCCTTCTCGGTGCCCGGTCCATCTCTTTGGAACAAGCTACCTGGTGAGATACGCCAGGCTCCTTCATTGGCATCCTTCAGGAAAGCCCTTAAAATCTGGCTGTTCAGGGATGCTTTTGGCAACTGCTTGTTTTTTATCCCTCTCTCTCCTATAGATGGTTGTCTAGTTTTTGCCTCTTGCCCAGTACCATTTTATATTGTCTTTTGATGTTTGTTTTTAAGCTTTTTGTGTGAACTGCCCAGAGTTCCTTTGGGAAATGGGAGCGGTATATAAATGCAAAAATAAATAAATAAATAAATAAATAAATATTCAGCATAATGGAATCGTTCGAGTAAAAACATTATTTTCAGGTACAGTCGGTTATTAAGGACAAATTTAAACGAAGAGGCCTAGCTGATGCCTTACCGACAAGTGTGGAGGAATGGGCAAACTATGAATGTCCTGATGAAATTAGAGATGCCTTCAAACACGACTCAAGTGGCTGTGCTGTGAACAGGGAAACCGTTTTAGCACCTGTGAGTACCATTCAAGAATAACTGAAGGAAGCCAGCTGCCTTGCAGAGGGTCAAACCAGTATGTAAGAGAAAAGCACAATCCCTTCTTGTGATGGGTTTGCCTCAGATACAGGAATTCAGCACCAGGCTTTCAAATGAAGCTTGTTCTTTCCTGCCATTCAAATGTGGTCCTCAGCTCAGCTTGCCCATGTGGAAGAATATCTCAGCAAAAAAAAAATATTCTCTCGCCTGATCCTAGGATTTTTTGGCTTTGTGTGAATTTGGGAAACTAGACGGAGTTTCAACAGAGAGAAATACTGTAACAAAATATTTTGGTAGAAAGTAGACAATGTCTGAAGGAATTACAACTCCCTTTGGGGTCGTGTGTGTCTGCTTCATCTCTACAAATGTCTCTGAGTGATACTTGCCCTTTAAGTTTTTCTGCAAAACAGAAGGAAAGAAAACTCAAGCCACAGTAACATTAGAAACCTGTTCCTGTTACTATAGTTGTCTTAAAGCTGAAAAGCAATTAAGTCAATGGGGCTTTTCGCTTTCTCCCCCCCCCCCCGCATTACTCCAATACAACTTCAGCTGCCCCAGTATTCTTTCAGCCAAATTGTGCAGCAGTGTTAGGGACTCTCAGAACTCAAGTTACTGTAATCCTCAGAACTCAAGTTACTGTAATACTGTACTAATGTGTATTGGTCATAATGACAGGACATTAGAAAAAGAGAAGAGAAACTCCTCTCTTCCTTGCCTGCCACTTTTCTGCTATCCTTGCGCTTCTGCTGATTTCAGAAAGATAGAAGGGGGTTGTGTTTCTGGTGTTGTAGGTGGATCTGAAGGATGGGAAGGGTCAAGAAGATGGGTGAGTAGAAAAATTCTTCTCTGTGTCTCATCATATCCCAGGCATGAGTATTGAATGAGGGAAAAGGATTCAGGAAAGAGGTGCTGTCAACATGTCCTCCATCTACTCTTCTCTTGATTTTTAGACACGGACCTTGTATTACCTAGACCTTTTAGTTAAGGAACTACAGACAATTTTATGTACACACTTGACTCTTCCGGTTCTTCATCTGGCTGAGATTATTGCTCGCGATGTTGTAGAAAGCAGAAGTTTGTCTGATCTCTACCATCTCCGGTTGGTATTAATGGCTTAGAAATGTTTTATTAATTATTGTGCTTACTGTGAAGCATTTTCAATTTCTTTCCTGCTCTTCCTAAACTTGACTTCAGTGGTGATGGACATTTTGCCATCACCTGGCTTTTGCTACTGCTACCTTTCTCACCACTTATTTCCAGAATACACATTGAATGAAATCAGTTTCATTTTTGAGTGGTCTTGGGCCATTTCACTTGAGCCATTCATAACTGAATGAAAGTACCTTTTCTTGTAAGTCCTCTAGTATTCTTTGTAATTAAAAAGGTGATGATGATTATGATGACTGACAATTAGAGATGGACACGAAACAAACAATTTTTCATTTTCGTTTTCGTTTTTTCATTTCGTTATGTGATGAAACGACAAACGAATTTTGCCCCCAAAATGAAATGAAACGAACAGAAACACCAGAAATTTTGTTGTCCGTTTCGTTTTCGTTACGGCAATACATTGAATTGCTTTAAATGCTAAAAAAATCACAAAAAATTGAAATAAATGGTAACAAAACGGTAATGAAACAAACGAAAACAAAAACAAATTTTTTGCAAAAATTTCCGAAAAACGAAAACGAACCGAAATGGACCCCCTAAACGACAAACGACAAACGAAAAACCATTTTTTTGATTCGTGCCCATATCTACTGACAATAACAAGAGATTATGTTATTTGTTTTCACAGGCTCTCCAGTACTTGCTTAAATCTAAAACTGTGTCAAGCATCCTTTTATCATGAGAAGGCAGTGGGTGGAGTATTCATTAATGAAATAGAGCAAGGGAGGTATGATATTTTATGTTAATTTATATTATTCTGTAAGTGATTTAAAAGCATCCCTTATAACTGGATGCCATAGTCTAAAGCAGTGTTGGTGAACCTATGGCATGGGTGCCAAAGCTGGCACTTGGAGCCCTTTCTTTGGGCACCCGACATCGCTCCTTCACAGCCACCTGCATTCAGGTTGAATTGCTGTATTGGCACTTTGCGAAAAATTAGTGGGTTTTGAATTACAATTTGGGCACCCAGTCTCTAAAAGATTCGCCATCACTAGTCAAAAGCAATAAATGGGGAGTCACCATAACTATTATCATAAGCCATTTTGAAAAACAAATTCCATTCAAGAGGAGATGAATCCAGCCAGTCCACCCTGGAATTCATGAATTTTAACTTCTTTTTGGAAGCCTGTGTTGCTTTTATGTATCCTAGACAGTTGTGTCAGAAAGGGGAACTGAGAAACATAGAACCCAAGTCTGCATATTGTTCAGTTTCTAGTGCCGCAAGCTGAATCATGGTGATAAGCTTTATAATTGCGCTGGACACTTTGAAGAATGACAGTTTTTTTTTCATAAAAGTATCACAATATTTAAATTGCATTGATATAGCTAGGCTGAAAGAATGTTTCATGAACTCTAACAAAGTGAGTACCATAAACATTTTTTATCTAACTCATGACCTTAATATTGGCTGCAAAATAGATTCATCTTTTCAATCACTTCTTTCTCTGGTTAGATTTAGACAAGAGATTGCATTTAAAAAGGAGAATGCATTAAAAGATAATCAGAAGGAAAATAAGTTACTTGGTTGTTCAAAACCAGGTGATGTAGATCAGAATACTCAAAAACTAACTGCAAAAGATAAGGTAAGATAATTTGCTTTTATTTGGACTGTATAATACGGTGACAAAGCTAGCTTTAATTGCCTGGTGGCTTTTAGAAACAAGATTAGTTGAATGAATGTCATACATTAATTTCCATCCATCCCTTGTTTTTTTTTCTCCCCCATTTTATTTTTTGCTGTCTTATGTTTAGTCATTACAGTATATTCTAATTAACAGGCTTTGCATGACTTACAAAATATATATACTTTTTAAAAGGAGGAATAATGCCATCTGAAATCTTTTACAGATTTTGGAACTAAATCCTATTACTGAAAAAGAATTAAGTGGACTCTCTTTCCCCTACCTCTGGATAGACAAGGCTGAGGTCTTACTCCAACTGAATTTATATCAGCCAGCAAGACTGCTGCTTTCAGAAGCACACGAAGCAGCTCAGGTAGCTAATCCAGAAATACACAGAGACAAAATGACCTGACAGAGTCCCCAGTTCTGCATAGAACGGGTCAGGCTCTGCTTTGATAGACAGGTTCCGGTGCCTTTAGAGAACCAGATGTCTACTGAACATGCAAAGCACAACAGGAGGAAAAATCTGTGCTATACTTTCTGACTTTCATTTTCCTATTCTGAACAATTTACCATCATCATATTAGAAATACAGAGGTGGGAGGGACCTTATGAATAATTGAATCTAGCTCTTCAAGGAGACACAGTAGGGAATCAAACTTCCGGTGTCTGGCTGCACAACCAGATTCTTAAAACACTAAACTATCTGATAGTTATTCAGATTTTGGTTTTAATATTTAGCTTGCAGGACAACCCTATTCATGCCTACTCAGAAGTAAATCCCACTAACTCTTGAATCTGAATAATGATGCAGATTTCAAGAGTTACTTGTTTTTAAAATTTAGTATTTTTCCCCTAAGAGCAAAATTGTATTGTGTAACATTACACAGGTATAAACTGGATCTGGCACTGGAAATATTTAATTTAAACTATTTGTCAGATTCCTATCCCCTTCCCCTACTCCTTTTCAGGTTCTGGGGCTCCCTTTTACCTTGGGAAAGCCCCTGGGAACCTTGGAATGGTGAAGAGATTTTAATAATCAAAAATCACTACTAGGTCACAGCTGCTGAGATTGGGACTGCTGGCGGCAATCTAGTGGTGAATTGTTAACTATTAAAGACTCCCAACTCTGCAAAGCTTTCCCATGGTAAAAAAGGAGCCCTGGGGAGCCTTGAAACCTAGAAATAATGGATTTTGCCCACCCATTTATTCTTTCAAGCAGACCTTGAAAGTTTTTTTTCTGATCCTGAACAGGATTTATTTCATTATCTTTCCATCAGTCTTCCATGAAGAAAGGGTATGATAATATTCCATGTTGTTAAAAAGCTTACCCATTTTGTTGTACAGCGGTGCTTCAGAGGTTGTTTTTGTTAAAATCCTATGGTATTTGCACAAGTGTGCCCCCATAAGGCTGACAAGGTCATAAGCAGGCAATTTGGTAAAAAGTAATTATTTCCTATTTCTTCTGATACTGGCTAGGTTATGATATAAATTTGTAAGCCAGCTAAGTATCCGTACTTCACACCCTTAACATGTTTCCCTCTCAACTAACAAATGCCCCATTGCAGGGATGTAGCACCAGAGCATAATACAGGTA
Source organism: Phrynocephalus versicolor (assembly GCA_023846285.1). NCBI lineage: Eukaryota > Metazoa > Chordata > Lepidosauria > Squamata > Agamidae > Phrynocephalus > Phrynocephalus versicolor. The sequence continues at coordinate 7,432,341 of JAHTLZ010003518.1, read as the reverse complement.
GTGACAACAGGAAACCCAGCAGGAAAGTTAGGGGCTAAAGGCCATACATCCAAGTCTAGCTAACATAAACATATCAACAGAGAGAAGGAACCAGAAGTACACTTTTCCCCAGACATGATGGTGCATACAAAGGGAAGGCCACTAAGGAGAGGCAGACAGCCCAAAACATCCATAGAGGATGTACACATATTAGACAGAGAAGATAGGTGGTTTGAGAGAGGGATCAGGGAAGCCATTCATGTGAGCATTGGAAATCTCAACAGAGGTGGGGGGCTCAGGTACAGTCTATCTGCCACTTATCAGACAGTTATTTCAACAATACCCAGATAAATCAAAATATTTCACACCTCCACCACTAAGGCCATAGCTAATGACCCATACTTTATGGGTTTCCACACTTTAGGCCATTGTTCACCTTAACACTATTGAGACTGTTGTTTACTTAACAAGTTTTTATTATTAAAAATGGGTTAACATTAGGAAGGCTCTGACCACATAGTAGTAAAACTTAAATCTTCATAGTGAAAAAATGTGAATATACTTTAAAAAATGCATTGAAATATTTTATTTTCTAGGAAATGAATGACCTATGTGCTGTATCACAGTGCCTTTATCTTCTAGCTGTGCTGGCTAACTTGGAAAAAAAACATGGGCAAGCCAAAGCCGTACTTGAAAAGGCTCAACTGATAGGAGGGAATGAAACATTTTGGTACAATAGCACTTTGTGTCTCATAGACGCAATTCTAGGCGAAGACAGGGAAGGAAAGTCCAAAAGGGTAAGTAAGCTAGCTATTGATCTCCAAATATAAGATAGTAAATAGAAATGGGCTTTTCGTTTCAGAAGTGGTCAGCTTCCGGAATGAAACATGGGATCCCAGGTGGTGTTCAGAACCAGAAGAACACAATCAACCAATCCCTTACCTTGTGCCTTGCGCTGGGCTTGCGGATGGTTAAAATCCAACGAGAAAGAAGCCTCCTACATCATTTTTGCTCCTCCCTGGCACTGGCCAGTTAGGAGCTGTGCAGGGAAATGCATCTTCCCGCCTCCTTGTGTGATTGGCCAGTGCTAGGGAGAAGGAAAGATGACGTGTCAGAGGCTTCTTTCTTGTTGGAGTTTAACCCTGCATGAGCTCAGCGCAAGGTAAGGGATTGGTTGATTGCGTTCCTCCAGTTCCAAACACCACCTGGGCTTCTGCGTTTCGTTTCGGAAGCTGACCACTTCCAAAACGAAAAGCCCATCTCTAGTAGTAAATATGAACCATCTTTTCAGCTAGGGCTAGGCCATCTGTACTTGTACACATTTTTCCGACCAACAGCAGACCTTTGTTATTATTTATGAAATAATAAATGAAGTTTTTGTTTTGCAAGAAATGATCCAGCTTTAAAAAGCATTTGGAAAAGTATAGATATGCTATGAAAATGTTCCAAATTCTGAGGTAAAGAGAGACTTATACATTCAGCAACATGGTATGCATCCTTTTGCTAACTGAAGGATAGGGCAAAAAAGCCTCCTATAAATAATATGCTTACTTTCCTCTAATTTATTTGTAAGTGCTCTTATTTTATAAATTACAAAAGACTTATCCAGAAGGCAGAAAACCTTAGGTAAAATGAAATTTGTATATTCATTATATGGGTTAATTCTGAAATAGATGTATTAATTCTGCAGATTTAAATGAAAATATTTCAAATAACTGCTTTTTCTTTCTTTTTTTAAAGTTTAGTAATAAATTAAAAGTCAATGCAATATTATATAACATAACATAACAGTATGCTCTATTTCCTGTTTTCAGGTGAAACTTTGCTTCTCTTTAATTTCCTTTGTATTATTTTTTATTTGCTATTTTCTTCGCTAATATAGTAATGCCTTTACTTAGTCTTTTTCCATTCCTAACATTTGCATTTCTTTTTTTTATAAAAATAATAAATCATTATAAATTATATATACATAACTGAGACTATTTATTGTGCTTATTATGATAACATTCTATTGATTTCAAAATTTAATTTCTTTTTCCCGTCTTACTTCTAAATACATTGGTGTCTTGAATTACAAAGTTAATCTGTTCCTTGTGACTCTTTGGATCTAGAAATTTTCATAATTTGAAATTGAATGGGGTGCAATGCACCTTGGAAATGGAAGATTTCCACAAAATTTTTGTATCGCAAGGCATCCTATAGAAAATTTTTCATATTGCGAGGTTGTTGTTCTTTGTTGTTGTTTTTTTTGTTTTGCAGAAGACTGCAATTCCCAGGGTATATTGCGCCCTGGGGGTTTTCCCTTCATATTTCAATTTTTTTGCAATTAGAGGGATTCATAATTTGAGGCGCCACTGTACTTCTTTATACCACTCCATTGATGTTCAAATTCTGTTGCAGACTCTCCCTTTAATGATTTTGTCAGTTTGTCCCATAAGATGTGTGTGTGTGTGTGTGTGTGTGTGTGTGTGTGTGTGTGTGTGTGTGTGTGTGT
>JAHTLZ010003518.1:7418536-7429858 GCA_023846285.1 Phrynocephalus versicolor | reverse complement strand
TGTGTGTGTGTGTGTGTGTGTGTGTGTGTGTGTGTGTGTGTGTGTGTCATTATGGTCATGACCGACTCTTCATGACTCCATGCGATGGAGTTTTCTTGGCAGGAGTACTGGAGTGGTTTGCCAGTTCCTACTCCAGGTGCCTACAGCTCCTGGTATTCCCTGGTGTTCTCCCATCCAGGTACTAACCAGGCCTGACCATGCTTAGCTGTCGAAATCAGGTGAGATCGGATGTGCTTAGGACATCTAGGCAGCGTCCCATAAGATATATTCTTGTAATTTTACTGAACAATCATCGACTGATGGTTCTTCCTCACTTTTTTATTCTCTTGCTATTTGATTTCAAGCTGCACCTAAAATATATTGTTATGTTTTAGCCTCCTGTCTTGATTTTTCCTTTATCATATTTAACAAATAAGTTTCTGGTTTTAATTCTGTTTGACCAATTCTATAATCAATTTCTCTCCAAAACGTCTTTATTACCTTACAGCTCCATCCATCACATGTGATACAGTGAATCCTTTTCTAATTTATGTCTCCAACACTGGTTTTTATTTGATTTTGTTATTTTTTGCTAGTTCTCTTTTATAATTTTTGATCTTGAAATACTTTCCCTCTCTCTTTAATGTCTCTTATCATATTTTGTTCCCTTTTTTTTCCTTACATGATAGGCTAACCACTTTCCTGGTTTGTTTCCATAGTTATAGATTTTTTGCTTTACAAAATTTATATCTTTTTCTTTCTTTTCTAATGTTAATATTGATAACTGATTCTGGAGGTTTTCAATTCTCTACAAAGTTCCCTATTAAATTTCCTTTAATGTATGCTTCTTTCTCTTTGATTTTTCCTAATAATTTTTGATATTCTTATTTTTTATTCTAATTTTTCCCAGTTTTTTCCATTAATAATCCTCTCATTATCACTTTGCTTGCCTCCCATGCAGTTTGTAGTTTTATTTCATTATTCATATTTTGTTTGAAATATTCTTTTGACTCTTCTTTTAACCATTGCAGGATTTTTTTCATCTTTTAATAGATTCTCCTTTAGTCTCCATGAGTATTCTTCTTCCTTCTCCATGGTTAACTTTACTGAGTTATGGTGTTTCAAAATTTCCACCACTTGAATCTCATTCTGTAAAATTTTATTCACTAAAATCATATCAATTCTTGATCATGGTCTGTGTTTATTTGAATAGAATATGTATCCCTTGCTTTCCGCATCTTCACTCTCCAACAGTCTTCTAGTATGAGTATCTCCATCATATTTTAAGAACTGTTTGGCAATTTTCCTTGTTTTGCCTTTCTTTTCAGATTTCCTATCTGTCATTGGATTTTTGTACTCCATTTCAATCTCCAGCTATAATAAGTTCATCTTTATCTAGCTCTAACAGTGTTTGCATGTTTTTTATAAAACTTCCCACTCCCTTCAGATGGGGCATAGATTAAAATATAATTCCCCCCGCCATGTTTGTATTTCTATCCCAATATATCTTCCCTCCTTATCCTTTACTATTTCTTTTGAGGGGAGGTTATTTGGCACATATATTGCTACTCTCCTCCTCTTCTTTTTGAATGTTGAAGTATAGCGTAGACCTAATTTTCCATTTTTAAAATATTTTATATCTTCTTCCCTGATATGCATCTCTTGCAAGCAAGCAGTTTTATTATTTTCATTTTCCAAAAAATGCAAAACCTAGTTTCTTTTTCTTGTTGAGTTGAATCCTTGCACATTCCAAGTCAAAATTTTGTTTAGCATTATTATGCCCTGTCTTTGTCTCTTTCTTCTTCCTTAACAGATTCCTCAAGTTCATCTTCTAATTCTTCTCCCTGTTCTTCTGGATCTGAATATAGTCAGCCTTCCTTTTCTGATACTGGGTACCCCTCATTTCTCCCTTGTGTTTCTTCTATTTCTCCACTCATGTCCCCCTCTATCTCATTGAGTTTTGTCCCCTATCTTTGCAATAATTCATGGTGATTGAGAGGGTGGCTGTCGCCCGTCTTCAGTCATTCCTGGAGGAAAATCATATCCTTGACCCATTCCAGTCCGGGTTCAGGCCGCCTCATGGGACTGAGACCGTCCTGGTCTCTCTGCAGGATGACCTCCTCAGGGAGGCTGACAGGATTTGCTCTACCCTGTTGGTCCTCCTTGACTTGTCAGCGGCCTTTGATACCGTCGACCACGGTATCCTGCTGGATTGGCTTGTCGAGGTGGGAATTGGAGGCTCTGCAGTCAGCTGGCTTCGGTCCTTCCTTGGCAACCGAATCCAGTGTGTGCAGCTGAGGGATGAGTTTTCGGCTCCTTGGACACTCCCTTGCGGGGTGCCCCAGGAGTCGACAATCTCCCCCATGCTGTTTAACATCTATATGAGACTGCTGTCCAAGGTCATCAGGGGATTTAGAGTCTGCTGTCATCAATATGCTGATGACAGGCACCTCTATCTCTCCTTTTCCACCTCTGCAGAGGAGGCGGCACAGTCCCTTGATCTGTGCCTGCTGGTGGTCATGGAATGGACCAGGACTAACAGGCTGAATGATGGCTGTTTCCAGGACCGCCTTTTTCCACCTGCGTCAGATTGCCCAGATCCATATGTACCTGGATGAAGCCTCCCCCAGAACAGTTGTGCAGGCCCTCGTGATCTCGAGGATCAGTTACTGCAACACTCTCTACATGGGGTTGCCCTTGACCCTTGTCCAGAGACTTCAGCAGGTCCAGAACGCGGCGGCCAGATTGGTGGTTGGTGCGTGTCGCTATGATCGTATCACCCCAATTCTGGCTCGTCTGCACTGGTTGCCCGTTGTGCTCCGGATAAGGTTCAAGGTCCTGGTTTTGGTTTACAAAACCCTCCATGGCTTGGGACCTGAATACCTGTCGGAGCATATCTTCCAAAGATCAACTGAGGCCAGGCCTACTAGAATGTCGCAGGCGCTCTCACTCCGAGTGGCCATGCCTAGGGAGGCGCGGAAGTCAATCACCCACAACCGCGCCTTCTCGGTGGCTGGCCTCTCGCTCTGGAACCATCTTCTGAGTGAGTTGCACCTTGCACAGTCCCTACCCGCCTTCAAAAAAGCGTTAAAAACCTTGCTTTTTAGGGAGCCATTGGTGACCTGGATTAGCTTTCCCCCCCCCGCTCTGTCTTGCCGTTGATGTATCAATTTCTTTGTTGAGTTTTTTTATATTATACATTATTTTTTATCATTTTATTCTTCATTTTCTTATTTTTGTTTCATTGTTGGATTGTTCCTCTTGGGTTTGTTTGCCCTCTTTGTTTACTGCCTGGAGTTCCTTTGGGAAGACGGGTGGTATAAAAACGAATAAATAAATAAATAAATAATTCCTCTGCCTCCTTAATTCTGTATCTTCTTAGCCTGTATTGAAAGGAAAGTTTCACAGTAATTTCCTATTTATATTTTATCTAATTTTGCTGCAAAGATTTTGACCAGAAACAATAATTTCCTCTTAATTTTAAGATTTTCATTGGATATTATTGCATATGTTTACTTCTTTTCCTCCTATAATACTCCTCCGTTTATCATGGGGGTTATATTTCTGAACTTACCCACAATAAAAGAAAATCCATGTTATGCTGATGCCTTTATCTCCTGGTTGGGTTGGGACTGGGAGGGGCTTTTTGGGGCCTCCACAACTTACTCCAGGATGGCACTGCACCAAACGGGCCTCCAACGGGATTCCCAGATTGGAAGCCACCTTTGGGTCCTGTAACAGGCCCGGGAAGCCCATGCCTTTATATACTATGGTCCCGTGATATGCAAGGCAGTACTGTATTTTTAATTTCTCATTATAGCTTTCCTAGAGAACTATGTCTTTAGTATGTTCCTTTGTAAAATAACTGCTTTTTCATGGGTATACAGGCTTGTCATTTTCTACAAAAAAACATAAATATTTTGCGACCATTAATGATGGAAAGACCAAACAGAGAAGCTGAACTCGGTTTTATAATTGCACGTCTTGAAGCCAGGTAATTACAGATTCAAACAAGATTAACTTTTATAAATACTTTTCCTCAACTAATTTGAATTAGACTCCTCAGAGACAGACCTACTGGGTGGATGGATGGATGGATGGATGGATGGACCGACCCATTTACCTAAGATGAAGGATTTGTTGCCTTGACTACCTTTTCCTCATCCATTACCACCCCTTCCTAATAATATGGGGTACCCTGAGAATGTGGATGCAGCTTCCTATCAATCCACTCTTGTAGTACCCCACCGTTTGACATTAATGAATGCTGATGATTGAGGAATTATTTATTCCTCCAGTAAAAAGAGTGGGAGGGAGGAGATAAATTTATTAACAAACTAATGTACTTATTTTAATGTGTATGTTTGGTTCAACTAAGAAAAGAAAAATTAATGTAGTGGAACAAGGACCAATTAGGGCTGAAAGATAATAATGGCAGCTCACAAGTTCACTACTATAGAGATGCTTTACAAACTCTTGTGCTGCTCCCCTTGTTCAGGTCTTGCAGCTAATCTGAATACTTTCTCTGTTCCTCTCAATCTATTATTGCCCACACTGCTGGGACAATTGCTCCTCTATGGTGGTTATAAGTACTTTTATCTCCCTTTCATTAAAATCCCAGTGACCTTACAGCCAGGGAAACACAGACAGAAATATACAATTGCCGTAGTGTTGTTTCTTCAACCAAACACAACAGCATTCTATTGTTCTGGTTCCCCACCCATTTTAAGACACCAGGATATGTGAAAGTGAGAGCCCCCCTGCCACTTTGTTGCTCACATGTTCACAACAGGTACTTTCTCTGATTATGGGGCAGACTGCAAAGCCCTTATGGAGGATTCCAGATATGGATACTTTACTGATGGACTGGCTCAAACACATATGTTTGATTAATAACTTGTTTTTTCCTACTTTTATTTTAGTTTATTGTTGTTGATTTATTTGTTTATAATTTGTTATATTGTGTTGCTTGTATTTTTGTTATTTAACTCTCTTGTTAATGTTATGTTGAGATTTTATTTTGTAAACCGCCCAGAGTTTACAACATAGGGCTGGATGGGCAGGATAAAAGTCAAATAAATAAATACATAATGAATAAGTTGAAGGTCTTATGCTGATAGGACTATGCTGTAATTTTATAAAATGGTGCCGAAATTTCACCTGTTTTTCTAAAATGCGATTATGACCTCATAGACAAATGCGAATAGTAACATTTTCATGCAAGGATTATTTTTTATAAATGAATGTACTATTAATGTACTTTCTACACAGGAAAGCTTATATTCAGATAGATTTTGTTAAAGATTTCATCCATATCCATCATCATTCTAATTCAGTAGCAATGCTGCTGGAGCCATATGATAAATTAATTCACATTGAAAAGGACTTCCTTTCTTATGGATATAAAGATCACAGAACTGAGGCTTTGATGGCCCGTGCAGACATTCAAAGGTAAGCTCACAATATTTTTTGAATATTAGTGCAATAGGTCAAGTTGGAAAGGATTAGGTGCTTCTTTGGGGGTGGGGGTTGCCTAAAGCCAGTTAGTTACTAATTCCAACTGGAGTGCACTAGCTGAATCAATGGCAATTCAATAAGTCAAAACATATTCGCTTTGGTGATCCAGTTGGTCTGCAGTTGTATTTAGGCCACTGTTTGTAGTGTTTTACCCTGCTCTTTGACTAAACAGACTTCATGATGAGCCTCTAACCTCAATGTTTTACTTTATAAACTTTGCTATAAGTTAAAGTAATTAGCATCTTAATGCTATCATAAAAAGAGACTTTTCTCAATTTTTCTTTTGTCTTATTCTGATACTTTTTAAGATTTCTGATACTTTTTATGTTATTCATTATAAAATCTAACCCTCAAGGCAGACAGGTAAAACCATCATAAAACAGTAACCAGTAAAACATGATGGATCCTGGTATTAAAGCTAAAACAGTGGCATTAATAACAGCATGTAAATATCATCCCATAGTTCCTCTCTAGAGAGAATGTTGAAACAATGTTGTGTTTAACAGATATCTACCACAGAAAAAAAGTTAATTAGAACCCTTATGAAACTAGCCAGAAAACTGGGTTCTGCATAACCGTCAGCTACATCTGATCAAGATGGCAGTGAGACATACAAGAGTACCTTGTTTAAAAAACAGAAATATGCAAATTATCATGGCATAAGCAGACACACACACACACACACACACAGAGAGAGAGAGAGAGAGAGAGAGAGAGAGAAAGAGACAGACAGAGAGAGAGAGAGAGAGAGAGAGAGAGAGAGAGAGAGAGAGAGAGAGAGAAACAGACATACACAGAGATAGACAGTAGAGATGGGCACGACTTAGCGGAATTCCCGTTTCCGTTTCCGTTCCTCGTTTCCGTTACGGAACGGAAACGATAACGACAATTACTCCGCCAGAACTCGAACTCGAACCGACTAAAGAAAAATTGGGTCGGATTTGTCGTTGTCGTTCCTGGCATCGCAGCACAGAAAAAAAGTTTTTTTAAAAAAAAAAACCGATTCCCGGCCAAAAAGCAGGCGAAAATATGCCTGCCTGAGTGAGGGCTCAGGGCACCTACCAGAGGGGTGGTTGACCCCCCCACTCTCCTGTCCTGGGCTGCTCTGGTGGGGGAAACCCTCGTCGTCTCGCAGTAGCTCACAACAAGCCGGACTCGCTGCCGGCCGCCGCAATTCAAGCAGCACAGAAAAAAAGTTTTAAAATCCCCGATTCCCGGCCCAAAAAGCAGGTGAAAATATGCCTGCCTGTCTGAGAGGGCACCTACCAGAGGGGTGGTTTCTGGGGGGGGTCCCCGGCCTCCCCCCCTCTCCTGTCCTGGGCTGCTCTGGTGGGGACTCGCAAGCAACAAGCCGGACTCGCCATGCCATGCGGTGCGGGCGGGGGATCGAAAATGGGGCGGCGACCGCAATATTTTTTTTGAAATCGTGGTCCAAAAACACACAAGCACCACAGAAACATGCGAAAATTGCTATTTTAAAACTGCCAGAATTTTTACAGTAGCAGTGGGTTTTTCTTGCAACAAAATGTCTCCTCTGTCCTCTCTCCATTGATTTTATTTTATTTTATTTTATTTTATTTTATTTACACCTGCGCAATGATGGGCTGGCCATGGGAGTGGACCATGCAAATTTTTGGAGCCATTCCACCAATCACATGGCCACTTGGCCACTGAGACTTCTGGGATGTGCCAAAAAGCCCACTAACCCTGCCCTAGCCCTAACCCTAACCCTAACCCTTACCCATATGCCATAGTACACTGTCCTCTTAGTGGGTCAGAGAGGCACCCAGAGGTGCACCCCACTACCCCACCCTAACCTCACCTGTAACTAGCCTAACCCTAGCCCTTGCGCTAACCCTGTCTTAACCCTAAGCCAGATCTGTACTTGCATTGCACAGTACGCAAGTACACTTCCCTTCTTAGTGAGACACAGCGGGTGCAAAGAGAGTCTGCCAGTCCGTCACTTGTGGCTCTGGCTGACTCCTGCAGCAGCATTTGTGTGCCATGCAAACCCTGCCCGAGTGCCTGTCTCTCACTAACTGATGCAGGGAAGGCACCCCAAAAAGAGGGGTGCCTCTGCCAGTCTTCTGCGTCTGCAACTTGGTATGCATATCCATATGGCTATGCATGCCCTTTTGTAGCAGCGCCGGCGGGTGAGGATAGGAGGCACCCACCCCAGAGAGGTGCCTCCAGGAGCCCGCTACCCCCCCTAAACCAGTATAACGACAGACGAAAAACTGAAAAATAAAACGACATTTTTTTGCGAAATTTCGCAAAAAACAGAAACGAGCTGACACGGGCCGCCTCCAACACACGACAACTCGAAAATGTCATTTTCCCTAGTCGTGCCCATCTCTAAGAGAGAGAGAGAGAGAGAGAGAGAGAGAGAGAGAGAGAGAGAGAGTTTGGATGGATTAACACATCACCCAGTACAAAATATATGTTTTGCAACAAATTCTCTGTTGCTGCCTTACAGGATGCTGGCTAAACATACAACAGACACTGCAGAGAAGCAGAGCCGTTACCTGGATGCATACAAATTAGCTGAAGAAGCAGTGAAACAAATGGAGGAACTTTTTCAACATATTCATAACATGCTTCCAATTAATGAAGTAAGTGTGATCTCTCCGTTTTTAAAGTGTCCAAAATATAGGGAGAGTTCCCCATCAGATGGGAAGTCTCACAATTCTGGTGACTGTTTGGGGGGAAAAAACAGAGAATGTGAAGAATCACCACGATGTCACTTTTGGCACCTACTACTACTGCAGTGCCTTGACTCTGAGCATCAATCAGCTGTGATAGCTAGCCCCTTAAATGAATATCAACAGACTTCACATTTCATAAATATTACCAATATTTATTTTAAATAAATCAATGTATCCCAGAAAATCAGTAGAGATATTTCTGTTTCTTATTCCATCTTAGTTGTTCTTTTTGTTCTTTTGTTTTATTCTTTACAGAGCAATGTGCCAAAGGCAAGAGAACAAGTCACTGGCCATATGAGCTTTTCCACCTATTCTAATATCCATTTTCTAACCTTGAAGTGTTTCACTGGGATAGCTAGAGCGTCTAGTTTGATTTTAAATGCATGGCTAAATACTAAACATTTATGTTATTTTTAATATTTCAGACCAGAAATGTTAACATGCCATTGATGAGAAAACTTGCTTTCATGAAACTGAGCCTCACAGAGATTATTTTGGATATTTTTGTGCTTACAAATATTGAGAGAAAAAAGAAAGAGGCTGGAGCCGAACAAATTGAGCAGATTATTGAGGAATTTGTAAGATTTACACCAGATGCTGCTTCTGTTGAACAGGTTTGTGCTTAAGTGAAATTCAGTTACACAACAACAACAAAACCCTTTGGTTTACTTTTCTCATGGAAAGTGGAAGAATTGGGAGAAAATACCATGAAGTGTATTATGAAAACATTTATTGAGTCAGATTCCACATGAAGGCATGCATAACGAGGCTGGCAGAAATAAGCTTTCCTACCTCTCTTCTCCATGGCAGACTTTCCAGTCTGCAACCCCAGTAATGCAAAGTGGTTGGGAGATCCAGCTAAAAGATTTAGGTTTAATGAGAACATCTACAATGAGTAGAGATAGCCCTTACTGCAAAGCTACAGACTAATCAATTCAATATACCTGTAAATTAAGCAGTGTGTAATTTGATTACTCAATTTTGTGCTGCCCATGGTTTACAATAAGTTTGAAAAGGGAGACATACCATATTTTTCTTTGTATACGACACAATTTTTTTTTCTACAATCATGGCATGAAAAATTTAGGAGCGTCATATTTATTTATTTTCGAAACTCTAGATGGTTTACAGAATAAAATAACGGCAAAAAATAAAAGACCAGGCAACATCTGATGTTAGTAAAGGCGGGTCAGCAGGGCAGACACTAAAACACCAAACAAACTTCAGTTTTCCTCAAACGCCTCCCTAAAGAGCCAGGTTTTTAAAGCTGTTCAGAAGGCAGGCTTTTAAAACTTTTTACCCTTCCACATGCCCTAGGCTCCAGCTGATTGCCGCTGGGGTGGGGAAACAAAAGGTTTTTCTCCCTCACCCCTGTGCCAATGAGCAGGAGCCTGGGGGGTGGGGAAGGAGAAAAAGGTTTTAAAAACCCAGGCTTTTAAAACCTTTTTTCCCCTTCCCCAAGCCCCGGGCTCCAGCTGATTGTCGCTGGGGTGGGGAAATAAAGGTTTTTGTCCCCCACCCCAGCACCAATCAGCTGGCGCCTCCATTGCATGCCACTCCCCTGCGCCTGGAAAAGCAGCACCAATGTTTAAAATGCCTTTAAGCAATGCCTTTAACGGAGGGATTGATGTTTAAAATGTCCTTAAATATCGCGCATCCATTACTGATATTATTAAACAATATAAGGGGACAAAAATAGAGTGCAGTGGAATGGCATAGCATAAGTGCCCTGGAATAGGACAGTCTGCAGGAAATGGCAGTCCTGAGAGAAATGGAACTACTAAGAACTGTATCCTCAGTTCCCATCCTAGATATCGTCTGTGAGGATACCTTGGCTAGTGGCATCGGACTCCATTGTGTGCCTGAGAGAACTTGGTTACTCTTCCCTTGCCTTTTTGTGTGTAGACCAGATCAGTTTCAGTACCAAACCATAGTCTGAAATTAGACTGAAGAGAGATAATCATAATAGGAAATAATAGGTAACAATAATCTGTGTATTGAGGCTTGCCCAGCCCCTCAGGGGTATTGCCTTGAAAGAGCATGTGGCAACTTATCAGTATTTGTACCAACTTTCAGGGTCCAAAGAATGGTTAGATTACCACCTCTTTCATTGGATATTCTGTGTGTTGGCACCTAAAGAACACTTTCCAAAGCATTGACTTTATATTTTCTGAATTGCAACAGGCCTGGATAACTCTTGGGCACACCATTGGTCACAATGCTCAGGCTCAGCTAACAAGCCTACAGACTCTCTATATCGGTTGTCCTGATATCAAAGCCAAGTACCTCTATCTCACAGGGAGAAGTCTGCATTTACTTGCTGATCGTTCGAACCCTTTATCTTCAGATATTCATTGGTCTGAAAGTGCACTGGTAAGCAGGCCTTTCTTCTTTTTCTTCTTTTTCTTAACATTTATCCCATTTGGTGGTGGGGTCCGGTATTCTTGTTTTGGCCTTCTGCTTGGCACAGTCATGGGCTAGGTCTGGGTAAACCTGGGACAACTTCATGTCATTCTCAAGGGTGTTCGTCCAGTGCTGTTTTGGACATCACCTTGGTCAGGATCCACTGACCTCCAAAGTGAGACTGTTTTAGCCAGAGTTTCTTCATTGGCATGTAGGACTTGTCCAAACCAACTCAGTGAGGCTTCACACATCTTGTCAGTTCTGGGTGCAATGCCATGTTTTGCAGGCCTTTATAAAATTTAATTAAACCTTTCCATAGCTTTTGAGAGCTGTTTTATGAGTTTGTATGACTGCATTGTTTAAAATTAATTTTCTTAGCCACTTTGGGCACTTCTTTCAAAGAGAGAGGAAATATAGCTATTTAAAATAGGTGGAGTACATATAAAAATATTGTGTTGGATGATAGAGTAACTCCCCGTCTATCGCGGGGGTTAGGGACCAACCCGACCCGTGATCATTGAAAATCTGCAATAAGCGGATGCAGGTCGGGTCAGGCCTGGGGGTGGGCGCACAATGTTTAAAATGTCTTTTAAACCTCGCAGGCTGCTCCCCCGTGCCCCAGGGGAGTGAGGAGAAGCACTGCACGGTGTTTAATATGACTTTCAGCAACAGAGACAAGCACTTGGCTCTGTTGCTGAAAGCATTTTAAAGCTCGCGC
>JAHTLZ010003518.1:7393568-7418526 GCA_023846285.1 Phrynocephalus versicolor | reverse complement strand
CAGCAATGGAGACAAGCACTTGGCTCTGTTGCTGAAAGCATTTTAAACCTCACACACCACTTCCCAGCACCCAAGGGATGTGGGGGAGTGGCGCACAAGGTTTAAAATGCTTTCCCCAATGGCTTTTAAAACCTTCCACCCCCTCCCTCAAGCCCTTTTGTGGTACTGCAGTCCGGGACCGCAGTATATGAACCATGAAAGGGTGGGGGACCACTGTAGTACTCAGGATTTGAGGAGCTCTGTTCCATCTTTCTACCCTGTTTATCTCCCATTTGCTTCTACATTCAACAGTATAGGTCCACTGGAGTCACTTATTCCTCCTGAGGCGATTTTGCTTGGGAGAGGCTGCAGCTTTATTATTTATTTTCTAGATGTTGCCTTGTGTTCCTGGAATCCTTCTGAATCATCTCATCATTGGTAGTGGTAATTTTGCTGCAGGTTTAACAGCATGCACCCTCGAAACTGGGAATTTATAATATATGATAGATCAACAGTGATTGTTTTGATTAATGGTGCATGAAGTATACGTTGCCCTGGTCATCGTTTTTACATGACTAGTCCCTTGGCATATTTACTCCCTTGCATTTGCTTGACCATGTGGTTAAAGAAATTGGGTTTTGTACTACCTCTTTGTGCTTCACAACTATATAAGCTACAGTCCTAGAATTAAACCCAAGAGTCACAGGGAGTTTGCATGTCCCAGAACAATTGAATCAGCAGAGGTTAGGGCAGCCACTGTGGCTACATTTTCCAAACTGCTGACTTGTAGATTGGCCCCAGTTGTCCTACCGCACATCTTCACCTCAGCACATTTAACTTTGCATTTGTAGTTGCATGCCAGACTTGAGCAAAGGAAGCACATATATCTACGCTCAACCTATCATGGCTCCTTAGGACAGATCTTTTAAAATTTCATTAATTGTCAACAGTGTTGTATTTGTTTGTTTCTGATCGGTAGGAGGTGGCCAAATCTCTCTGTGAAAAGTCTCCCTCGCCAGAAGCAGAACCAAAATGTGATGAAACTGAAGCATCAACCACTCCTTTACCACTTAGTAAAAAACAGCTCGATCAATACAGGAAGAAAGCAAGTGAATTAAGGGTATGTTGAGTACGTACTGAAATTTCCCAGATCACGACTCTGTGGGTCACTTCTAAGGAGGCAGGTACTGAAAAGTAATTCAGATGTAAAATGAAGAATTTCCCATTTAACTTGTGGAATACTTTTAGTATTTTAATTGTATACATAAGCTTAGTAAACTAAAGAAAACAATGCAGAATATGAACAAGCTGTGGAAATCAAAGTGAAAAGAGAGGAAAGGTTCTTTTTGTTCAGATGTGTTTATTATTCTTATCCTCAATGCTTTGTTGGCTTTGAAGTAATCCTTTCTTTGAAACTATGTTCTGGAATAAGCTGAAAATCAGAGCAGGATCTGTGCCCACCATCAACTTTAGATAGGATTGCTGCTGTGGGGGGTTGCAAGAGATTGAGAACTGACCACACAGAACTACTTTTTGGGGAGGAGGGGGTCTGCCAGATACTTCTGAAATGATCTAGACCAGTGGTTCTCGACCTGTGGGTCCCTAGATGTTCCTGGACTGCCGTTCCCAGAAGTCTTCATCCCTAGCTGAGCTGGCCAGGATTTCTGGGAGTTGCAGTCCAGGAGCATTTAGGGGCCCACAGGTTGAGAACCACTGATCTAGAAAGATGCTGCATTTGGGGGTTTGGGAGAAGTTGGATAGAAGCTGTGAAGACCACCTATCTTTGTCTCTTCTGCTATCTCCACTGGCACAGAGAGAAATGAAAAAAAATGTTCATGGGCAAATGACATTTTGAGGTTTAAAAACAAATGCCATTAACAAAGCAAACAAAAAAACACATTCTTGTGTGAATATTAGGCTCCATTTGTAAATGGAGTGGAGGAGATGAGATTGCTTTATGTAGACCAGATTTTCCAATCTGTGTCATTATAGTGTACTCTGTGCTGACAGACCATTTAATATGGGGTAGCAAAATAAACTGAGGAACTTGCAGAGCATTTCTGGATATCAAGAGAAGCGACTGACAAAAGAGTCATCTATGTTATGCATTTGCAAAATTTGGTCTGCTAGCATCTTGTTCTAATTAGCTTTTACTGGTCTGTAGCTATTCTACAAAACCTGGGAGATGTTCAATCATCTCCAGTGTAGCAATTTCACAGAAATATCAAGCCTCAAAAGAAGGTGTCTATTTCATATTTGCATGTATCACAACTCTAGTCTTTCTAGAATAGAAAGTGGGTCATCTGAGCATAGGTAAAAGTCCACAATGGACTCTGTCTCATGTTTATATTCCAAGATTTTGTGCTGAAGATTTTGGGAACAGAATATGGCTTCCACCTTCGTAGGCATGTGGCTTCCCATGCATACAGGGATTCTGTAGAAAGGTCTGCTGTATGAACAGTCATGCTGATACACTATCAGTGTGATCAGTGGCCATACATTGAGTTTCAAAATACTGTCGATCCATCACATCTTTGTAGGATGCTTTCATTTATTTTTAAGGTGCACAGAAGACTGCCCACTCCTCTATAAGCATTAAAATGTGAGAATCTTCCACCCTTTGTGGAGTTATAAAATATCTATAGGTTTACATAAACTTTTATAGTCTGTATAATGTTTAAAGCAAAAATTTTGTTTTGACTGTATAGGAGAGGCAAATCTGGACTCAGAAATACTTATTTCAGTCAACAGAGGTTTTGCTGCAGTGCATTAATGTTGCAATTAGTAATAACATGATTGATACACTAGCCCGTGCTAGTTTGGAAATGGTGGAGTGCATTGGAAAATTTGACTCTCTTTCAGCAGCGCAGTTTTTGGCACTACATCAGGTATGATAATAATTCTTTAATTGGCTGGAGTGATGTAAAGGTATTAAGAAACTCTGAACGAAGGCCGTTGCATTAATTGTGTGAATCTATCCTTTTTATTTAGTGTTTGCTATTGATATTAAGTATACAGCAATCAAGGGCCAGAATCCTGTTTCACTCCAAACGAAAACATAATGGTCAGAATTCTATTACATAGTTATATCAACATCATTACATTGGTGTTATTTTCAGGAACAAATAGTTGTCCATGAAGAAACTAGCATAGGCATTTGTTATCACAGATTAGTCATGCCTATGCTAACTTCTTAATGTACAACAGTTTGTCACTGAAATTGCAAATGCCCTCAGTGATTTCTTAATTTGCATCATTTTGCCACTAACATTTATGCTGACGTAAATATGTAATTGGCTACCAACCACCTACCAACTCAGATGGTGGTAAACTCATAACATTGCTACAGATGTAATGCTGGCAAACACCTAACAATAGACTGGTAATAGAGAAGAAGCCATAGGTTCATTTACTTCTCTAATCTTCACCTCTACAAATCCCTCTCATGCTGTTGTTGTAATCATAATATCTACAGCAGTGCTAACAATGGATAAGGATAATTAAAATTACTAATTCATAAAGTTATTCGTAATTTTATTCAATCTAAAAGCCTTTCATTTTCAGTAGTGCAGTCATATATTGGCACTACGTATGGTACTCCTACTGGTTGTCTGTTGGATGTTGGATTGAGATATAAGAGCTTCAGTTATCTGTTCTGTCATATGTTTCTCATAACAGCTTTGGGCAAATCACTGTTTTTCTAACTTCCTTCCTTGAGGTCTTTCAATAAAATGCAACATGCAGAGCAAAGAACAAGCCTGCATATTCCCCCCCACCATAGTGAGAAATTGCTACCCATACCTTTGCTTGAGGCCTTAGCAAGAAGATGTCGTTTTGAATCAGAGACAAGAAAAAGCTTTTTCATCCAGTTTTCGTTAGTGGAAAACTCTACATTTTGCCTGCAGCTCTCCTGACAAAAATGACAGTTGTTGAAGTTGCCGGTTTATGGCACTGAGATAGTTTTTAAAACTGTCACAGGTTGCTGTATCTTTGTCTGATTCCTCTGTATACTTGCTTAGTGCTTCTTAGGTGTTTGATGCCATCTTATGATTTCTTCTTGCTGTGCACCTGTCTGTGAGATCCTAATAGCTCAGCCATAGTAACTCAACTTTCCTCCAATGTTTAGTAACATTAGTTTAGCCCTGCCAATCAATGGTAAAGATATAATAATAATTCTAGAAGTGAGAGCTGGAAGGGAATCTATGGATCTTCAAGTCCAGTCCCTGTCAAAGAGAGATAGTGGAGGGGGTAGAATTCCCAGTCACCATCTCCACGGCCTGATAGCTAAGTTACTAAGCTATCCAGCAATTTCACCACTACCTCTACAATCCCTTACTTACCCCTGATAATCTGTTACTTACCTATGCAAATATCAGTTTTAATAGGCATGTATAATAGCTAAACATAATTTAGAGATATTTTTCCATGAAAAAATATTGAGAAAATTGATGTTTCATATTTCACTGTCAGAGGCCTTGTACTTTACTGTGATTGTAAATAATTGCAGTCTAGGCACCACTTAGTCTTACATTTCCTTGATAGAATTTTCAGAAGCAATCTGTTTAAAAACATTTGGCAAACTAGACTACTATTAAAATATTACAGAGCTGCACAGCATCAATGATGATGAAAGAGATCCTCCTAGCAGCTACACTGAATACAAGCAGTTCACAATTGGCAGCAATGCTACACCTGCAGCACCACTTAGAACAAAAAGGAGAGAGAACAAGCAGCCTTCTTAAAAATGTGGAGCAGAGATTAGCAGCAATCTCGAAGGTAAGCTAATCAATTAAAAATTGCTGTGGATTCACAGAAACCTATTCTTACAGGGTTCTGGTCCTTGGTTTAATCAGAAAGCACATCTGCAATCTGCTATTTATTCTCTCTACACCGGTTGTGTTTAAACAGGTCCTTGTAAAAAGAGTATTAACCCCACAAATATTTATTCCTGCACAATGCTTCACTGACTTTATTAGGAAGTCACATATTAGAACTAAACCTAATATGGAAACCATCAACTATTTAGAGAAGAAAGTAGAATAGCAAATAGTGAATAATAGAGCTATGATATGTTACTAAAATAGCAATGTGTTACTTTTTTGTGAAATTTCTCAAGCAGTGTTTAACTTGTTGCCTGTGCCTCATGTCTAATGAGTAATATAAATACATTTTCAGGCATTGTTTCATTTTAATTTGTGCTCCCTAAATAATTGTTTCCATTCTGAAGCCACCAGTGGCTGTAGACACATACAGAAAGACAGCATATTGCTGAGGATGGATATTTATTTCTTTTTCTTTCATAATGCAAAATACATGAGGCATGGGATACATGCAGCTTCTCATGAAAGCTGATAGCATTCTGTGGAGTGTGAACATGGTTGTCAAAAGGTCTTATAGGTTGTTCACCTTTTCTCTGTAGAATTTCCACTGGGGGTCTGTGAGCATATGGCCGCTCTGTGTTTGTCGTTTGCGATGGACAGGATCTCTGACCGGAAGAAGAAATCCTACTATTTAAGACAGCTCTACTATAGTCTGGGTTTCTTTTCCCTCCAGCCACTAGATCACACTACCAGTTTGGTTTTAGTTGATTTTCTTTAGCTGGTAGCCACATAAATTTAATCCCCAGCTTTACTGCTGTAAAAACTATGACTATATAAACCTGCTTCTCCCTCAAGCCAGTTCAGAAGCCAGTGTGCTCCAATTCTTTTATTGTATTGTAGCCAAACGTTTTATCTATAGATGATGGAAAAACCATTTGATGTGGCCAGAATCCTCTTGGAATCATACAGGACACACTGACAAAAGCATGTATAATTTTAGCAATCTTGCTGGGTCTCTGTTCCACATTCTGGTGTGCCCAGACTACATGTTCATTTGTGTCTGGAGCAGATGGCCAGATAAGTGTGAAAGCTGCTGCAACTAACCCTGATATTATGCTGCCACCATTCAAAATATTTATTTATTTAGATAATCATAATGGAGTCTGACAACGCTGGTTCTTATTCCAAAACACAAAGTTAGATTTATTGATATTAAAGACATAAATGTAAAGACTGAATTCACTTCACTGCTAAGTTTCATAGTTTAATAAACCTATATTAAACTATGTGTATTTGTATGTGTATTACTTTGTATTAATATGGGACAGAAACAAGTATCAATACATATACAGTGGTACCTCTACTTACACATTTAATCCATTCAGAATTCATGCTCATAAGTCAAACAACTCATAAATAGAGCAGCTGTATCTAAAAAAAATTAAAAATTGGAAAAAAATAATAAAAAAGTATAAGTAGAGCAGACCACATCTAAAATTTGTAAGGAAGCATAAGTAGAGCCACTCGTAAGTAGAGGTACCACTGTATATAAGTTCAAACAATTAGGCTTTTAAACATATACTATCCAATCCTTCTCTCACTAAAACTGCTTCCTCTTCAGACCCTACCCAGTTCCTAACCAGACCCTATCCAACTGTCATGAGAACACACAGCTGCTTTTATACATTTTAGCCCTGTCAATGGGCTATTTTGATTGGTTCAGCGTCTTACCTCTATACATATGTATGAAATGAATTAGCATTTCACCACAACTGCTTCCACAATTTCCCATTTAAATGCCATGTTTTGCAACAAGGTGACTGGCATCTGTAAACTTAAGATATATGTACAGTAGGACCACTGTATCTGTGGGGATCGGTTCTGAGATCCCCCATGGCTAGTGGAATCCAATGATAAGAGAAAATGCTCTTGGCAGAAGGGGTGCTGGGGTGCCAGGTTGAAAGCTTTCGCCTCCAACACCCCTCCAAATGGCAAGCAGGGGAGAAAGTTTTTTCCGTTTCTCCTTGCCACTTTGCTGAAGCAAGGAGAAAGGAGGAAAAAATTCTTCTGTTTTATTTTTGACACCCCTGGAGGGGTGGAGGACTGTCCTCCACCCCTCCAGTAGGTACCCGTCCGCCCGGGGGCAGTGGTGGCGGCAACAAAGAGGGGAGAAAATAAAAAAATAAAACTTACTGGCCCAATGCTCGCCACCTTCCTCTTCGCCACTGCTGCCACCACCACGTGCCAGTCAGCCACCCAGCCTTTGAACTTCCAGGTTTGGTTCCAGGTGACTGGTCAAAAGTTTTGTGTTTCCCTCTCAAACTTCTGATCTGCTGCCAGGGTCCTGAGCGGGAAATTCAAAGTTCCCACCTCACTGCTCCAGAGAATGCCTTATTGGCCTGTGGCAGTGACAGCGGCAAGGAGGAGGTTGGCAGGCATCAGTGGCGGTAAGATTTATTTTTAATTCTTTCCCCTCCTTGCCACCCCCTACGGATCACCACCCACGGATAATTGAATCCGCAGTTAGTGAATCAGCAGATAAGGGGGTTATACTGTACCTCCTCATGGAATGTGCATCTCCATCTTGAAAAGTCAGACTGCTACTGAGACAAAGGGCCACATATCCAATCTATTGCTTCTTTCTTTTGCATTTTTTAACCTTTTATGTTGATGAGTTCTGGAAAGCTAAAAATCTTCATTATGTCTGTGACACTTGGATGATTACAATAAACTGACTGTGTATCTCTGAATTTTGTGAAATAATGACTGCTATTCTCAATGCCTAAAATATGATATAAACATGATAGGAAGAAACAACAGTGCCCATTTTTACGCAGAATGTTAATGTATTATGAGTAATGATTTTATTCGTAATACATTGATTCCTAGCTTTGGTCCATAAGATTTTCCATTATTTCTGTAGTACAATATAACTATGCATCAATCACTGACCTATGTAAACTATTGTAAAGAGAAGAAAACTGCAGTATTTTGAACACATAATGTGCAATAAGAAATACCATCTGCTACAATTTATCCTTCAAGGAGGAATAGATGGGAAGCGTGGCCCAGAGCGTAGAAGAATATTGTGGCTTAAGAATAGAGATGGGCATGACTCAGCGAAATTTTTGTTTTTGTTTTCGTTTTTTTGTTTCGTTTTGTAACGAAAATGAAACCAAAAAAATTTTCAGAAGCAAAACGACAACGGAAACGAAACGAAAAATTTTGCCGTGTTTTTCGTTTTCATTACGGCAGACACATTGCATTGAAAAGAATGCTAAAGAAACGAAAAATTTTCAGTTTTTTTGTTTTTTGTTTCATTTTGTAATGAAAACGAAAACAAAAAATGTGCAAAAAAACCCAAAAAACGAAAACAAACCGAAACGGACCCCTAAACGACAAACGACAAACGAAAAATTATTTTTTTGAGTTGTGCCCATCTCTACTTAAGAATTTAAGCCAGTGGTCCTCAGTGAACACAGGTGCTTTGTTTAGAATAGCCATAGATAGAAACCAGTTTAGGATATGGCGCTCGAAGAAGAAGAAGAACCACAATCATCACTATTATTGCTATTATTGTTTTTAGGCATGGGGAAATCTCTGCATTTCTGTTCAACATTTTAATATCATGAATGAGTTACCACCAAATTTTCATGTAATTATTCTTCAGCATTCAGAAGACAGGTATGTATTTGACCATTTTAATGAATTCTTTGTTTTAGAGTGCTTTAGAAAGCATGTGCCAGCCATCAGGCTGCCTCTGTTTGTCTTGGTGACAGTTTGTGTTTAAGACCAATCCAATGGGGGATATACTGCATTCTTCCAAATCAGAGACATGGATCACTGTGGTCAAAGTTGTTTTCTCTAGGAATAGATAGAACTGATGTAGGAAACAACTCTCCTATTGCCCTGATGTAGGTGTAACACTTAATTTGATTTAGTGCTAATATACAGTGTTCCCCTGCCCTTTCTATTTTTAATGCTATAATAATTTATTATTCTAATTTTTAAATTGTGTCTTTTAATACTATAAGCAGCCTTGGATCCTTTTAAAGAGAAAGGTAGCATATAAATATTTTATATAAATACATTGCAGTAGCTAATATATGCACCATTTTTGTGTACAGTGGACCCTTGTATAACAAACAGATTGTATAACATAAAATTTGTACAACATAAAAAATTCTGGAGATAGGGGAAATTTGCTGAACATAATCTCCTATGGGGAAAATCCGTACAACATAAAAATGGGATTACTCCATCTTCAATGCATTCCCATGGGAATTTGTATAAAGGAAAATTTGCTTAACATAATTTCATTTGGAATGAATTAATTCCTTTATACAAGGTACCACTGTATATATGCCAGGTTAGAAGACATTAAGGAATCATTGGGGGTCGGATAAGAGTTGGGTTTGATTGCTTCCGTTGACAGATCATTGCTGTATGGTGCTCTACTCCAAAAAATAAAACCAACAAGTCCAAAGGAGCAAAAGGAGCAAAAGGAAAAAACTGGGCACCCAAAAGACAAGGGTGGGCAACAAAAGGAAAAGAGTGGACAGCATAAAGGAAAACCTCTTCAGCCAACTTGTAAGTGTATTTGTTGTCCTTTTTGAGTCTGCATCTGATGTTTCACCATACATATTTCAGGCACAGGTGTTTGTTTGTTTTTGAAGAAGAATGTGAAAGATGCATATGAATACTTAACCTTGTCACAGACTGTTAGCAGTTTGATTGGCAGTGGCTTCAGCACCATATTTAGTGGTGTCTTCATGCAAACCATTTCTTGCCACTTGAGGATCATGTCATCACAGCAACACAAAGTTCATTCAGAGTGACAGTAATTGCTTTCATTCTCACTCCAAATTGACGAATACTCCCCACCCTCCACACACAATTATTTGCTGAATCAAGAAAGTGCATTCCATGGCAGTTCAAAGCTTAATTCAAAAACACCAGTATATTTTGGTATTTAACAAATACTGGCCAAAATCCTGTTGTGTTGATACACTAGTGCAGTGCTTCCCAACCTGGGGGTCAGGACCATTTCACAGGGGTCGCCATGAGCCAGTGGGAAAAAGGCACAAACGGCTTGGGTCTGAAGGGGAGGGGGAGGAAGGGGGGGAAAGAGTGAGTTAGAACTTGATACGTTGGAGGGGATGCCAGTCAGTGGCACCGGAGGCTACGATTGGCTGAGGGTGCCTGTAGACTGTAAAGGGAAGTTGTCGTTCTCTGCTTGGCCTCTTCCAAGCAGGGCAAGGGGTCACCACAACATGAGGAACCTTATTAAAGGGCCGCGGCATCAGGAGGATTGAGAACCACTGCATTAGTGTAACTCAAAGTTGTGCTAAGAGTTATTAATTTCTCACCAAGACTGAAATTGTATCCAGCAAGCAATTCAGTTACATAAGGAGCACAATCAGCTAATGGCATGGCCTATGAACGTTCATCAGTGTAACTTCATACTATGCCAAGTGCAATAGGATTGCTGCCAATATACAGCAAGTGATATTCATGCTGTAAAAATTAATTTGAATTCCCTAGCCAGCTGTTTAGTTGGTACACATAATGGGGAATTAGAATTATACCAACCCATTCCATGGCTCCTGCAACAATAATTAGTATTTGTCTAAGTGTATAAATATATATCATAATGAATACAATAATATTTCCTTAGCATCTGATTTATAGTTATCAGTAGAGATGGGCACGAAATGAACTTTTTGTTTGTTTTATTTGTTATTCATTTCATTATGCAATGAAACGAATAACGAACTGCCCCCTCTAAGAGAAACGAAACAAAGCAAAACAGAAATTTCCGTTTTGTTTCAGTTTGTTTCATTTCCGGCAGTGTTGCTGATGGTCCTGGATGTCCTTCCTAGTCCTCCTGGCTGCAGGGAGGGGGGTCCGGGGGGGGAAAGCCGACCGGCCACACTACAGCTTCTAGGCAGCCATGGTCAGCAGTAAAAAAATACCATAAAAAACCAATCTGGCACGTGGGCCTGATACCGTCCCACAAGCACCAGACCTGGCCCGCGACCACAGGACCCAGCCCGCAAGCCATGGAACTGTCCCGCAGCTGGAAAAAGTTTTTAAAAAGCCAACTGTCCTGTGATACAGCTGTAGCATGGGCCATGTGGTCAGCAGTAAAAAATAAAATAAAAATAAATAAAAAAACAAAAAAGAGCACCAACCTGGCCCCAGGGGCCATACGGTCGGCGCTTAAAAAAAAGAGGAGCTGGTCCCAAGCTTGGGGCCAGCGCCTCAAAAAGCCCCTGCTGGGGACTTTTAACCCTCCCCCCCAAATATTTTTTAAAATAAAATAAAAAAGGAGCGCCAACCCAGCCCCGGGGTGACCGGGTGGACGCTCTAAAATAAAGAAAAAATATAAAAATATAAAATAATTGCTCACCCGGCCCCAGGGGCCACGTGGTGGGCACTCAAGAAGTAAAACTGAATAACAAATCCAAACAAACCAACAAAATGAATATTTTTGAAAAAATCATTAAAAATGAAACGAACTGAACCTTAGAATGAACCAAACCAAAACCAATTGCCATTTTTTCGGTTCGTACCCATCTCTAGTTATCAGTAATTGTCTTGAGCCTTTCTGTGCTATTGTGTTAATGTGCTACCTGAGGGATAAGACAAACTGAAGATGCAAAGTGCTTTAAAAAAAATAACAAAAGACATACATTTTACTTGAAACCAGTGCAGGCTAAAATTGTGCGGTCCACTGTGGATTCTGATACATTCTTCAGTTTATTGGAGAAGGTGAAACTTTTGAAAGAGGAGAGAATGTTGAATCTTTTGGATCAAGTTCTATCACCAGATAAAACCCTGCAAGATGAAGGGTTGCGGAAATGGCAAGAATCATCTGCCCAATTAGACGAAGTAAGAAATCTTAACTGGTTTCCTAGATAATTTAGTAACTAATTAATTAGTTACTTCACTTGTTTAATGTTTCTCTATAGAGAAATATTTAATACGTACTCTTACTAAAGTTGTACGTACAATGTCCAGAATATTTTAACTAACATTCACTCCCTAAAACATTGGCTTAAGTTGCCAAATACATAAGTGGGCTAAAAGTGGAACCCAGGTTTAAAAAGGTTGAATACTGTTGCTCTAGAGAATTGTTTCATTAGTGTTGGCATAGTATTTATTTAAGAACATAAGAACATAAGAAGAGCCATGCTGGATCAGGCCAACGGCCCATCTAGTCCAGCTTCCTGTATCTCACAGTGGCCCCACCAGATGCATCTGGAAGTGCATGAGACTAGATATCTCTTTCGTGATATCACTCCCCGGCATCTGGCCCTTGAAGTACCCCGGTTTTAAGACTGGAGATTACACATTTCCATCATGGTTTGTAACCTGTGATGGATTTTTCCTCCAGGAATCTGTCCAATCCCCTTTTGAAGGCATCCAGACCACATGCCATCACCACATCCTGTGGCAGGGAGTTCCACAGACTAACAACACGCTGAGTGAAAAAATATTTTCTTTTGTCTGTTCTTACTCTCCCAGCCCTCAATTTGAGTGGATGTCCCCTAGTTCTGGTATTTTGGGAGAGGGAGAAGAGCTTCCCTCTATCCACTTTACTCATGCCCTGCATTATTTTGTACGTCTCAATCATATCCCCCCTCAGGCGCCTTTTTTCCAGACTAAAGAGGCCCAAATGTTTTATCCTTTCCTCATAAGGGAGGTGCCCCAGCCCAGTAATCATTTTAGTCGCTCTCTTCTGCACCTTTTCCAGTTCTCCTATGTCTTTCTTGAGATGCGGTGACCAGAATTGTACACAATACTCCAGGTGGGGCCTTACTATTGTTTTGTATAATGGCATTATAATGTTGGCTGTTTTATGTTCAATCCCCTTTTTGATAATCCCTAGCATGGAATTGGCCTTCTTCACCGCTGCCATACATTGGGTAGACACCTTCATGGAGCTATCCACCAACACACCAAGATCTCTTTCCTGATCCGTCACGGATAACTCAGAGCCCATGAGTTGGTAGATAAAGTTTGGATTTTTTGCCCCAATATGCATTACTTTACATTTGGCTACATTAAATCGCATTTGCCATTTTGCGGCCCATTCCCCCAGTTTGGAGAGATCCTTCTGGAGTTCTTAAAGATTCTTCTGGAGTATTTATAATATTTTTACTGCACCTTTCTCCTTGGAAAAGGACGCAAGGTGGCTTACAATAATAAGAGATAATATACAGTCCAGAACATTTAAGACATAAGAACAGGGGGAACAAGTTAAAAGGTAACATTCGAGCTATAAAGAGCATGCAAGAATAAAACAAAATTCTATTATGAGGGATGAAAAGCAACATGGAAAAGACTAGTGTTCTTATGAAATCAGTCAATGGTAATGTATGTATGGTAATCCATATAAAGTCATATAGTAGGTAGTCCCTCATTCAGGGAAAACTTGCCTGAAGAGGAAGGTCTTTGCCTGCTTCTGGAAAGACAGCAGAGATGGGGCTGTCTTTCCCCCAGTGGTTTCATATAAATGTTAAATAACATAGGAGACAGAATAGAACCCTGGGGTACTCCACAAGTCAATGTTTTCGATACTTCAGTATATGCATAAAAATTATGAAGCATAATATATTTGTTGTTTAAAGGGGGATTGTTCAATTTTTACATAGGACATTTCAAAACTTTATTACTTTGCCATGATTATTCCATTTATATTTGATCACTGTATTATCCTTTTTTGTTACTCTTATGCCTTTTTAGTATCACTTTTTTCATTAAAATTGTGGTTAAATTTCATCCATAGAATGTAGAAGATGAAGATGAACAGCACTTTTTATCAGAATTTCAGGCTATTTTGAAAGATATGGAAGGATATCTGAAACCTATATTGTCACAGTTTGATTTCTCTGAGCTGAGGTATTTTTTTAAAATTATGTGTACTGAATTATACTGAAATGAGTTTTTATGTTTGTTTGTCATTCCTGTATCTATGCCACCCCATTAGCGCTACCACTCTATGTGGTTCACTACATTGACTTTGTATTTTTAAACAATTGTTCTCAAAGTATTTATGTTAAGGACTAATTAGGCCTTGGTACATCTCTACTACCTGTTGTCTGTGAAGAAGTGGTGGTATAAATATTCAACCATCCAGTTCCCAAATCAAGCAGATTGTATTGTACATATTCATTACTTTTTATGCATAAATCATTGGCAGCCCCTGGACCAATGGTGCCCAACCTTGGGTCCCCAGGTGCTCTTAAACTAAACCTCTCAAAAGCCTTTCTCATTAGCTGTGTTGGCCAGGATTTCAGGAAGTTGCAGCATGATAACATCTGGGGACACACGGTTGGGAACCACTGCCCTGAAAAGACACAAAGAGGGTTTTTCATTCTAATACAGTGAATAACCCCTACCTATTGTGTGGGTTAGGGACCCACCTGACACGTTATAACTGAAAATCCACAATATGCAGATACGGATCAGGTGGGGCCTGGAGGGAGGGGTCAATCAGATCCCCACGGCACTCACTCGGGCCGCTCGGGCAGGTACTGCAATCCCGCGGTATAGGAGGACCGCAGTACCTGAGCCGCGAAATGGCAGGGGGTTACTATACTGAGAGGGAAAGCATCCTTACTGTGTTGGATCACAGATGCCAGTTGTATGAGATCTCCTCAGTGACGAAATAACTTTTTTTTCTTTAATAAGTAATACCTTGGTTTACAAGCATAATCTGTTCCAGAAACATTTTTGTAAACCAAAACACTCTTCTATCAAAGCAAATTTTCCCATAAGAAATCATGGAAACTCAGATGATTCATTCTGGGGTCCCATAGACCACATACTGTACACACAAAATGCCATAACTCACAAAAGAAGTTGAAATCCACATCCACACCATAGTTTAGGTACCTGGCTGCAGAATCTGCTCTGCTTGGGACTAACAACTGGATTTTATTCTGTGAGTTTAATGTGACAATAATAAAATGCAGTTTGTAGCCCTATACAGACTTGGCTAGCTGCTCCATGACTAGAAATGGTTTGAAAAACAAGAAAGGATGTTGAAAACAAATTAAAGAAAAATATAAAGAAAAATAAAACAAACCCCTAATTTGCACTCCCCTTTGAATATGTTCCTGGCTGGTGCAAGGGGGGCCTCTCTTCATGTCTCTTCCCTCTGCCTTTGAGGCTGCCTGAGACAGTAAGTTCCAAACAATCACCCACAATCCAGCAGGGGGAGCCACCATTGGTTCATTTGTGGTCATGTAACCTGCTCCACTACTTGTATATCAAGACATTGCTTGTTGACCAAGGCAAAATTTAAAAGAAATGTTTGCTTGTGTGTTTACTACACACATTTAAGATCTTATAAGACATATTTGGCAAACTATTTACATGAACAGAAGAGATTAAAATAATTACATTAAGCAGACCATCAGACATCCAGGTCATAGTCAACGTGTATATATGGGGTCTGGGTGCTTCAAATAAACACCTATTTTTGTTTAGAATGTTATTTTCATAGCACCTTTTTTAAAGGAAATGTTAGGAAAAGCTACCTCCATGAAAAAATGGCAATATTGTTGAAAGCAAGGAGAGTGCCCCTCTCCCTTATGCTTTTGCATCAGGCTGATGTATTATATAGAATATGCTTCTTGCCCTATCTAGCTGAATGTGTGTAGCAGAATCTCTTCTCACATAATTTCAGCTGTACAGTGTGTTGTCATGTCTTTGGTGAAACAGATATCACCCAAAGAAACTGATAATAAAGATGATGGGATTGTCATAAACATACATAACTAATAACAGGAATCTGAGCACTGTTCTATATATTTGACAGTACTTATGTAACCTGATAAAGGAATTTCTTATAGATGTGCAGGAGCTGATTTGCAGAAACATTCCAACAGATTTTCACAAGGCTTTTCTACTGCTACTTAAAATACAGTGGTACCTTGCAAGACGTATGCCCCGTAAGATGAAAAACTCATAAGACAAATGAAATTTCCGGGAATAGGCATGCTTCACAAGACAAAAATTCCCTTGCAAGATGAAAATCCGTCCCACATTTTGAAAGAGGTTACCCAGGATGCATTGCGCCCCGTAGTTTGTGGAGGGGTGGGAGGAGTTTTTTCATCAGGTTTTGGAGCCATTCTGGGTGTTGTTTTGCAGCAGTTTGGGGACTTTTAGAACTTGGAAAGATAGGGAGCTGAGGTTTCCTTGCTATCTTTTGTGGGTTTTCATTGGTTTTCCTTACACGTTTGGCGGGAATGACCTGGGGTTTGTCTTGCTGCTTGCTTTGTTCATCTTTGCATCGGTTTTCATTGCACTTTTGGCTGGAACAACCGGGAGTTTCTCTTGGAGATTTTCTTTGGCATTGCACTGTGACGGGGTGGGGGGTGGGGATCTGGCTCTGCATACTTTTTAAGTGCACTTCATAAAGGGGTCTGAACAAAAAAAGGTGTGTGGGATTTTATTTTATATTTGCCTTTTTTCCAGACCTCCAGAATGGATTAATCTGTTTCCCATTCATTCCTATGGGAAACTGCATTTCGTAAGATGAATTTTTCATAAAACGATCTGACCCATAGAATAAATTAAATTCGTCTTGCAAGTTACCACTGTATACACATTGGGAATATTTTCCCACTCATCCTCCCACTTTGGGGGGCGATTGGACTATTACAGTAGTGGTTTCATCCCATTCTGTTGACATCCCTAGCTGTAACAAATCAGTGCTGCCAGATGTACTTTGCACATGGGAGAACAGATCAAGATAAAGGAAAACAAGAAATATTCAGTGGATGTACTTGCTCACCTTATGTCCTCTGGCATATTCTCTTACTGTAATCAAAAACAACTCTTTTTAATACCAAAACACATAAGTCATTGTTGCCATCATCCTTGTAAAGGTGGAGTTTTTGTTATCAAGTTGCTTCCAACTTATAGCAAACCTATGAATGGGTGGCCTCCAAACTATCAAATTATTAACAGATCTGTTAAGGTGCCTGCCACTTATGTTAATTCCATGTAAAAACTATGAGGGTGTGGATTTCTCCCTGCACAATGAGCACTGCTTTTGCTACTTGAATTAAATGAGTTGCATCTAATTCAATTTGTATTTTTTAGAAATTCTGTCCTGAATTATGAGTTTTGTCTCCTCAGACTCCAAAGTCCAGCAGTCTCTCCAGCTGACTCAGGAAAAGGTAAAATAGGTGACTCAGGAAAAAACAGAAAAGGTAGTCCAGGAAAAGCTAAAACAGATGACTCAGGAAAATCGAAAGTCAATGAGACAGGGAAAACTAAGACTAAGACTAAGGAGAAAGGCATAGCAAGTCAAGGTATAGTGTAGGCGTCAAACTAAAAAATAGTGAAAAAATTATTTGTTTGCTACATCATCATCATCATCATCACCATCAATCATCATCATCATAATCATCATCATCATCACTGGATTGCAACAGTTTGTTGCCAATTTTAAAATTAAGAATAATTGTCTTTTTAAGTTTGTGTGAGTCAATAATGATTATAAATGATAATAATGATAATAAATGATTATTTTGGTATGAGAGGCTGTTTACAAGAAACATAACAAATCAAAGTTTGCTGCATGAACCACCTTGAGCTCATGAGCATCCTCTTCTCCCCATTGCTCTGGGAATACAATAGAAGCTTCCATTTCTTGATTGCCACAGGCATTATAAAATGAAAATTGGGCAAAGGGACGTGTAGATCCATGCACCTCCGCCACCCCACTGCATCCAACCTCCCTGTGTTGCAAGGGTGGCTCTGAAGAGAGATAGGGCCTTTTCACACGACCCCTAAGATCCGCTGGCCACTTAAATTTCGACCAGAGATCTTGGGGGTTCGTTGCTCTTCCTGCGTCCCCACCCCTCCGCACTTCCTTGATCCTGTCTGCATGAGGGGAGGGAGAAAAGAATGCAGGCTCACCTCTGTTTGCCGGTCCCAAGCCTCCTGTCGTCCTGATTCCTTCTCTTAAAGGGGCGGGAGGCAAAAAAACAACAACAAACAGAAGCGAGGAGAGCCGGGCACTCACTCCTTTACATCCGGATCTGGGATTTTTCACCCTCCAAGAGCAGGTACCTGAAAAGTGCGCTGGGATGCGCTTAGGTGGGCGTGGCTGCACTTAATTTTCTGTAAATTCCGGACCTGGTGGGAAAACAATTTTAAGCTCCGGAGCTGGGAGCCATTTGCTGTGGAGTTTAGGGGTCGTGTACAAATACCCATAATTAGCTTTATCCAGGTGAACAGTTGGTGCAGTGGCTCAGTGAAATGAAGCACCTCATTGCAAAGGCAGGGGATGGGGAACTCAATTCTCTACTATCCCTTGCAGAAAAGCCAGACTGTATGTAATCTTGGGCAAACTACACAATCCCACAGTGTTCCCAAAGGAAGGGAGCACTTCTAAGTAGAGATGGGCACAAACTGCTGAACCAGTAGTTCGTGCCAGCTCTACATATGGACAGACAAATATTGGACACTTCCCAGCCTCGTGGGTGCCCACTCAGAGGCAGCATCTCAGCTTTTGAGACCAGAAGAAAAGTGCAAACTGCAAATTATTTATCATTATTATCATTAAAGTAAACATAGTTGCAGTGGGAATCCATGATTCAGCAGTATTACGAATCTCACGGAGGATCCACCCTAGTGGGTTACAGTGTCTACTGGTCAACACGGAGAAGCTGACAGTAGAGAAGTGGGGAGGGACACACATCTCTGTTTCATGCTTCAGTTTTGTAATGTTTTGATGGGACTTTGTTATTATATGTTTCCAAACCGGAACCGACTTATAGTGACCCTAATAGATCTTTCAAGATTAGTGAGATCCTTAAGGAGAGGTTCTGTCAGGTCCACCCCACCCCACTTCAGCTTCCAAAGCTGAACAGGGATTGAAACCCAGGTCTCCTGAGTCCTAGTTGCTCTCTTCACTGCATCACAGTGTGAATAAGAGGACTACTGCTTGCCATTTTGTCCAAACCCGGATACCTGATTTGTTCAAGCCATCCCTTGCCTACTGGCCAGAACCCATAAACTGATTTCATGTGCATTTCAAAGAGATTACTGTTTGAGCAAAACAATGTTTTTCCTAGCCTCGGATAAATAACTGTGATGCAGCTCATATGAAAAATGGAAGCTTCTAGTCTCCTCCCTGGGAATGAAGTTTGAGGGAAGCAGTGAGATGAAAGTTTTATATTTGCTTTTGCTTACAAAAGAAAACTAGTTTCAATTACCTCTGGCTGCAACTGTTAAATCTTTATGGAAAATGACACAATTTACAAGTGATTAATTACTGAATCACTGGTTCTCTCCAGGCCATGGAACTGTGTAATCTGCATGATTCACAACATCCATAGAGCTTTCATTTCCAGTTAGATTCCAGAAAGGGGGGGGGTTAATTATTTATTCTAATTAAAGATTAAAAACTATTTGCAATGGGCATGTAAGAACAGATTGTATTCTAACATTGGGTTACTGATCTTCATTTTCCCTGTATTCAGCTCTTGAAGATATTGGACAATGTGTGATACTGTTGGTAGACAAATCCCTTATGGAGTTACCTTTGGAAGCTCTAAGTATCTTTCAAGAGGAATCAATAAGTTCTGTGTCTAGAGATTTCTCTCTCCAAATGTTCTACAATCGGTTACATAAAGAAGAATCAGGTATGTCTACTTTGACATGCATTATAGATGACAACATATTCAGTAGTACAGATTAAATAATGTATAGAAGATTAGACCATTGGTTAGGATATTGGTTCCCAGTTGCCACCTATAAATTTAACCAGAAACTGTGGTTAATTAATTCTGGAAGTCTCCAGTCACCCTGTGCGAGGAAGGGAGGAGAGTTGATGCAGCACTCTAATAGGACCTACAAATACAAGGCTTCTGCACACTGGCCAAGTTATATAATGCCAGGACCAAGCTTTTCTTTGAGACACTAGAAAATGACATTAAAAAGCCAATTTATGTCTCTTGTCTGCACATTCCAAAGATGTTTGTTGTTCATGTGGGACTGCTTTGTTGATGAAAATAGATGCCCAAATATTCCTCTAGACTCATTATATTCATGCTAAGTACAACCTGAGGGAGGGGGATAAACACATGGCTATTCTTCCACTGTAATTTAACAAGATTATACTGGTTAATAAGGGGCACCACATATATTTTGAAAATAAGCCATGCCACATGAATCTTCTATGTCTATTTTATCGCAGTTTTTTATTCAGAGGTCTGATGACTGACT
Organism: Phrynocephalus versicolor; assembly: GCA_023846285.1. Taxonomy (NCBI): domain Eukaryota; kingdom Metazoa; phylum Chordata; class Lepidosauria; order Squamata; family Agamidae; genus Phrynocephalus; species Phrynocephalus versicolor. The sequence continues at coordinate 7,398,472 of JAHTLZ010003518.1, read as the reverse complement.
GTCAGAGATCTTTTGAGATGGGGATTATCTGCATCAACGTTTTAGCTACTTTCTGTACCTTTTCAGTTTTTGTTGTAGCTGTAGATATTAGACTGATGACTCCAAATGCCTGAAATCATGTTTGTAGTTTAAGCCAAAGTGTAATGCTCCCTCTGATACTCCCTATTAAGCAAACAACCATTGTGGCAGTTATAGGGGTGTGCACATGCTGACAGTGGCTCCCAGTTCACAGAGAGGAGTGGAAAGAAAATAGGGCTTGTCCTACAAACAAGATTTCAGTCAATATATGTTATTCTTTTGGCTGTACTACAGATTAATAAAATTACTATACTGGCTGCATTTTTTCCTCCTCAAACTAAGACCATTATTTTAACAAAACATCTGTGATTACATATTTTTGCAGCATCAATTTACAGATGTTACATTGCAATTGCTGGACTTTGTGATATTAATTAAAACCTACCTACCTTTTGACTTATGAAACTAAAGATAGCTCATTAAACATTTTCCAGAGGCTCTTTGAGTTCAACTGTTTAGCTTGTCCTGAAGATGGAACAGGTGACATTTCAGAAAAAAGCTACATTAGTGGTCTGACTTTGAAGCTTCTACTTAGCAATCTAAATTTGGCTTCTAGGTCTTATGTCTTATTCCAGAACTGGAGCTGCAGAGTGCCTGGGGTGATTACTACAGATGTTTAAAATCAATGTCTGAACCAGAACAAAAATAGATGTTTGAGGAGCAAGCTTTGTAGGTTTAGGGAATAGAACGGAGGTAGGAAATATGAGTTCAATCTGTGAAACTCCACCTCGAATATTGCATGAATTGTTAGTTCTCAGCTTAATACCTATCAGTTTATTTTATTGGTGCTGTTCATGTTTATAGAATCAGAGGGAAGGAAGGATGGAAAGAGTCGAAAGGAATCCAAACCTAAAGGTGAACAAAAAAGAGGAATTAAAATAGTAAGTATATTTTTATTTAGTTATTTCCATTGAGCTTCAACGTTCATCCAAAATATCTTCAGCCTTCATCAAAAATAGCTTTATTATTAACTTTATTTGTATTTGAACAAACATATTAGTGAAGCAACTGCATAATTTATTGTGTGCTGCATTTCAGGAGAAGCAGCACAGGATACAGTTTCTTTAAGTATCTTTCTACACAATTTTTCAGACAAATTTTATCCTGATGAGATAGATAGATAGATAGATAGATAGATAGATAGATAGATAGATAGATAGATAGATAGATAGATAGATAGATAGATAGATAGATAGATAGATAGATGTAAGGTATTTTTTTCTTCGCCCGCGACATCCCCGCTTGGGTCATGCCCTCTATCTCTTTTCCTTTTCTGCTATTGGTGGTCTATCTTGTTTTATTTGGTTTTACTGTAAGCTGCCCAGAGTTCCATTCTGGAAGATGGGCGGGATATCAGTTTAACAAATAAATAAATAAATAAATAATTTTTCGGGCTGTTTGGCCATGTACAAACTGCCCAAAAAAACTCACAACAACTATCGGATCCCAGCTGTGAAAGCCTTCGAGCAGACAGACAGACAGACAGACAGACAGACAGACAGACAGACAGACAGACAGACAGACAGACACACACACACACACACACACACACACACACACACACACACACACACACACACACACACACACACACACACACACACACACACACACACACACACACACACACACACACACACTGAATAAAGTAAAGTAATGTGTTACTGGTTGCCCCAAGCAAAAGGGAAAGATTATAGAAGGTGCCATGCTGGATCCAACAAGAGGGATAAATATAAAAAATTCAGCTCCCTCTGTAGCTAACCAGGTGACCTTAGAAATTCCACAGGTACGACATGATGACATTAGCGTCCTTCATCTCAAATCCCCCAGCCAGTGATACACATACATACTTCTGATGCTGAGAGTAATATATAGCCATCATGTTTAATTGGACTTGTTAGGCTTGTCTGCCACGATTTTTTTTCAGTTGTCTTTTATCCTGCTCCACCCTTGTGGTTAATATTTATTGTAATATATTGCTAGGTGTCTGGTTATGGTGTTTTGACTGACTGGTATTTTGTGTGTTGTTACAGTCATGACCGATTCTTTGTGATTCCATGTCCATGGAGTTTTCTTGTCAGGAATACTGGAGTGGTTTGCCAGTTCCTACTCCAGGTGCCTATAGCACCTGGTATTCCCTGGTGGTCTCCCATCCAAGTACTAACCACAGCCGACCCTGCTTAGCTTCCGAAATCAGGTGACATTGGATGTGCTTTAGAGTACATTCAAAAGTTATTTCATCCCCGTCCCCAACAGAACAACCTGAAACTTTTTCATCCTCATTTTATAGGAGCAATTCATCCAGAACAGCATAGTTCCCAACTTCTGTCAGCTTCTCTTTGGGTTTAGTTTAAAAGCTGCTCTTCTACTTCTTTGATGTACAATGCTGTCAGTCTGATTTCTTTGAGGTTTAAGTGCAGTCTGTCTCTTTGTACAGCCCAAATGTTTTCTTTTAGCTAATTAAACCAACACCCTCCTTTCTGTGTCACTGTCTCTGCCATGCTTCAAGACCTTCACTTACCAGCTAGTCTTGCTCATGGAGTAGGTAGCATTTCAGCAAAAGTGTCCTGGGAAGACCTGGTGTTCAGTTTTTCCTACCTCGAAGCCTAGATTTGGCTTCCAAAACTTCAGAAGAACATTTCCCAATGATATTGGGGCCAACATGTACCATGGCTACAGACTCCTCTCCATCAATATCCACCAGGCTATCGAGACAGGGTCTGAAATCCAGTGTTGAACAACTCATTAGCAATGACAAATCACCACTGATTAAAGGCTTTCTTCTGAGATTTTGAGTTGTGCTCAACTTCATCACATTGGGAATTATGTGTACTCCAAAGTCACCAAGCTTGACCAGCAGCAATTTGCAGCAGATGATGTCATCTCTTTTGTGCATGCAGAGCTGAGTAACAGGATTTCAACCAGTGTATGATGTCTGTAGCCTTAGTAAAAAAAGCAGGAACTTCACCATGCAGCCAACAGTTACCCCCCGCCATTTCGGGGTTCAGGTACTGCGGTCCCACTACATCGTGGGATCGCAGTACCTGCACCTCGGAGCTGCACGGGGGGCATCGGGGGGTGATCGGGTCACTCCGCGCTGCCCCTGCGCTCCTCTGAGAAGCCTCAGACAGGCGCGCGATCGCCCCCTACGCCCAGGCCCCACCCCACCCACTTCCGCATATTGCGGATTTTCATGCATTGCGGGTGGGGGGGGGTCCCTAACCCCCACGATCAGCGGGGGGTGACTGTACCAGTTCCTAAACTGTAACCTATATGTTTGGGGACTGCTACTCCAAGAAGCCCTTACATAAATAATGCTTCCCTATTTCATTAATATTACACATGTCACTATTTGAGAGGAGCAATGCCATGTATTGTTGATGGAAACAGTATTCCAGTCCTAACAATATCTAGCAAGAAACAAGATCCAGCTGACGGTTTTAATTCTGAGTAAATTAATTTAGCATTATTCTGTGACGTATTTTTGTGCCTAGGCTAAAACCATTCCTTTATTTAATAACAGCCTGCCCTTAACAGAGCACTGCTACCCAACTGCCTTCCAATTGATATACATAATGTTAAATGTATCCTTTAAAAATGATTGTTCACAAGATGGGATGTTGAAGTCATGGATTGTCAAGGCCCATGAGTCTTATTGTTCCCCTTGGGAGTTCGTCCTATTACTTGGTCACATTTAAAGTACAATGGACCCTCGTATAACAAACAGTTTGTATAACATAAAATTTGTACAACATAAAAAATTCTGGAAATAGGGGAAATTTGCTTAACATAATTGCCTATGGGGCGAATCTGTACAACATAAAAATGGGATCACTCCGTTTTCAATGCATTCCTATGAGAAATTTGTATAAAGGAAATTTTGCTTAACATAATTTCATTTGGAACGAATTAATTCCTTTATACAAGGTACCACTGTACTGAATAATCTCCAGCGATTAGTTGTCATTAGTAGGGCAGAAAGATTACAAGATTACTAAATGCCACAGAAGTCCAGTTGTTGACAACTGTAGAAGAATATACTGGAATTTATGGGTGGGGAGAAGTGGTAGGAAATGGGATTTGATTACTGGGAAAGGGGTTTATATTTAGGCGGTATTTTAGCTGTTGGAATGGGAGGGTTTCTATATTTGAGATGGCAATGATGGAGGCATGTGGATGGACATTCCACAAATAGTGGCATATGGAAAGCCAACTTTAATGCTTCTGAATTACAAAAGGCAATGAGGATGTGGTGCAAGAAAGTCACACTGGTATTTGAAAGGGTAGCATGCTCAAACCAGAAAACTGAAGGTAGGGGGCAGGGGGCGCTGCCCCCTGCACTCATTGAAGGTAGATGCTCATTGCTACTCACAACCCTGACCAACACTATGAAAATTATGGATGCAGTTATCATGCAGGTAAGGACTAGTGGTCCAGGCCTCCTAATTTTGAGACCTCTGAGTGTTTGTCTCGTGCTTTCTCTCTCATAAAAGTCTCATTTGCATGTTCTTAACTGTATGCCTCAGATGTTGTGGATCCATATAATGAAGCAAGGAGAAAAGGTACTGCTTGTAAAATATATTGTTTATGAGTTGTTTTGCCATTACACTGTCATTGTCATAAGTCATTAAGTGACAATGAAGAAATTTCCACTATGGGAACACTAAGATCTGTTTCAAAAAGGTGCTGCTGATTTATAGGTTGGAAAAAGGTATTCGTTGATATGATGACCTAATTTTATTTTGTATATTGACAAAAAAGTGACAGTTTTTAAAGCATTTCTTCTTCTTCTTCTTCTTCTTCTTCTTCTTCTTCTTCTTCTTCTT
>JAHTLZ010003518.1:7369196-7393558 GCA_023846285.1 Phrynocephalus versicolor | reverse complement strand
TCTTCTTCTTCTTCTTCTTCTTCTTCTTCTTCTTCTTCTTCTTCTTCAACTATGGGCAGTGTCCTGTTCAAGGTTTGAGGGATTTTCACTGGGTTTCTTTTGTTTCTACTAAAGGACTAAAAATCTGTATTCCCGGGGTTTTTTTTCCAGAACCAAAATGAAAGCAAAGGTCTATTAGGCTCTTAGCAGCATGTTTTATTTATGCAGTCATATATTTTATTCTGTAGGCTACTAACCTTTGTGGGCTTATTTGCAAACTTGGCTACTACAGAGCATGAAGTAGGCTGAATGGTCCCCCGAGATTACACAAATGCAAAAGAGGGTCATAGCTTTTGGGACCCCCAAAGAAATTAAACAGATAGGAAGCTTTAGTGAATGAAATCCACTTCCTCCAGCTAGGAACATCTCCTTCTTGGATAGTGCAGGAAAACTCTAGACAAGAATCCAACAGTTGATGAAAAATGTCTGTGACAGACGCTCCAGGTCTTCTTGAGGCTTGGCCTATTGTGTCTGTTCAGCGAGGCTTGGAAGTTTTACATCCTTCCTCTTGTCTGTTATATTTTTAAGCTATATCTTTTCAAAAGTATATGATTAATTTTTACAACACTGCTGGAAAATGAGGTGTTCCTAATGTCAAAAATTTTAATACTCAGAAACAGATAACCCTGAACAAATATTTAAGACAGTCCTAGAGAGATACGAGCTATTTACTCATCGTTGGGATGGTTTTATCGGTAGCACACACTGTCCAAGGTAAGTAACTTGGTTCCTCAGGACACCAAATGTTTCAGAATATCTAGTACATTGTCCTTAAACTTCTTATAAAGGATCAAAAAATGCATAGTCTTGTTTTAAGCTTCTTTAAGGTTGATGTTTGTAGAACAGCTGAGTCTTTCTCACTGAAATGAACAGGAATTAAATATGCTGAGCCTCATATTCATTCTTGACAGTGATAAAAAGAAATACTCATATATGACTTATGAAAAAATGAAATATTGTTCTAAAATTTAGGATGCATAGAAACAAGTGTACTGATAATGCTGACATACATATTGCCAATATTCTGCCAGTGTATAAAAATAGTAGCCACAATTCTCTTGATGAATTGTCAGAAACTTCTGTGAGACATGGCAGAAAAATTATTACTCCTTAATGAGATTCCTGTTGTATTCCTGGGTGTTTGTCTCTCTGGTTGTATGCACCCAGGAAAAGCATCCTTCGCCTCATTATTGCTCAGCTCCCAAGGCTTATGTGATTTCCCTTGTGCAAGCATAAATCCGCAAAAGGGTTCCCAGTCAACATTCTGTATTATGTTCCTTTCCATACCAGAAGTATTCATGAGATGTTAGCACGCAGGTTGTTGTTTTGTTCTGAATGGAACTGAGCTGAGCAGAAAATTCTTCAAGTAGCAGCTTCCTAGCAATATAATTTGATTACTGTCCCCAAATCCGATTGCATTTTTCAACACATGTATGAACAGCTTTTGCTGTTTCCTAGGAACAGTTGAGGGCACGCAACCAATTGTTCAGTCAGGGGACACAATAAACAGACCAAGAGACAAGTCAGATCACTTGCACAATTGCACTTATGCAGTTGCTTAGGAGAATAGAATTCTGGCCTCCGGAGCCTGATTCTGGTATTGTGGAAAGCGGGTATAATTATCATGAGAGAAAGCAGAGCATGCTAGCTCCATCCCTTCTGTTGCTTTCCCTGTTCTCCTTGGGTAGAAAGTAACTTTCTAAAGAGACATGTCTGCTTTGCATGGAGGCTGTGCGTGAGATCAGGAATCCTTTGGTGAGATATAAGCTACATATTCTCATTACCATCTTCCTGTGCTGTATCATTATTCTGCATTATCCCTATTGATTGGCTGTAGTATTAATAACAAGTGTTTGGTCTTGTTTTGTTTTCCCTTCAGTCAAGCAGAGTGGGAACACTTATTGAATAACTGTAGTGCATTTATCTTCTATGGAATGGAAAGATTCCTCTGCCATATTTTGCTTGAGAGACTAGTTGCAATGAAGATACCAGGTGATTTAATGAAACTGAACAAAAAACCCACTGAATATCACAATGTTCTGTTCATTTTGTTTTGGGATGTGTGATTCAATTATCATACATTTTAGATGGTGACTCTGCAGCCACTGGTTAAAGCAAATGAGCCATCCTGACTGCATACATGTGTAATAGAGATGGGCACGAATAAAAAAACGGCATTTCGTTTGTCGTTTGTCGTTTGGAGAGTCCGTTTCGGTTCATTTCCGTTTTTCGTGAATTTTTGCAAAAAAATTCATTTTCGTTTTCATTCGTTTCGTTACCATTTCGTTACCATTTATTTCATTTTTTTGTGATTTTTTTAGGATTTTAAGCAATTCACTCATATTGCAGTAACGGAAACGAAACGCACGACAAAATTTCCGGTGTTTCTGTTCGTTTCATTTCATTTTAGAGACAAAATTCGTTTGTCGTTTCGTTACGTAACGAAACGAAAAAACGGAAACGGAGACGAAAAATTGTTCGTTTCGTGCTCATCTCTAATGTGTAACAATCCGCTATAGGTTTTTAATGACAGGATTAACACTAGGCAAGTTATGGTCTTCAACAATTTATGTTGTCTTTGTCTCCTCTCTCTTGGTCACTTCCAATCTCAGTTAACTGCAGCTTAACTGCATCTTAACAGCATAGGGCAGAAAAATAAGTTTTTTTTTCCCATAGCACTCTTTTGTTTTGCCCAGTATAGCCTGCTATAAGGAGCAGTGAGAGAGCCAATGGTTTGTTCCCTGCATATACCATGTTGGCTGAATCCCCAACTTTGATTAATGTCACATAGTGCCTGTAAACATGATCTTGTATGAGTGGAAACCTTTGATTTCTGCCAAAAACATCTCCCTTCTACTGACCTCCCAGCCCCCAATACTCTTTCTAGAATATTTGTAAAATTATTGACCCTTGGGAAATAAAGATTGGTGGTAGGTGGGTGGGAAGTTGGTAGCATTTGTAGGCGCACCTTTCTGCTAATGAAGGGACTGAATGCACAATATTAAAAGGAGTAAAATTAAAAGCACAATACATTAAACATATTAAAATACATGCAGTGATTAAACATATTGAACACTTTAAAAACAAACTTACTTAGATGAATACCTGCATCCATCAGTGATTGGGATTTATTAAAAGCCTGCCTGAGGAACAGGCTCCATAACCTATTCACAGAGAAGTCCATCTTTTGTGTCTCCATTAAACTTGCTTACAGTGGCAATGGGACTGAGAGGAAAGTGTCTTCTGACGATCTTAAAGGGCTGGGAAGTTTCACAAGGAGATGAGGATAGAGAACCCTAATGCATGAGCTGTGTGTTAGTTACTTATTGGCATCCACTAAAACAACATGAGTAATACTTGCTGTCCTTCCTCTCCTTAGAATGTCAGCTGATAATGCTTTTAGAGCTTGCACACACAAAACCAAGTGCTGTACGAGTGAGAGATCTTGATGAGGACAGAAGGTAAAGCAAACTTTATGTTAGTATCTCAATCTAAAACCTTTGTTGAAGCGAATACTGTAATTTTAAATTCTTTTATTCATTATTTTATTTCCAGTTGTTATATTGCCTACATCTGGTGAGATGTTGTGTGCTGTGATACAGTGTGATGCAATATTATACAGTGCTCCACTATAAGCATTAAAATACAAATGCAGGGATAAGAGGAGGGGAGACAGTATTGCAACTAGAGTATATAGTATCCTAGAACCTGTTGTGGAAATTGTTAAAAACTAAGTGTTAAATCTGCATTAGGAACTATTATCTAGTGATTAAAGTCCTAACTTTCAGCTGACGGCAACCCTCCCCTCCTCATCAAGTCCACCACTGGACAGTTACATTTGGCACAATGGAGACTGCAGAGGCAGCCATGTTGACCAATAAACTCTGAATTAAGCATTACTTATTATGCTAATTTAAAAAACAGAAAAAAGATGCACAATTGAATGCAGGCTTATAGATTATAGAATCCTTCTATCAGTCATGTTGTTATAAAAGCCAGGAACGACAAGAAAGAGCAATGGGGGAAAGGGAGCCAGGGAGAGAAAGCAAAAATGCCTATATCTCAAGGGTTGCCCTGATGAGGATTTATCCTTCCTCTCTTCCTCCATGCTGGTGTGCCTTTTAGAATCAAATGAACATGGATCTTACCACGGTTTTTGGTCCATGGTTATTGTTAACTCCATCCTTCCCTTTGGGAAATCAGTATCATTTTAAAGAATGGTTAAAAAATATTTTAAACCATGAAAAAATGCTTTCAAAATGATTTTCTGTGCTGGGTTTCTTTTAAAAGTAGATTGGTACCATCATGGAAAGCTTTTCATCTGAGCACGTTTCATCTGAACCTCAACTGGCTTTGGAAGTCTGCTATTTTTCACAATAACTTTTTCAAACACAGCAGAGACCTCCTTTATATAATGTGCTGGATTTTTGTTCTTGCTTGTTAGTAGGTTAGCACTGTTGGTGCTGGTTGAAAACTTTTTTGACATTTCCTGAATAGCAGAAAAAATACCAGTGCATAACAGTGCAGTGCACATGTTGGCATAATGACTCCAACTGGATGAGCCCTTACACTCTTAAAGGTACAGTTTCTCCTTCCTAGTGAGTTGAATTTTGGACTTGGCCTCACTTGAAGCATACTGCATGTAGCCTTCCAGAGGAGAAACTGATCAGGAGTTTGTTTGTTTTCCTGGAGGGTTGGTTTAGTAAACCTTATTAAAGTACTCAACCTATAAAACTGGGATTGAAGTTCACTAATAGCAATGTTGCCTTCCTTTGTACTTTCTCTAAAATATGTTTTCTTAATTTTAATGGAACCTGCTATCCAGTAAATATGGTTAGGAATAGGGATAACCAGTTTGCAACCATACTATGTTACATGACCTTGTAGCTTCCAAATCCTATTTGATGGTTGGCAGAGTAATGAGCACAAGATAAGAAAAATGCCACTCTCTTTCATTGCTGTGTAGTTGATTGATGCAATATGGACAAACATTTGCTTTGTCCTCTGTGCCCTAATAATTCAGGACTGCCTGCATTTGCTATAGTTATTCATTATATTCACAGTCTCTTGTTCCCTTTTTTCAGTTCTTTACGCCTGTCCCTGGAGCTGCCCACAGAGACGGTGATCCTTCTAAGTCTCATTGGGGTGCACTCCATCATAGCAAATCAATGGCATGCTACTCTGGAAGAGAACGCACCAAAACTCGAAAGCTTATGTGAAAGTATGTAAAAACAATCTTTATCAAATGAATGATACTAATACATTATAATTTCTTATTACGGTTACCATACATCGCAAGTTTTACTGCATGTGTGAAAAATTGGGGAGGGGGGGACTTCTGGAAACGTTGTGACTCTTAAAACATCACATTTTCTGATTCAAAGAAATTCTTTTAAAGCCTTGCACATCTGGATCCCTGAATGTTGAGGAGGGGGGTGTTGAGGAACCTTTGAGAAACTTCTAAGGAATTTTCCAAAGTTTACCTGATTATCTACCTAGGGTGCTCACCGAGTACAGTTATAACGGGCAAGTATATCTTTAAAACGATATAATTTGCTGCAGGTGAATTTGTGCCATCCATGTGAAAAAGACTATCAAGAACTATTATAAGGACACATTGGAGTAAAGGAGATAAACTTGCTTTGACTTGTCAAACTATCATGTCACAGTGTTTGTAGTTTATTTGTACATATGTTTGAATCAAATTCTTTTTAAGAAGAAAAAGCAATTCACAAAATACTTGTGAATCTAAATCAGGATGCTCTTCTGGTTTCTTGCCAGACTCTGGCTTCCACCTATGCTGGCTCTAGGTGGTGCTATTTGTGGTAAACAACAGCTGAGGTCTGTTTTCATAATATAGGCTAAAATTCAGTAGTAAAACTGCAGCTAGATTAACCCCACTGGATCAGTGGAGATTGGAGAGTTGGCATCTTTCTAAGTTCCATTGATTCACTGGGCCTACTGTAGTTATGACTTACTAGTGATTGCAGCCAACATGTAATTTTGTCCACAGGAATCCCTAAATCAATTGATTTCAATAGGTTTTTGGCTAGTTTATCCATTCCTTTTATTGGTGAGTACTGCTGCTGGGGATCAGAGTTCGACAACATCTGGAGGGCCATCATTTGTCTATACCTACTTTACATGCACCTTACTCTGACTGAGATCAAGCTGGGCTGCAAAAATGCATGGCCCTGGAAACGTATGACCATACCATGCTCCCTTTTCCATGGTATGTGTGTTTTAAATAAGAAAACTTCTGTCTTATCATTGCAGGTTTGTTAAAAGTGGGCAAAACAACTGGACAAGCTGTCCGGATCCTTCAGAAGTGTAAGACTGCTGTGGACCACGTGCCTAAAGGTAAAACTACAAACTATTAAATAGTTTTTATCTCATCCTTGTCTAAAATTATTAGATTAAAAATTGAGGGTCATTTTATTCATGGAAGTAAGCCATGGAGAGTACCATGTGGTTGCGAAACTGTAATTTTGGTTTGGAAAAGTGAGGGTCATCTTATACATGGGGGCATCTTATAGACAGAAAAAAAATCTGTATTTATTTATTTAAAATATTTTTACCCTGCCTTTCTCCTTAAAAAGACCCAAGGTGGCTCACATTATTAAAAGACAATATTAAAGCTAGCAGCAGTGAGTACACAAATAGAAAAAACATCAAACAAATACCATACAGAAAATATAAGCAACACCAAAACACATTCAAAGCAATAAGGTACTACAGTCTACTTAAAAAAACAATCACGTAGCTAGTCACTGAGGTAAAGCTTGCCTGAAGAGAAAAGTTTTCATCTGCTTGTGGAAGGATAGCAAAGATGGGATGATTCTAACCTCCTGTGGGAGGGAGTTCCCAAGTCTGGGGGCAGCAACAGAGAATGCCCCTCCCGTGTACCCACTCAACAAACTTGTGAAGGTGGCAGGGCTGAGAGAACAGCCTTTCCTGATGATTTTATTACTCAAGCAGATTCAGAAAGGGAAATGTCATCCTGGGGATAGCTTGGGCGCAAGCCATGTAGGACTTTATGGGTTATAGCCAACCCATGGAATTCAACCTAGAAATAATCAATAGCCAGTGGAGCTATTGTTACTCTGAGCGGGGGGGGCAGGGGAGCGAGGGGGATTACTGTATGTAAGCCCTGTAACCAGGCCCAGCACACAGTCTGACTGTTCCTTTTTTGACCCACAGAGGTTTCCAGACACTTTCCATAAACAGCCCCATGTGTTACTGGGGCCAGAATAGATTTATTTATTTATTTATTTATTTATTTATTTTAGAGTATTTTTACCCTTTCTCCTTGGAAAAGAACCCAAGACAGCTTACACTCAGTAAGGAGGGACAATATACAGTCCAGTACAATTAAGACATGTTCAAGAGAGCAGTGAATTGAGGGATATATTACATCATTAAAAGACACTAAAGCTACAAGAGAATGCAAACAGTTAAAAAGAGAGTAAAATTCCATGTAAAGGTTATGAGTGATAGAAACTAACATTGAAAACATAGTGTCATTGCAATCAAAACAGTGGTTATAAACACAAAGTCTACAGTGTATGTGATCCTATAGATTCATATAAAAGACACATAATAGGTAGTCCATCATTCAGGGAAAACTTGCCTGAAAAGAAAAGTATTTGCCTGTTTCCAGAAGGACATAAGAGATGAGGCAGTCCTGGCCTCTAGTGGGAGGGCATTCCAGAGTCTGGGTGCAGCAGCCGAGAAGGCCCTTTGGGTAGTGGGCGGCATACAAGGTATACAAGCTATATAAAATAAATAAAATGTGTACCCATAAGACGTACCTGTGAGGATGGAGAGAAAGGCTTCTCCTGATGACCTTAACACCCGAGTTAATTTTTGGCTATTAATTATTGGCTATGAACTATGTTTCTAGTGGAACCGTACCATGTGGATTCTCCAGAAGACAACAAAGAGGATCAGAGAGAAAGTCCCAGTGGGCAAAGTCATCCTGAAATCCAGCCATCATCTCTTAATGCAGTTTTATATGGACTTCCCAACCTAATGTTCACATGATTCACAGTGGATTTCTGATGTAATAGTGAAATTGACTAGAATGTGAAGCACAGCTATTTTGACTGGAGCTTGTTAAAAATTAGAGTTCACCAATTATTTGTTTTATGTTTACACAGTGGCATTCAAAGAAATATAAAATGTTTTTTCTTTTAAATGTTTTTGTCTGAATTTTTGCCAGGTGTTTTTCAGTGCTAAAGTCTGACGTCTGAGTTTTGTTATCTTGATGTTTAATCACATCACAAATTACAGTGTGTTTGCGGTGCTAGGCATTGCTATAGCACAAGACCTGATAGCATGCTTTACCCACTGATTGCAATAGTATATTGCCACACAGGTTTAGCTTGCACACCTATACCCATTTAGCTGGGAGTCAGAGATATGAGTCTGTTGCTGTGCCTTCAACATATTGTTGTTTTTCACAGAGGGGTGTGCATATTTGTGGTTGGGAGGAGGAATCCAGGTTACACAGATATAATTCAATAACAATATATAATTGATAATAAGCAATTCTGTTGTTTGTTTTATGTGTTTGTTTATGATAAGCAAATAAAAGAGTAACAAATAAATCTTATTTCATAGTACAGTATATTTGAGTGGGGTTTGTTTCATATTTATTTTGTTTTGGATGTAAGCCAGCTTGAGTAGTGCCTCAAGCTAATTGAGCATTATACAGTACATGTTGAATGAATGAATGAATGAATGAATATTGCTCAGCAAGATTTGGTGGAACGTGAATAAAAAAGGTGTATGTTTAGCACAAATAAAAATTTGGGTAAGAAGAGTTTGAAAAGATGTCTGCCAGATAATCTGAAGCATCTAGTTCAAGATCTGTTCTATCCTGACATGTTACTTGTATGGTACCATTTCCTTATCTCAAAGGATGCTGGGTAAGATCTAGAAGGCTCTTTGTGTGAGTAGAACTGCAGCCCTCCCTGTCTCTCCTGAAGGTCTTTTGGCAGTTCCTGCACAGAGGCCGAGAGGGGAAATGATGGTCAAAAACTTGTTGGGTAGCTATGCCAGCAGAGCAAGAATGACACCATCACTTCCTCTGATTTTGGCCTGTACACTGTTTGACATGAAATGAGAGGCTGACAAAAATAATCTGAAACAGATATAGGGACTCTTCAGTTGGCAGCAATCTGCCAGTGTTGGTGATGTCATTATTGTTATGCCAGTGAAGCTATGCCACAGGATACAGGGCATTATCTTTTCTGAGATTACAGTTTCCAAACATACAGAGATAGCATAGCCATCACTGGCTGTGCGGTTGTGGGAATTTAACATTCCCCATCTCTGCCTGTAGGAACAGCACCCACAGTATAGCTCTCTCTGGTAGTAAGAGGGGAGAGGTCTCTGCAGTACATTTTCACAAGTATTAATCCAGCAAGCTAGATACAGGGTTTAAGATCACTTTGCACAACATATTCTATTATGTATGACTTGCATTTTATATTATCATGTTTCTTAACATTTAATAGGAAAGCCAACATCAAGGAAAAATACAAAGATTCAACCATCACGCACCCTCTTTAGTTTCTTTCTTTCTTAGCAAGCCAGACAGGTCTGTTCTTGGTGATAAATTGTTTGTGTTCCTTTTAAAGACATTAATATGTCACTGAAAAATACTATTCTTGGCTTCCCTGCTATGCTAAAACTAATTAGAACCTGATAGAAACATAAAGATTTGTAGCATAGTGTTGCAAAATCATGACATGTGTAACATTTTTTAAAGAGGTGAAGGTCCATCCATGGTTATAAATAAATTTACTTTTCCTTTTTTCACCCCATAGCCTGCCTGCCTTATCAGATAACCATGCTGACTCAACTCCATTTATTTAGCTTTAAAATATGCATCATTTCATATTGCTCCATTACATTTTGATATTTCCCTTCTTCTAAATATTTAAGTTAATTGATTTTAGGGAAAATTGATGTTTTGCTAACCAGTGGGAATTTGATATCATCTGTCATAATTTGGAAGCCAGAAGATGTTTATGATTGTGGCGCAACTATTTTTTTAACTCTTCAGCTCTTTTTCAGCAGTCACCCCATAGATTCAGAAAAAACCCTATCAGAAAATTGTTGAGGGATTTAGTAAAAGGAAAGTTTATTCAATTTTTTAAAAAGATAAATAAACAAATCCTGGATGGAGGACATGATTATTGTTGTTGTCATCATATGGAAGTTGAGTCATGGCAACTGGACTCCTTTTCTTGAGAGATTGAAATGTTCCGCTGCTCATCCAAACAGCTTCATCAATCTAAGGAAAGCTAATTGTGATTCCTCCATTTTATAGTTCACTTTGACCTCATGTAACCCTGGTCTGAAATAGGTTCATAAGATGGACAATGGCCTGAATAGGCTCATTAGGTGGACAATAGTCTCAGTAGGCTGATTAGGTGGTTAATGGCCTAAGGTGCGTGAAAGTCCCACCTTTACAATCTCCCAACACTCGTAAAGTATGAGTCGCTAGCCGTTGCCTTGCTGGTGGAGATGTGAAGTGGGTTTTTTGTCTGTTTGTTTGTTTGTTTTTACTCAGGACATACAGTTCTTTACAGACCACATCAATGTGGTAGACCCTAGTTTTATGTTCCTTAGGGAAGATACCCAAAATAACAGGCTGGCTTTCCAGATCAGTGATCTGTGTGGCCATCACAAAACAAAATTGCAAAAATAGATTACATTAGATACCTTTATAGGCCACTATTAAAATTGAAAAACAAGTACTTACTGTTTGACTCCCACCATCTATTACAACACAAATTAGGACTTGTCAGGACCCTAAACTACACAGAGAGAGCACCCCCACTTCCACAGAAGTCAAGAAGAAGGAAGACAGGCACCTGAAGACAGCACTAAGGCCTGTGGATATCCAAAGTGGGCCTTCAACAAAGCAGTGGCCCGCTCTCGAGTGAGAATTGGGAAGTATATTCAAGAACTGAAGGCTGATGTTGTTTTTCTGCAAGAATCATATAATGGGGGGGGGATTTTCCTGGCTTTGGGAAAGGGAAAAAATTTATGGCTCTCGGAACGTCAAAAAGTAGAGGGATGGGAATAGTAATTAACTCCAAGGTGGACTTTGCTGAGAATAAAGTGTTAAGAGATAAGAACGAAAGGTTTGTTTTTGTTCAAGGTTGCTTGGAGGGAGAGCCGGTAGCATTAGCATCAATTTACCTCCCAAACAAGCACCAGCTGGATTTTCTTTATAAGTGTTTACAGAAGCTTGAGAAATTCTCGCCTTATACAAAAGTTGTTGGGGGAGATTTTAATGTTAATCTGCAAGGGGGGAACAGTCCCAAAAAGAATAAGGTTGTGAAGTTTAAAAAACTATGTGGGAAATTTGGATTATTGGAACTATGGATGGAGTTGTTCCCTAAGGATTATTCATATTCATTTTATTCTAGCCCACATGGAACATTTTCAAGATTGGATGGTATCTTAATATCGCAAGAGGCTAGGAATTGGGTGAAGGGGATGGATATTCGAATGATTAAAATCACTGACCCCATATCTGCTTATCTTCAAATAGGTCATATGAATAGGTCTTACTCTTGGAGGTTTAACCCTTGGTTGGTTGCAGACGAGCAGAGTAAGTTAAAAATTAAAACAGCGGTAAAAAGGCATTTTGAGGAGAATCAAGACCCAGATATCTCATTAACAATAAAATGGGAAGCAATGAAGGCTGTGATTAGGGGAGAATGCATTCAGAGTCTGGCAATTTTAAGAAAAAGAAAAGATGGGAGGATTAAGGAGGTAGAAGAAGAAGTTAGGTTATTGGAAGAAAAATTCAGGAAATCTAAGCAAAAGACGGATAGGGAAAAATTAGACCAAAAAAGAGAAGAGTTGAAAGTTTTAGATATTAATAGAACCACATTAAAGATGTGGTATTGCAAACAAAAATATTATGAATTTGAAGGAAAAGGAGGGAAAATATTAGCAAATAAAATTAGGAATTATCAGGTGAGGAAAAATATTAGGGCTATTAGAGATAATAAGGGGGGACTGGAAACAGATCCTAAGAAGATATTGGAGACCGTATTAGGATTTTATAACAGACTGTATGCAAATAAAGGAATTAAGAAGAGGTTGATAGATTTTGTGAGGGATTAGAGCTCCCCAAAATAAGTGAAGAAAATAGAAGGGAACTAGATAAGGATATAACAGAGAAGGAAGTTAGGCCAGCAATTGATTCTATGAATGTGCAATCGGCACCCAGACTGGATGGGTTTAATGTGGTACATTTTAAGCATTTTAAGGATATATTGGCGCCACATATGACTGTACTGTACCAAAGTATTTTGAGTTTATGAGTTTTAGGAGGTTATAAAGATAGGACTTTCATGCACCTTAGGCTAATTTCCACCTAATGAGACTATTGAGACTATTGTCCACCTAACAAGCCTATTCAGGCCATTGCCCATCTTATGAGCCTATTTCAGACCAGGATGACATGAGATCAAAGTGCTGCCTTAGTTTTTATTTAATCTCACCACCTTATGTTTGTTTTTCATTTAATCTTCCTCCTCCTTCCCTTTTTGTTTCTCCCTTCTTACTATTATTTCATTGTATCAATTTTGGCCCTAAATGCCTAACTCCCTTCTGTAAATTGGCATCTTCCCGAACGGCTTACCCAGCAGGATGATCATTGTCAGTCTCTCTCCAGCTTTGCTGGACTGGACTAAACTGGATCCCTCTCTGTTTGCTGTTTACAACAAGCCTTAACTCGACTCTAGGTGGAAGCTACCAAATGATGAAGCCACCTTAAATCTCTGTGAGATGCCTACAATGGGTGAGCGGTAAAGGGGAGTGAAGAGGAAACTCGAGATCAACTTCCCTACTTTTTACTGTATGATTTTCACCAAATTATTTAATTCTCTGTGAGAGGAATAAAACATGGGAAATGTACCACTTTCCCTTTTCTGAAGGTATCACCCATAGTCTAGTTTTCCTTTTCTGATAGTTTCCTTGAGGGACTGGATAATTACTTCATAAACTCAAATTCTCATTTAGCAATGAAACTCACTGCATGGTTTTAGGCCAGCGATACCTGCCCTTACAGTGATTTAGTACAACAGCAGTAAATAGCACCACGATAAGGACAGGACACAAATATGATATTTTGTTATTTTCCCTAGTATTGAACCTCAGGTTGAGAGCACAGTTATAACTGTAGTACAGCAATTTAACCACTGCTCCACGAGGCTCTGTTTGAGTTTGTTCTATTTTATTTCTTTATACCCCATCTATACAGTAAAATAGCATTCATGTGAATTAGAAACATCTTAAAATATTTTTTAAAATGTATTTCAATGATCTTAGGCTAGTCTCTCTGTATGTGAGTGTGTGTTTGTCATAGGCTTGTGTTGAAGAGAGAATGGTACTGGGGGCTGTGGAATGTCTTGTACTCTGCCCTTGGCAACAGATTGAAGAAGCTGTTGTGAGTTTTTCAGGCTGTTTGGCCGTGTTCTGGAAGTTTTTCTTCCTGATATTTCGCCAGACTCTATTTCCCTGAGTTCCTTGCCCTCTGAAGATGCTGGCCACAGAGACTGGCAGAACGTCAGGAAGAAAAACTTCCAGAACACTGCCAAGCAGCCCCAAAACCTCACAACTAGACATGGACACGGAGCAGTGAAATTGTCGTTTCCATTTTCAGTTATCGTTCCCGTTACGTAACAGAAACGGTAACAATAATTACGCTGCTCCAGCTCGAACCCGACCCGAAAAAAGAAAAATTGGGTCGGGTTTTTCGTTGTCATTAATGGCATCGTGGTGATCGCACGATGCCATTGCCAAGCAGCACAGGAAAAAGGTTTTTAAAAGTAAATAAAAATAAAAATAAAAATAAAAAGACTCCCGGCCAAAAAAGCAGGCGAACATATGCCTGCCTGAGGACACCTACCAGAGGGGTGGTTTCTGGGGGGTGGGTCCCCAGCCTTCCCCCCCTCTCCTGTCCTGGGCTGCTTGCAC
This sequence comes from Phrynocephalus versicolor, assembly GCA_023846285.1. Classification (NCBI taxonomy): domain Eukaryota; kingdom Metazoa; phylum Chordata; class Lepidosauria; order Squamata; family Agamidae; genus Phrynocephalus; species Phrynocephalus versicolor. The sequence goes on along the minus strand of JAHTLZ010003518.1, from coordinate 7,379,509 downwards.
CAGGCTGGGGGAGGTCATCCTCGTTGCCTGTCTCGCATGCCATGCGGTGGGGGGGATCCAAAATGGCGACCGCAATTTTTCTTTAGAAATCGTGGTCAAAAAACACACCAAAACACCACAGAAACATGTGAAATTTATTTATTTTAAATGCCTGATTTTTAATAGTAGCAACAGTGGGTTTTTTATAGCAATAAAACGTCACATTGATTTTATTTTATTTTATTTTATTTTTTATTTTTTTAGACCTGCCCATTTGGGCTGGGCATGGGATGGGACCATGCAAATCTTTTGAACCATTCCACCAATGGCATGGCCAGGTTTTGACTGACACTTCTGGATGTGCCAGAGGGCATAAAAAGCCGAGGCACCTTCCAGAAGTCGCAGTCGGGTCTTGGATGTGTGGAGGGTGGAGGGCTGTGTGGCTGGCTGCTGCTGGCTGATTGGAGGGAGGCTGGAGGCTTTAGATTTAAGTTAGGCAGGGAGGGAGGGAATTGAATTTAGAAAGTAATTTCTTTGAATCTCTGCAGCTTTGTCGGCTGAAGGGAATAGCAGTTTATTCTTTTTTTTCCCCTCTGGCAGTTTGTGAGGATTTTTTTTCTGCTATTGGGTAAAGGGGGAGGTTCGACTGGGAGGAGGTGTGGATTTATTTTAAAAATATATTACAATGGGACGTCAAATCGCGCTAAATTGCAGTGGAAATGACAATCAAAATGACGAAACGACAAATTTTTGAAAAATTTCACGACAAACGGAAACTACCCGAAACGGACCCATTCCGACAAACGAAAACTCAAAACGTCATTTTTTCTGATCGTGCCCATGTCTACTCACAGCAACTATCAGATTCCAGCCGTGAAAGCTGTGAAGAATAGATTGAAGAAGTGTAGTAACAGATATGTTCAATTGTATTGCTCTTATTGGTTGCAATATACAGTATTCATTTTTCACATTTCTTTTGCATTCCTCCTAGGACTTCAAAAGAAGCATTTTAGAGTCAGAAGACTGTGAGGTAAACTAGGCTAGAAGATAGTGTTTTGAAGGGAAAATATAAGAGTTCAGAATCCAATTCCCCATGTGAGATCCTTTCCTATTTATTGTTTCAGATGTCTGCAGCAATCAATTTTCGCCTCTAATAATTATGAGCAGGACAATATTTGGGCAATGTTCAGTGAGTTTGGCTTTTCTCTTACATCATTTACCTTCCTCTCTTGTCCCCTCATTCCTTATTTTGCTGTTTCCTTCAGCATAATTTTCCATTTTCACTTTCAACAGTCCAAGTTTTTAATCCCAAATTTCTTTTCCAATGATTCTAAGTCAAGCATTTGATGCTTTGGGCAATTTAACTGGATTTAATTCTGAAGGTAAATGGGTGTCTCTCTGTGTGTTTTCCACTCAGAAAAAAATCATATCATGTTCACCCAATCCCTTCCCTGAACAATGAGGAGAAGTCAGTAAATATTTCTCCATTAGTGTGCTACAGAACAGTTTGGTCATCGGTGTCCTCAACAAATAGCATGAGATAGTGCAACATCCTTATTTCTAGCAGCAGGTTCCTCTCCATATTCATCATTGTAGATAACTCCATGTTAGTTCTTGGTGCTTTTTAAAACAAACAAAAAGGAATAGATGCATCAGTGATAAAACTGGACACCCAAGATTACAAATGATCGTCTGTCTGTACCTAGCGTCAAGGTATAACAAGTTAATCTGATCATTTACAAATGTTCATTTTCTTTATGCAACTGATGCAAAATGTTTAATCTCCCAAAGTGTTCCCCCATCCCCAGATGTTCCCATGTATAATAGATGCTTTGGCCTCGGCCACTACGTCAGCATCTACTGTCAAAAAGATGGATGAGTAAAACCAAGAATTTCTTTATGGCCTGACAGCCCTACTTTATCATAAAGCACTGATAGAGAGTAATGTCCAGATCCAGGAAACTACAAACTTAGAATCTTGACTTCTTGAGCACAAGATACTGGAAATGGTTATCGGTAGTACAGCGGGGGGACATTTGAAAATGAATGGCTTTGGATATTATATGTGGTTTCTACCCTGTCTTTGCTGGGTAGACAATCATGGTGTCTTATGCATTAACAGACTGGCACAAAATGTCACCCACCACGGCTGGGGGTGGGCGGGGGACTTAGTTTGTTAGCACTAATCAGATTTTTAAATGAAATGGAATAATACACCTTGCTAATACACTTCTTGTGGGCCATTCTTAGTGTAGTCCCCAGAACCAAAGAAAGCCCAGTTTATTTCCTCATCCCAAAGTACAGTATTGTTTTTGAGTCCAGGATATGGATTTGGAGGGTGCTGCCCTTGAAAGATTGCCCCTACTTGTAAATAAGAAAGTACCATATTATACGGGCATGCATTTCGTATAATCTAATATTTTCCTGGAACCTGAAAGTGTACAGCCACCACTGCACAGATAATGCCTTCATCCACATGATTCAAGTTTAACATACTAGATTAGGGATGGGCATGAAACAGAAAAATAATGTTTTGTTTCATTTCGTGCAAACCCCCATTTTGTTTTGTTTCATTTCTTATGAATTTTTTTAAAATATCATATGAAACAAAATGAAACAAAACAAAACAGCTCCCCTTATATTCTACACACATCTATTTTGACTCTAGTATTTTAAAGGGCTCCTACTGAGCTGTTATCGGCTGGACCCCTTTAAAACTGGCCTAGTTGGCACCTGAAAACGATGGAACAAAACGGTTCATTTCAGTGCAAAATTACCGTTTTGTTTCTTCTGTAACAAAATGCTCCTTCCATTCCATTTCATTTTGTTTTGTACATTACGTAATGAAATGAGAAAACAGCATTTCATTTTTTCGTTTCCTGCCCATTCCTATACTAGATGTTATGATATTCTTGTGAACACTCACAGAGAAGCACATGTGCAAGGGTTGTCTGATTGATTCAGGACCTTATTAGGAGAGTTGGATTTGGACCTGGTTAAATTCAAAATAATTGGGAACTGATCTGAAACAATGTAGATCTGAATTTTAATTAAAAGTTGGAAATCTATAGTTTTACAAGTCCCATTGACTTTGATTGGGAAATTATAAGGATTGTAACTTGGAGAGGGGTGGTTCACTGTGCCTCCAAACTGAATTTTGGAGACACATGGTCCCCTTAGAAAGAATTCAGGAGAAATAGGTCAGGGGTGGACTAGGTGACCATACTTTTTATATATTTTTCCACATATGTGACATGAGGGCATCACCACCTATATAGAACTAATGGTTCCTCACACATTTCATGTAGAGAGGCATATGGATTGTTCTGCTATCAGTCTTCATTGTTTGCTTTGATGAACTTAAACGTTTGCTAACATGCGGTGCTTTATGCAGTATAGTTGTTTTTTGCGACATATGTGGGGCCTGTACATTAAGACTTACTCCATGAAGTCAATACAGACAAACTGAGTGACAAAAGGCTGAAATAAAATATGAAACAAAGTGTTAAATACTAGAGTCAAAATAGATGTGTGTAGAATATAAGGGGTTGAGGGAAGTGCCACTATCTGACAAAATGATTATTATAATATATATTTAAATTAATAACATAACAACCATAAATATTAAGGGATGGATTGGGGGTCAAGTGGGAATGAGGAAAGTGTAGTTGAAGTTTGAATGTTGAGACCACCAGGGAATACCAGGTGCTGTAGGCGCTTGGAGTAGGAACTGGCAAACCACTCCAGGATTCCTGCCAAGAAAACTCCATGGACATGGGGTCACGAAGAGTTGGTCACGACTGTAACGACACAACACACACACACAAGATGAAAGAAAAAGAAATAAACTGCATTGACGTTCCTGTAGAAGTTGAGAGTGCTGGTGAGATTTTCTCCCGATTTGCAAACCAGAGTGGTAGAGTAGAAGAGAAAGAGTATCAGTAATATGCTATTAAGCAGCAAGATGCTGAATCTTCCTCCACAGCCTCCTATGTGTTCATCCAATAGTCAAGATCGGCACACTCTAAAAAGATTACTATTCAAATTAACAAAGGGGGAAGTGAATTAGGCTAGAATGATTCCAATTAAAAAGTCAAAAGGTTTAGAATTGAAGAGACAACGTGTCAGACTAATGAAGACAGTCAACAACCACCAAAACACTAGCTACAGCTTTTTCTGTGTGATCTGTTTCTGGTGACTAAAGAGAAAGAATAAAGTGAGGAGCTGAGAGAAGGGACTGGATATATCACTTAAGTGACTTCACACAATCCCTTCTTGCCAGAAACTGCTGGTAAGATTCTTCCCCAAGACTGAATTTGACTTTTGAGGAATTGCACTAGATTGAATTTTGAACTTTATCCAAATTTGTCTAAATCAGCCTGATTCCTAGTCCATGCTACCTTTGAGGATCTCCATTTGCCTTTTTATCACTCCCATTTGAGCTCTTTTCATGCACAGCTGCTTTAGGTAGATACTTGTTGTTGATAATTGGTCAGAGACTACATCAGTGCACCTTCTTAACGCTTATATCGAGACACTACAATGTTGCCTCATATATGTACCACAAAACGAATAAATCCTAAAAAATCCTTTTTGTTCTAGCAAAAATCTATTTCCTAATCCACTATGACATATTGACTCATCAGAGCATGGTGTGTTGCCTTGCACTAAATGACCAGTGAGTAAAGGTTTTCACAGCCATTCTTGAATAAACCTTGCCAGTGGGATATGGGTTCGGGCTATGCATATATTGGCCCAAATATATATATTTGGATCAGTTCTTCTGGTCAGGATCCACTGGAAACCTATAGCAAAGGGGAGAAAATCTAAGATATGCCAAAGAACAGGTACAGAAGACTAAATTCAGTCTTGCTGTGATGGCTTGGCATTCAACCCCACAGCTTAAAAACAACCTCTCAAGTTCTTGCAGCCAGCTAGCTCTCCAGATGTGATTTTTGGGAATGCATGGTGGGCTGGATTCTACATTACCATTAGTCAAGACTCCTACACAGACCCTATCCAGAAATTTAACCTTGATTTGACACTAAGTTATCATCTGAAAAACAATGTTTTTGAAAAATTAAAAAACCATTCCCTTTCCAAAGATTGTGAAAAACGGAAAGTTTAGCATGTTCTTCACAAGCATGTATAATATTATCAGAAACAGAAACATCCTCTTAAAAGTAACTGCAATATTTTAACTGTCAATGAAATTTTGATTTTTCAAATCTATGTGTTCCTTATTCTTTCAGCACTAACACACAGAAAAAGACCTACTATAGAACCTGTTCAAGCAAAAATGACTTAACGAAATATGAGCTTTCCACTAGAAAGCTATTGGCAAAAGTCCAAACAACAAGAATAAAAGCTTCCAGAAATATTTCATTGACACGGCTCTGCATTTTTTACCTGGTGCTTTGTCTATTCACACAAGAAATATTAAACAGTTACTGCTGTTCATGTATCAAAGCCTTTAAAATAACTTTCTGAAATATGTCTCAGCAACATAACAAATCACATTATCAATTAGCTTTTACATCAGTAATGGCATTTCCTAATATATTTCAGCAGGAGAAAAAATTACACTGCTTCAACCTATGTAACCTTTCAAAAAAGTGAATGAGGGGGACCATGATTGAATTTTATTAATAATATTAAAGGACAAGAGCATCATTTTGTGTGATGTGTGGTTTTCCCAGAACAGATTACAAAGCTACAAAGCTTGCTATGTGCCGTAATAGAGAAACAAACCGGGTGTAAAGAAGAGAATTTTGAAAATGTGTTTGTATCCTAATATGGTTGGTATTTCTGATTTAAAAATCAGAAATATAACAATACCTTGTTGTGATAAAGATGTGGTAGATTTATAACATTCCACTATGTTATAAATCTACTCTTCCACTATGCACAGGATATGCCACAAGATCTCGGACATAGGGCCTCTGGATGTTAAGTTACCCATCCCTCATATAAAGATTTCCTCAATTCTCTTGCTTCCATTAGCTGGTTCTATGTCTCCTTGTGAACCTTCACTGGATGGTTGCAACCCCCAGGCCCATAAGTCACTTTCCCATGCCATCACAATCAACTCTATCCAGCAAGAGGTCTCTAGTAGATTCTTATGCTCTTGCTCATGTTTCCCATGAGAAACATAAAGAAACCTTTCTCCCCCAAAGCCCTTCCCAATGATTTTGGCAGTTCCTCAGAGTAAAAAGTGTGCCGGGGACGCAGCAGTAAGTTGACATGCAATGTCATCTTATCCCTTCATTGTCTCAAGTCATATCCAAGAGCTTCAGAAGAATGAAGGTACTCCTTCGTGGAGCTCAGTGTGGTACACCTTGGTTGCACCTTGGAGTGAGTAATGTTTGCTCTTCCAGATGCTTTGGACTTCAATTTCCAGATGTACAACCCAGCACACAAAGTAATATGAGATCGTGGGAGTTGTAGTCCAAAACAGCTGAAGAACCCAATGTTCCTTCCCCTTTGTTTTACCAAACAATTATATTTTCTTTTTCTTTCCTTTTATTAGACACAATCATGCAAACCTAAAAACAACTAATGCCACATAACATGAAGTGGCCTTACTGGTTTATTTTTCTTCTACATTTCCTTTTGTTTATCACTGATGTTATCCATGTTTGTTAATTTTTAATATTATTTGATGTGATTTTCATGTAATTTTGTTTTGTGTAATTTAATGTTGGTCACCACCCCAAGTGGCCTCAGGCTAGATGGGTGGTATGCAAATCGAATGAATGAATTTATGAATGAATGAATAACAAAATATAGACAAATCATGTTCCATTCCTCCAAGGCCATTTGGGAATTAAAGTCATTTATCCCTTTCTTCTATGAATGCCCATTCCTTTTCTAAAATTTCATTGATTCTTGTGAAGATATATGTTCTTTCCCCTTTATTAATACACAATGAATTCTGTCCAGATTTCTATAGATATATTCTTGTTTATCAACCCCTTCTTAACTTTTATATTACATATTATCATCATTAATAGCTATATCCCAAACCTTTCTATACTGTACAAAGTTCTTTCAGTTCTCATTTTTACACAATTACCGAACAATTACATTTTTCTAATCACAGCCTTGCAGGAGCTCAATAGAGGGAGTGATGTGGTACAGCTATTTGCTTGCTTCTAGAAGTGCATTAAATACCTCCAGAACTTATGGATTTACAAGTACATTTTACATTCCTATCCACAACAGATGGGGTACACAGTGAACTCAAAAAGTCCTGTTTGGTCGCTCTGTTAACATGTGTAATGCATGCACAATAAAGGGACCTCACCCTGCCCTTCTGTTGTCATTTTCAACATTTCACAAAACAGTCTGAAGAGAAGAAGGATGCTATCCATAGCAGTAGACCTATAACAGCAGTAGCAATATTGTTGCCCAGGACTTGGTTGCCCTGTTAGTTATGCTTGGGTCACGTGAAGCTGGCATACATAAAGAAAAGGTGGAAGAAGGGGAAGGAACATTTTGGTTCTGTGTGGAGCTTACTGGTATTATGATGCTTGAGGAAAAGCAGCTGAAAGTGTGTGCATTCAGAATGAGTGCATCCATGTCTTCTAGCAGCAAACAGCGATGGGCAGGTTCATATCCTTCTAGCAGTAAATTTTTAATGCTCTGTTGCCCACCTCGAATTGAGGCTTTTCTGAGATGTCCTGAGTTTTAGGAGTTCTGGTTCATGTAGAGAAGCTACATTCTTCTGTCACTTTCAAGTGTTGGAAGCTATGATGCCTGGAGTGTAACGAAGTTTGGGGTCTGAATTATACGAGGGGAAATCCTAGCAGACCTTACCAAAAGCCAGGCCCAAAACTCCTTTCTTGTACAAACTTCATCACTGGAGCCACCACCATCCCCTTTAGTTTGTGTTGTGTGTGTGTGTTGTGTCATTACAGTCATGACCAACTCTTTGTGACCCCATGTCCATGGAGTTTTCTTGGCAGAAATACTGGAGTGGCTTGCCAGTTCCTACTCCATGTGCCTACAGCACTTGTTATTCCCTGGTGGTCTCCCATCCAAGTACTAACCAGGACTGACCCTGCTTAGCTTCCGAAATCAGGCAAGATCGGATGTGCTTAGGGCATCTAGGCAACTCCCCTTTATTTTACCTGGACAAAATCCTTCTGGTGGTCTGGACCAAGAACAGGGAGGCGTCTTAGATTTTAAACTCAATATAGTTCTGCAGGAGATACCTATCCATACTGCCAGGGGAATACTTCTAAGAGTAACTTTATTAAGAACAAAACAAAGAGCATTATCAAAAGAGTAAGGCAGTATGTGAATACAGAATGCTGACCATCAGTTCCTAGGCAAAGCTTAAGCTAACAGTAGCCTAGAACTAGCAAAAGGTTTAGCTAAAGAATGCAACTGTCTTAAATCTAGCTAGGTTCTCTGTCTGCTCCAGCTTAGGTAGTCAGAATGGTTTATTTACTTATGAGGATGATGTCTGTGAAGCTTCTCAGTCATCCAAGTGAGGTTATTCGGAAGTTGGGGGCACAATGTCTACCACTTACCATGCTGCCTTTTCATCAATTCCCACCTCCACCAGCAAGGCCACGGCTAACGACCCACACTTAATTGGTGTTGGGAAGGGTTGCAAAAGTGGGTCCTTCATGCACCCCAGGACATTGTACATCTAACAGACCTGTTCAGGCCATTGTCCACCTAACGAGCCTATTGAGACCAGGGTGGTGTAAAACCAAGGTGAACTACAGATTGGAGGACTCGCCACTCACTTTCCACAGAATGAGGAAGCTACTTGGGTAAGTAGTGAAATGTTGCAATCTTACAAGAAAAGGGTGCGGAGGGGTGCCCAGGGACAAAATCAGTTTTTTGTGTCCCCCCCTCTTCTATACAGGTGTACACGTGAGTGCTCATGCACACGCACACGCACACACACACCTCTCTCTCGCTCAGGTGCGCCCTTAGCTCCCTCTGGTGAACGGAGCTGCGCAGACGCGAGGCCAGCAGAAAGTCCACGGGAAGGGCTGCTGCGCCTTCTTCCTGACCAGGGTGCCTTGCAGCTCCGGCGGCAGCAGCAGAGGGGCATGGGTGGGTCGGGAGGGGGTAGGAACTCCCAAGCGCGGTGGCGGCGGTGGCGGGTCTTCTCCAGGAACCCACCCCACTCGCCCGACCCTCCTGTGGAGGACAGGAAGTGCCTTACAGCCTGGCAGAGCCTGCCAGCAAGATTGGTGGATGAGGTGGAGCTAATTCCCTACCTCCAGAATTTTTTACGTTGTACGGATTTTCCGTTATACAAACCTTACGTTATACGAGGTATGACTGTACTTTGATACCCTACTGATTTCAGTAGGACGGTTAGCCTATGTCCAGTTGAATTATTGCTCTTGTAGGGGATCACATCAGAGGACATGAGGCATGGGCAGCTTGAGGGCCAAGCAAGATAGAGTACCTTAGCTAAAAAAAAATCAACAGTCCCCAACCTACCCCAGTCTGCCTATGATGGGATGGGATGATTACTCCCCAGCAGTATGAACGCATTAAACTAGTCATTCCAGGAGCCTTTGTCACTAGCTGTGCTGGCCAGGATTTCTGGGATTTAGTTGAAGTCCAAGAAGTTCTGGGGAACCACAGCATTAGATTAACAGCCTGACTTAAGTTCTTGAGCCAGTAGAAATTTTAGTGTTCTTTATTCCCCACACACACACACACACCACAACTCCTCAAGAAAACCATACTTTGTTTGCACTGAAGAATATCCCTCCCTTGCAGGTTGAATTCATCCATAGGTTTTCTTCTCCTTTTTTAAAATATACCAGCATTACTGGCAGTGACAATGTAAATGGCTTCACCAGGTGAAATAAATTTACAATTGAGTTCTATAAGCTTTTCCGATTCTTCATCAGTATGATTCAAGAGACATGGCCTGCAGCTTTACTCAATCAAATAAGGCTGCGATGGCATATATAATCTAACTGTTTGACATTTTTATTGCAATTCATTGAGACTAAAGAGAGATGACTACATTAATATCTTGAAGCAGTTTAGTAATAACTGGTATGAAACTGATGTGCCAAATTACCAAAGAGGCCTTAAATTCTCCTGCAGGCTTTAACTCTTTGTGACTAGCAGGGAGGGTAAGCCTTCAAAGCTATTGTGAAGAACAAATGCAGGCTTCACTGAGATCTGGAATAAGCAAGCCTCATGACATTTTCAAGGATATGTCATTTTCTGACTGTATAGAAAGGCTGATGTTACATACATACATACATACATACATACATACATACATACATACATACATACATACATACATACATACATACATACATACATACATACATACATAC
>JAHTLZ010003518.1:7323264-7369186 GCA_023846285.1 Phrynocephalus versicolor | reverse complement strand
TACATACATACATACATACATACATACATACATACATACATACATACTAGAGATGGGCACGGAATGAACATTTTTTGGTTCCGTTACCATTTGTCGTTTCCGTTACGTAACGAAACGACAAACGAAAATTGTGATGAAAATGAAACGAAACGAACAGAACCACAAAAATTGTGGTCGTTACGTTTCGTTTCCGTTAATGGCGACACACAATGAAATGAGCTGTTTTAAATGTTAAAAAACGCCCTCCTTGACACCTCCTTGAGGGGGGGGGGTTGTAACGTATGTGACTGATAGATTATTCCTCAGTTTCCCAACACTCCATGCCGACGCTCTGACAGGAGGATTTGGGAGTGGTAACCCAGTTTCTGTCTTGGGGAAAAACTGATCGTTCTGTCTGTACCTTCTTTTCTGTCAAAAGTAGAGATGGGCACAAAACAAATTTTTAATTCATTTCATTATTCGTTATTCGTTTCATTACCTAACAAAACAAATAACGACCTAACCCATCAAAGAAAAACGAAATGAAACGAAACAGAAATTTCCGCTTTGTTCATTTCGTTTTTCATTTTCCCATAGGAATGCATTGAATGCATCCAGTGGGCAAGCCAGCGAGCAAGTAAGCAAATGGGGAAACATTTTGGTGCTTTCCCCCACTAGCTTGCTTGCTCACTGGCTTGCTTGCTGGAGGACTGACTTAAGCAGGAGGAGAAATGGCCACAGCCGGCTACCCTGTGACCCACACGTTCCTTCCCCTCGCCGGGAGCGGCGGCGGCGGCGGCTTCTCTTTCATTTCCCCTCATTCCCTTGCCTTTCCTGCTTTTGCCTTAGCCAAGAGCTTCCTGCTCTTGCGAAGGGAAAGGGATCCATTCCCAGCCACACCACCCCTTGCCCATCTGCCTTCTCGCCATCTTTCTGCATGGTAGTGTGGCTGGGAACGGATCCCTTTCCCTTAAATGGCTGAGGCAAAAGCAGGAAGCGGGTGAAAGAAGGAGGGAAAATGGAGTAGAAGCCGCTGCCTCAGCTAAAGGAAAGGCAGGCTGGCAAGCAGACAAGGGGACCCCCTTTCCCTTAGGTGGCTAAGGCTAAAGCAGGAAAGGCAAGGGAATGAGGGGAAACGAAAGAGAAGCCACCACCGCTGCCGCCGCTGCTCCCAGTGAGGCGAAGGAATGTGTGGGTTGCAGGGTAGCTGGCTGCGGCCGTTTCTCCTCCTCCTTAAGTCTCCTCCGATAAAAGCCTCCGGAGGGAAAGAAAAGAGAGCCTTTCCCTTAACTGGCTGAGGGAAAAGCAAGAAGCTGGTGAGGGGAGGAAAAATGGAGCAGAAGCCACCCCTGCCGCCTCCTCAGCTAAGAGAAAGGCAGGCAGGCTGGCGAGCAGGCAAGGCTCCTCCTTTCCCTACTGTATATAAGATCTGGACCCCCTCCAAAACCTGAACATTAGAATTATAAACAATGCAATTTATAAAACCTGTCTCCCTTATTTATGTTTGGCTATTGTTTGCAAAATAAGTTCAACTGTCAGGATTGTTATAGTAAAGTGACTTTGCTTGTATGGAGCTAGGCACTTGTTTTGAAATGATCATAGTAAACTGCTGTTCAAGCTTTAAATCTCTAGTTACTTCCTGGAATTGTAAGTACAACAGATCTCCTTGTGAGCTTACATTTTACCTTCCAAAAAGTCAAGGAAGTGATGTAAGTGATGGGCAGTGATAGATGCATATTTAGCATATTGCTAAATACCCCTTTCATCAGCTCAACTATGCCACCAAAGCTATCTGGGAAAGAAATTTCCTAAATGTGCTTTGACTCAGGCAAGCACTGAGACTGCCTCTCTGCATAACTCTGATATTTAAAACTGTCGCTCTAAACTGTGCCATAATTAAGTATTCCAACAGGGAACAGAGAAGAAAGATTATTAGCATATAAGCAATTAAACCAGGGGGCAAATCCGCATTAGCTCTCTCTAGGAGATATGTTCTGATATATTTTTCTTTGTCATTACCATGAAAAGAGGATTGTCTTCAGTTTATTTTTTTATTTTTTTTATTTTTGGTGGTAAAAATGATGATGAAGGCTCAGCTTTCCAGATGAAGTGCCCTCTTTTCATCTCCATTCAAAACCTTCAGGCAGCAGAGAATGCAGGTACTACTCACTGAGCTGTCAATGAGCTCTACAGCGGTTCTAATAATCCTAGAACTGCAGAACTGGAAGGGCCCCGATGGATGACGGAATCCAACCACTATCCAAGAGGCACAGTGGGGAATCGAACTCCCAGCCTCTGGTTCTGCAGTCAGAGATGTAATGTTTCCAAGATCTCCAGGCCTCGTTGAGCTGCTCCTCTGGATCTTCAAGAGGAGTAATGAATATTGCCTTCAAAGGTGTTGGAGGAGGAGAAAGTTATACGTTGTCTGAGAGGTGTTTTTAAAAACCTGGATACATGTCTCCTTATAAGGCACCATCTCCACTAGGTGCCATTGCATTTCTGAGCCTGGTATCTTAATCATCGTTGTCATCTTAGAACTGCAGAGCTGGAAGGGACCTTAAGGATCATCAAGTCCATCCTCTATCAAGGAGGCACGGGGGGAATTGAACTCCTAACCTCTAGCTCCACAGCCACAGACCTACACATTTAGGTGCTGGCTTTTGACATTTGACATTTAAAAATGCAACTTTGCATGAACCTCCTGCATCTTTCTCTATCCAACTAGTTGTTGTACAGATCAGGACTCACCTGCAACAAACTGTCATAAAGAGTGGCCTAAAACTGATTTGTTCTCAGGATTCTGCAGGTATTTGTACATCTCCAGATTTCTGGAGGAGGTGTAAGGCTATGAATTGGAAGGAGGAAACACTATGATCTACGTCAGTGATGGTGAACCTTTTAGAGACTGAGTGCCCAAGCTGCGATTCAAAAGCCATTAATTTTTTGCAAAGTGCCAATACAGCAATTTAACCTGAATACAGGGGGCTATGAAGGGGCGATGTTGGATGCCCACAGAAAGTGCTCCAAGTGCCACTTTTGGCACCCGTGCCATAGGTTCAACAACACTGATCTAAGTTGTGAGGGCCCACCCATTTGGGGGATGTGGTAGCACTTACTACCGGTGGTTTTCAAGGGAAGCCACACAGGGAATGTATTCAGATGGGGCTTGGTAGTTTGGGAGAAGAAAGCAAAACTCAAAAATGCTGCCTCTTTCATCCTTTTTCAGGGGCAGCCAATTTAGCTGCTATCCCAGCCTACATCTTTAGAGGAGAAGATTGCAAAAGATCAGCTTGCCACAAGCATCTGGTCACAAGGAATACTGCTAATATAACAATTACTTACAGATCCTACAAAGAAACGGTTCTGTTTCGCTGGTAAACAAGCAGTGTGATGGATTACTAGTGACATGTTCTTTAAAGACAAACACAAACTAATTATCCTCTGATGTCACATAAGATTTATAAAGGAGGTCAGTTGGTTTGTCTGGGCTGCATCATTAAAACGAAATAACCAACTGAGAAGCAGAAAGAGGTTGTCACTCTAGGATGCTAATTTAGCAAATTGTACATCATGTTGGACAGAGCATCATCCTTGCTAAATCGCTGTGATTTCTAATTAGAATTTTGGTCATGTAACAAGCCTCTTTAGCTGAAAAATTTGCATTGGTGTCTTATCATATATGACTATTCACGCACACATCAGGGTTCACAAGTGAACCTTGAGCAAGCCTAACTAGTAGTCCCCATCCTGATTTGGAAAGAAAACACTGCCTTGCAGCTGAAAATGACAAAATATTTTGCTACTAACTAATAACATGGAGAGAAATACATACAGCTGTACATAACACTTCCTGCTTCCATACATCCCTGGCTTCTGAGTGGGACTTGCACCCTTCTGAACTCAAAAGAGAATAAAATAGAGTGTTATTATCATTATGCATATGCAAGATATGCACAACGAAATTAGAGTGTTGTTCCACTACACACTCAAAACAACAAGGCACCGTACAAAATGTGTGACTGAGGAAAGATAGTTCCCACTCTTAGAATAAGAGGGTGTTTAATTGTTGAAGAAAACTTACACTGAAATATAGTACTTAATCTCTATTTTTGTCTTCTTTATTTTTGTTTTCTTTTGTTTTGGTCTGATATGCTATTACAGGCCTGCCCAACAGGTAGACCGGGGGCTACCAATAGCCCATGAAGGGTTCAAAAGTAGCCTGCCAGCCATCAATAAAAAAGTGAGGGGATAAGTTCTCCATCCCTCCCTCCGCCATCCCAAGGACCACCACTGCCCCAGCAAAGCTCTGGGTCTGCCAGCCCACTGTCTCAGCTGAGCGGGGAAGTTCAAGGGCCATAGCACAGTCCCCTGCTCTCCCTATTGGCTTGAACAGGTGTAAGGGAAGTGTGTGCATGGTCAGCCTTACCATAGGAATGCATTGAAATCTGTTCCCTCCAGAAAGGATTAATTGATTTTCAATGTGTTCCTATGGGAAACCACTTGGAACAGAAAAAATTCATAAGCAGAGGTTTTAGTGTTGTAGTCCTCAGGCACTTTCATCTGGAAAAAGTAGACTTTGGCCTGTTCAAAGTTGGACAGCCCTGTGCTATTACAATCTGCAAGTCAATAATTTTGAATGAATCAGAGTGGGTAATACCAGCATATCTTTATTGCAGGTTTTTCTTGAAATTTCTTAGGAGGAGGCCGGATGAACATTCAGTGGATAAAAACCATGTACGTCATTGGCTTTGCTGGAATAGTAGGATCACTCCTGAATTCTACTGTCGCTTTCCCTAAGCAGGTCTTCTGATGCACAAGTGCACTTCTGCAATTGCTGGATTCTCCTCTTTAATGATTTCAGTCTTGAACCAATGACTCACAAATAGAAATGGGCCCAAGCCCCTGGTTTGGCAGTTTGTGCCAGTTTGTTTACTGCTGCAACAGGTGACTGGTGGTTTCACACTCCATCTGTTCCAGCAGGCACTCATACAGAACAGGCATCCTGGCCTCTTTATCTTACCTTCCTGGGCACTGCTTGAGGTGGAGCCCTCTGTCTGCCAAACAACCAAATACTTGTGCTCTCTCTCTCTCTCTCTCTCTCTCTCTCTCTCTCTCTCTTTCCTTCCAAAGATACCTGTAAATGATTTAATTTGAATGTGGATTGATTCACCCCCGAAGAATAATATTTAAATTAATCATTAGCTTTAGTTGCCTAGATTTCAGGGATTACAGCTAAATCCAACCTGTTGTTTTTCTCTCTGCCCATAACAGAAATGCCAGTGAAACCTTATTTTCTTTGTCATAGCTAACAATGACTAGGTGTTGTCCAGTCAACTCAAGGTACAGTCACTCCTTCTGGAGATTCTTGCCCAAAGTCACAGAGGTGGCAGGACAGGAAACCCCATCAGCCACACCATGGTGTTGCTGTTGGTTGATAAGAACATAAGAATATAAGAACAGCCTTGCTGGAACAGGCCACAGCCCATCCAGTCCAGCATTCTGGCTCACAGAGTGGCTCACCATTTGCTTCATGGTATTCCAAAGGAGATGTCTTCACCTGCTTATGATTCCCTGCAAATCGCATTGAGAGATGTCCTGCCTATCTCTCCAACCTGGAGGTTGTCCTTAGGCATCCAGAAAGATAGGCATTGATACTCTTGTTCTCCATGAACTTGTCTAATCTTTTCTTAAAGCTGTCAAGGCTGACAGCTGTCACCACTTCTTCTGGCAGAGAGTTCCATAGACCAGTGATCCTCTAGGTGAAAAAGTACTTTCTCTTATTTGTTTGAGATCTAGCACCCAAATGTTTCATGGAGTGCCCCCTGGTTCTAGTGTTGTGCCATAGGGAAAACAGCTTTTCCTTATCTACTTTGTCCACACTATGTATGATTTTATAAACTTCAATCAGGTCACTTGTTAGGTACCGTCATTCAAGAGTGAAGAGGCCCAGCCATTGCAGCCTCAGATGGTAAGGAAGGTGTTCCAGTCCCCTAATCATTCTGGTTGCCCTCCTCTTCACTTTTTCCATTTCCATAATATCCTTCTGGAGGTAAGGTGACCAGAATTGTACACAATACTCCAGATGGGGCCTCATCATAGATTTATAAAGAGACAAAATGACACTCACTGACTTATTTTCTATACCCTTCCTAATGATCCCTGGCAGTGAGTTTGCTTTAATTCACTGCTGCAGCACACTGGGTTGACAATATTTTAAGATATTTTAAAATAGCAAAGAACCCTCTGATTCTAGCTGCTCAGTGTGGTTGGTGGCACTTTTATACCCAGCATAGGGTGTAATGCCCTAAGCACATCCAATCTTGCCTGATTTCAGAAGCTAAGCAGAGTCAGCCCTGTTAGTACTTGGATGGGAGACCACCAGGGAATACTAGGTGCTGTAGGCGCCTGGAATAGGAACTGGCAAACCACTGCAGTATTCCTGTCAAGAAAACTCCATGGACATGGATGGAGTCACGAAGAGTCGGTCACAACTGTAACAACACAACGCACACACATAGGGAGAGAGGAGAGAGTTGCCTGCTTTCAAAGAACAGATATGTGTGCAGAGAGAAGAGGAAAGGCAGAATGTCCATCTCTCATTGAGATTTTCTCTGCTGCTTTCTCTTTGTTGTGGCACACTGGAGTACAAAACGTAAAAAATAAAATAAAAAGTAAAGTCTGCTGCTTATAGACTGCCAAATAGTATTTAAAACACTCTCGGCAGGGTGGTGGTGGTTTACAATTGAATTAATCAGGTTACACATTGCCCTTACCACAGTAATTTAGGTACTCAGATTACAGGTCTTGGAAGATGGAAGGATGAGTGAAC
This sequence comes from Phrynocephalus versicolor, assembly GCA_023846285.1. Lineage (NCBI taxonomy): Eukaryota > Metazoa > Chordata > Lepidosauria > Squamata > Agamidae > Phrynocephalus > Phrynocephalus versicolor. The sequence continues at coordinate 7,362,378 of JAHTLZ010003518.1, read as the reverse complement.
CTAAAGTCAGCACACTGTTTGGGATTGAACCCAGGTCGTGAGCAGAGGTTTTGCTGTAGTGCTGCAACTTAACCTGCACCACAAGGCTCCTCCAAAAGATTCCCCCTTTCCCCTACATGAAATACTATGCTGCCCCAGATGATTTCACATAAATTAACATCACATTGACTTTGACCATAGGCAGACCTCTGTTCCCGATGCAATTACAAATAGCACCACATGCAGTCTAATCACTGCATACTGGGTGAGAATAAAGATTAATTATTGCTTCCTGTGTCTTTCTATAGGTGGCTGGATAGCGCTGTGGTTTAGGCTTCTGGCTGCCAAATCAGAGGATGGAAGTTCAATTCCTTGGTGTGTCTCCTGCAAGTACTGCCAACTTGTGTGGCCTTGAGCAAGTTAACCAATCCTGAGATGCCCCCAGAAGAAGGGAATGGTAAATTAATTACTTTTGAATATTCTGTATCTGGGAAGACCTGGAAAGGATCACCATAAGTCTGACTTGATGGCACATGATGGCCCATTTTCCTTTGATTCTGTATACACACTTTGGTGATGGGCTGACCCAGGAAGCAGATATGTGGAAAGGAGTCCCCCCTACACACACACACACCATGTTTTACTCAAAGTTGTCACTGATAATGATCTCTAAGACATTAGACTGACCAAAAGAAATCTTGATCTAGTGTGGAGTAACAGTTAGAGTGTTACATGGGGGGCTTTAAAAATTCAGGTTCTAGTCCCCACTGCACAATGAAACAGGTGACACTTTCCAAAGAGCTAGCTGTGTTATCTTGGCCTGGACCAGGCCAGATAGGGCAAAACAAGGTCATTTAGAGGTGAGATCCATCATTTGGAATGGTCCTTGCATCTCTCCTCAGAGGTTTCTATAGTACTACAACTGTTCTGCATGTCCAAGGGCTTGCCATTTTAAAACCTGAAGCTAAATGCAGTGCATCATACTGCATTTGTATCAATGCATCAGGTTAACCAACAGCAAGGTTTATCTGCAAATTCACTATATTTAGAGAAGGTTTTTTTGTGAATGGAATCTGAATTTAGAATCTTAATTTTATTTGATTTGATTTCAGCTATTTGATTTGATTGTTTACCCTTAGTTTGTCATATCTATGTTACCTGTATTGTTGTAAACTGCCCAGAGTGGCCTCGCTATCAGATGGAAGGTATCTCACTACCATCATCATCTTTTGTGTGTTGTTGCCAACAGTTTTGTTGCCAAGTCTTTGACAGCATGCAGAATCCGCAAGCTGTGGTATTCAGCAGCTTGTCTGCCCAGAAATGAAAATACATCTTCATTGTTTTTCCCTCACCATGTTTATTGAATACAGAATTACCTAAATAAGACAGAAGGTAAGGTCATGTAGCAAAAAAAAAATACATTATTAGTACAACAACCAATATTGATCACAAAATATTGCCACAACACACTTAAACCTGTAAAAGTATTGAAAGAGAACCTCTTAAGAAGAAATTATAATAAGAGTAGAGTGTGCACAAAATTGAGTTAAAACATTGTACCATAAATCCAGACAAATATCTGATGGAAATTATGTCAACTCATTGTGACTGACAAAATCAAGAAATGAAAACCATGTATTCTTCTTAATACGTCTCTCTTGGTGTGTTAAATTGTCTGTTGAGGTTGTAAACCATACTATGTTCCTAGCTCTTTAAACGGAAAAAAATATCTTCTGAGGTAAGGCTATCTCTCACCCTGGCACTAAACACTGAAAAGTGCTAAATTTTTGTGTGGCAAATTGTGTTTTTCTCACACAAGCAGACAGAAAAATAAAGAGTTCAGTGGTTTTTTTTAAAAAAATGATGAGATATAGACTCTGCCAAAATACCCAGGACCAAAAATTAGCTGCAGTGAGCAAAACTGTCTCATTTAAGATGGCCACCAATTCACCAGCATCTAGAGCTAATTTTATCATTCTTATGGGCCTCTCTCAAAAGGGTGAGAGACCACTTGAGCAGCTGCTTCACATGATAGTCCTTTATTTTAGCTGATACTAGAACAGGAGGCATAGTCTTCCACCAAGATCTATATACCTTAATTCTACCTGCCATCCCTTTCCTGTGCCATTTTTAATCCTTCCAAGTAGACATGGGTACGACTTGGCGAAATTCTTGTTTCCGTTTCCGTTCGTTGTTTCCCCCCCTCTCCTGTCCTGGGCTGCTTGCACCAGGCTGGGGAGGTCATCCTCATCGTCTGTCTCGCATGCCATGTGGTGGGGGGGGGATCCAAAATGGCGAACACAATATTTATTTTTAAATTGTGGTCCAAAAACACACCGAAGCACCACAGAAACATGCGAAAATCAGGTAATTTAAATGCCTGATTTTTTTATAGTAGCAGCAGTGGGTTTTTCTTGCAATAAAACGTCTCCATTGATTTTATTTTATTTTATTTTTATTTTTATTTTTTTACACATGCGCATGCACAATGATGGGCTGGCCATGGGATGGGACCATGCAAATTTTTTTACCCATTCCACCAATCGCATGGCCACTTGGCCAGGTTTTGACTGAGACTTCTGGATGTGCCAGTCGGGCATAAAAAGCCCACTAGCCCTAGCCCTAGCCCTAACCCTAACCCTAACCCATATGCCAGTACACTGTCCTTCTTAGTGGGTCAGACCCACCCAGAGGTGCAGCCCACTAACCCACCCTAACCTTGACCGTTACCCTAAGCCTAGCCCTTACCCTAACCCCAAACCTAACCCAGATCTGTACGCAAGTACACTTCCCTTCTTAGTGAGTCAGAGGCACCCAAACCCAGAGAGGTGCCTCTGCCACTTACCCCCAACCCTAACATAATGTATTGTATGGTATGCGGCGGCTACGCGTTACGCTTCCTTTCCCTTCTTAGTGGGTCAGAGGCACCCAGAGAGGTGCCTCCCAGAGCCCACCAACTCTAACCCTAACCCCTACCCCTAAACCACTGTACAAATGACAGATGACAAACGGAAATGACAAATTTTTGAAAAATTTCACAACAAACGGAAACGACCCGAAACGGACCGGTTCCGACAAACGACAACTCGAAACGTCATTTTTCCTGGTCGTGCCCATCTCTACTTCCAAGGTCCAATAAGGCCTCGGTCGCATGGCTATTAACTGTGCATCATACTTCGATGTGTACTAAAATTGCGGGTGATCACGTGACGTTTGGCGCACAGTTAACGTACCAACGGCAGGGATGTACTATACTTCTTTCTGTGCATCCCAATACACACCTTTTCCCTGTTTATTGATCTGCTTTTCTCCGTCATGCTCACATACATATAAAAAAAGTGATTTGCTTGTCCATTACCGACATGTCGGCTTTCTAGTATTACTGCAAGAGTTCATGTGAAAGTTTGAGAACGTGGCAGTATATCCCTAGTACCTAAGTGCCTTTATAGGCACCTCTCACTTCCTTTCCCATTGGTCACTGTACCAGGTAATTTGCAGCTTGTAGAACTGCTCAGTTACCAAATGCCAGCAGTTGATTATTAAAGTAGGACAGCAGAAAGAGACAGAAAAGGGAGGGGGAATGAAATGGTGCAAATTTTCACCAGACGCACTGCAATTGCTGCAATAAAAACTGCACATCATTAAGAGGAGTAATTTGATCGAACCCCTAGTGGAGGTATAGAATGATGCAGTTATAGTGCGCTTCAGGGGGCGTGGTCAACTAAGGTGCCAAAATGCTGTGGCTTGGAGTGAACGCACAATCTTTTGCTGTGCAGTCATTTGCAGCAAACACAGCACCAAAACAGTCATGTGACTAGGGCCTAAGTGACTAAATAGTCTATGTGTACATTTTAAAATCCAGACCCCAAACTTTATATTGATTGTGTTCTGTTGGCTTGCTCTTCTAGAGGTAAGGAAGCACAGAAAATCACTTCCGGTACTTGTAACCCACATGTGTTAGTAATAGTATCAAACTGCTTCCACAAGTCAGCTCCAGTATGGGGGTTCCGTGCCATATATATCAATCATGTTAAGAATGTTAACAACCCCTCCTTTCCCAGGCTTGAACTGCATCCACAGAGGAAAGTGGTAAGAGAATGAATATCTATTCCTCTGTCCTGTTTTCCTAATTCTTACAGCATGACACAGGAAAAGGATACCAATAAAAAAGCAAGGAATTAAACAAAGCAGAGAAGGGGGTGACATGGTTTATCTCTATTAGCACAACTAAATAGAGATCTTTCTCAAATTAAATTCTCTCTTATAAGGTGGTTTATCCAACAGGGGACCTAATAAACCGGCAAAGTACTGGCCATATTTTAAGAGAAACTTCTCCATGAATGCCCAAGCTCTCTGAATTTTTGTTTGATATGCTTGCCACAAGAGGGCACCCTTGGCCTCTAGTTCACGCAACTGCTGTTATGATGATGGTGCTGATCCAGGGTGGGATCTTAGGACTCCAACAAGCCCAGACTGCTAGTAAGTGATGGTGTGAGAGAGATCCTGTTAGCTTTATATGTTTTTGTATGAGAGAAAAAGTGTTTGTGCTTCAGTGAACCTGTACAGAAGGTTGTACACTAAGTTCTGTAGACACTGTAACATTCCTGTTCAAATGCTGCATTGAGGAATTCTATTAGTTTATAGGATTTGTGCCTAAAGAGAAGAAAAGCAAGAAAGGGGCAAGATTAACAGAGAGGACTGGGGATGGGGTTCAAATAAATTTGCTTTGCTTTGTAAGGGAAACACAGCCTTAACTTTTAAGTCAAATAGCTCAGGTGAGTAGCTCTCAGGGAATTAAGTAAGAGGCAACAGAAGTAGGCAGTTGTCTTCTGGATGCAAAGCTGATGTCTTGTGTTGTTTGACCATTGTTCTTTCCATTTCTAAGCAGATATTTTTAAGGGCAAAAACAAACTTTATGGAGAGTGAGAAAGATGTAAAATCTTCCTAAAAGACACAAAAGTTTTTAAAAGAGTGAAAATGTCTTTTTCCTGTTAAGGATACTCTGTTTCTAAATGCATGCTACTTACATAATCCAGTTTCTCCTAAAACAGACAACAAACTTTCCTTTGGCAATACCAAGTAGCCACAGCCCTAATTCTTGCTTTGTTGCCCCAAAGAGATCCTTTGTCCCGTCTTTCAGCTCACCTGACAGGACAAATGTGAACAGACTTGGGTTCAAAAACAATGGACAAAGGCAGCTCCAGAGCAGTCATTATAATTCCAGATTAAGGTTCTTTCCCCTCTGAAGATGGTGAGAATGTATAACCTTCCCTAGTTTGGGGACTTGTTTTCTACTGGAGGTGAAATTCAACCTGGGTTGAATGTAGGGTATTTCACATTCTGGCCCATGTTCAGCATTTCATTTCTGAGTTCCAATCAGAGCTTCAAAAACCTAGAAGTATCATCAAGAAGTATCCATTCTTGTTGTCTTGTTATAACAGTTCCCAACCTTGGTTCCTCATATTCATGGAAACTTAGTCCAAAAACATCTGGGGACCTACAATTGGGAGCCACTGTTTTCTTCTACTTCTCAGAATTTCATTGCCAACTGGATTATTCCAGGAAATGTCACCCACCCCCACACACAAAATAGTAGGTTGTGCTGCTGCAAGTCATCTCTGTGAAGAATTTGCATATGTGGTGGAGTCAGTTGGAGTTTGTGGCTATAGGAATCATAACTGCATCCCCATAACTTGCACTGGTAATGCTGGTTATGAGTGAGAATTTCTGGAGCACACCCAACTAGGGTTATGGACAGTTATAGACAGTTTTTAGAGAAACCACCAAAATGCTGAGCAGTCCATCTCTTCATTGAGAAATGATCTGGGTGAATTCTTGTGTCATCATTGTGTGCTGGATCCATTCCAATCTGGGTTCAGGATGCAGCATGGAACCAAGACAAGCCTGGTCACATTGCAAGGCAACCTTTTGAGGGGGGCTGACAGGGGTTGCTCTACCCTGTTGGTCTTTCTCAATGTGTCAGCGGCCTTTGATACTGTCAATCACTGTATCCTCCTGGACAGGTTGTCTGAGGCAGGTATTGTGGGTCATGCCTTTGGCTAGCTCTGGTCTTTCCTTGGCAGCTGTGCCCCGAGAGTAGAGTTGGGGAGTGTTCTTTCAGCCCCATGGACACTTTCTTTTGGGGTGCCCCAGGGGTCGGCAGTCTTTCCTATGCTGTTGAACATCTATATGAGGCTGCTGGCTGAGGTCGTTCAGAGTTATGGGGTCTGCTGTCATCAGTACTCTGATGACACGAAGCTCTATATCTCCTTTTCCCCTCTGCAACGGAGGCTGTTTGGACCCTTAACCACTGCCTGGATGTGGCTGTGGAATGGACCAGGACCAACAGGCTCAGACTTAACCCCAGGAAGACCAAGGTTCTGTTCCTTCGAGGACCCCCAGATGGGTACAGTTACCCTCTCCCCAGTCTAGAGGTACTGACCCTCCAGCTGGTGCACTGAGTGAAGAGTCTGGACATTGTCCTGGACCCAGCTTTGTCCCTGAAAGCCCAGGTGGCAGCTGTATTCACGGCAGGCTTAAATGAAATTAGGCTTATCATCAAGATTAACCCATACCTGGACGTCGATTCCCTTAGGATGATAGTGCAGGCACTGGTGATCTCAAGGATAGATTACTGTAACACTCTTTACATGGGGTTACCCTTGACCTTTGTTCAGCGACTGCAGTGGGTGCAGGATGTGGTGGCCAGGCTGGTGGCAGATGTCGGCAGGTTTGACCACATCACCCCCATCCTTGCCTGCATTGGCTTCCCGTTGCCTCCCGGATAAGGTTCAAGGTACTGGGTTTGGTTTATAAAATGCTCCATGGCTGGGGACCTGACTATCTGGCAGAGCGTATACCCAGAGATCAACTTTGTCCCGCCCCACTAGAGCTTCCCTGGCCTTTTCACTCTGGGTGGCCACACTGAGGGAGGCCTGAAGGTTTTCTACCCTCAATTGGGCCTTCTCTGTGATTGGCCCAACACTGTGGGACAAACTGTCCATGGAGATCAGGCTGGCGGACTCCCTGTCGGCTTTTAGGAGAGCTTTAAAGATCTGTCTCTTCAGGAAAAGCTTTGGAGATCTCTGATTGTATGATTGTGTGTGGTTTTGTTCGGCTGTATTGTTTGTCCCACTTTTTTTTGTTCCTCCCCCTCTTTGGCCAGATAAAGTATTTTTGTTTTGTTTTGATGTGTTTTTGTTGCTGCTACTGTTTATATATTTTTAATACACATGGGTTTTGTTTGGGCAAGATGTTTTTGCAATTTGTTGTATACCGGCCAGAGCTCCCAAGTAGAGATGGGCACGAAACGACCAATTTTTCGTTTCCATTTTTGTTTTTTCATTTCATTACGTAACGAAATGACAAACAAATTTTGTCTCTAAAATGAAACAAAACGAACAGAAACACCGGAAATTTTGTCGTGTGTTTCATTTCCATTACTGCAATATGAGTGAATTGCTTAAAATCCTAAAAAAAAAATCACAAAAAAATGAAATAAATGGTAACAAAATGGTAATGAAATGAACGAAAACAAAAATGAATTTTTTGCAAAAATTTGTGGAAAAAGGAAACGAAACGAAACAGACCCTCCAAACGACAAACGAAATGCCATTTTTTGATTCGTGCACATCTCTACTCCTAAGGGAAAATCGGGCAGGTAACAAGTTCAAAAATAAATGAATGATAAATCAATCAATCAAACAGAAGCATTCAGAAACATTTTCATGTAAGGGAACCATCTATGTGGCAGCCATCCTGTGGGCAAACTGCACCATGGAGGTTTCCCCCATTTGATGAAGAGTTTTCCCAACAAACCACAGGTGTGGGCTTTAAAAATACTGCAGGAACAAGCCATGTGGTGAGAAGCAAGCCATGAGGAAGATTATGTGTCAAAACTGTGGAGAAGCATTACCACAGGGAAAAAATTCCGGGAATTGGCAGAGGACTTTTCACTGAACAACCTGGTCCTGATACACCTCCCCATCCACCATAAGGACATGTGGGCTGGAAACAAACAGACATGAGATTAAGGATGATGAATATAGCTTTATTTCATGTGATGACAAGGAGCATAGCTATGAAGTGTAGGTATGGCTGACTATGGTTACAAAGAACTGGATGCAAACCAAAATGGATACTAGTTCATTATGCTCCTTTACTGAGGTCTCTTCTCTGTTTCCTTCCTAGCAGCAGAAGACCACAGGAGGAAAATGTAGTCATGTTAGATTCCCCAGCCAGGGCTATTCCAAGACTTTTTCCCAACCAGAGCTGGAGTAGTAACTCATCTGTCCCCAGCTATGGTGTGCAGCATGCCAATGAAATGAATCACTCACCATTCATCAAAGTATTTTGAGACAGCAGACGGAAAACCCTCAACTTGTCCTTCTTGTGGTAAATAATACAATGGCAACAAATTGCACAGCTATCCAACTGGCTGCCCTTTCAAGACCTCATGTTGTCTCTCGCTGCCTAATGGTTGGGCTGGCTCTGTTGCCAGCGGCATGAGAACTCACTTCACTTGCTTCTTCCCCATGCAGTGGAGCAGATGGTAGAAGGCTCTGTTTCCTTCTTTGCTCTGAGAAAAGACAGGACTGGTACAACGTAAACAAAGGGTTGGTGAAGTACAAGGACTTCAGGCATAAAATGAGAACACCCCTGTTCACCCAGGAAGCTTGCTATCTTTCACCATGACGTACTTCACAGGGCTCGTCTGAGTATAATATAAAAGTAGCCATACTACCTTAACCTCCTGGAAAGATGAAAATGAGTAAATATAAATAAAATATGCATATTTTACATGCATAATTGATTCTCATGCCACGGGCTCTCATGATATCTTCTGTTTTGAAATATTTGAGGAAACTATGGTTAGGATTGTGCTCTGTAGTAGTTGCATTTTTGTTTTTGTTTTCAGAAATTGAGATAGATGTCCCCCCCTTCATTTCAACTCCCCAAATCTCCAGCCAACCTGTGGATTCTGGGATGTGTAGTCCCAAAATGTAATATCAGAATCAACTGGAATTCAAAACACTGAATGGATTTTGACAACATATAGTGGTAGGGATGTGTGCTGCCTTGGAGTATTCGTGCATTTTAGGGGTGATTATAGAATACAGGAGAGCCAAGAGGCCAACATGGGGGGGGGGGTTTGCATTAGCCCTTTCACACATCTTTCACATTAAATTCAGGATTCATGGCGTTAAATAAATTAGAATGAAAGGAGAAGCCATGGACATGCAAGTGGAAAGTGGGGGAAAGAAAGCAAGGAAGAAGTTGAATTGGTGCTAGTGGAAAAGGGGAGTATGCTCTTTATCTTTGATATGAACCTTCTTTGTGTTTGCCTACAGCAGACACATGAGTAAAGCTAGCAAATTTGAGGTGGTTCAGCGACTTCTTTCTGTAGTCATCCAGAAAGTCCTGAACATGGTCTGGGGGCAGCGTTGCACATCCCTATGTATAACAACACCAACTAGCAAAGTATGTTCACTACTTGGCCTTGGGATTCTTGATATATATATGCTGGACAAATGAATGAGATTACATGGATTGGTTTCAAGTTCTTCTGATTCACCGCCATGAAAAGCTGTGTTCACACTGGACAAACTTTGTTTTCTGAAATTGTCAGGTGGGTAAAGGAATGGCAACTGCTGTGTTCATCCTCATTTCTGTGACTGAAGACGGTCACCAGGGCTGCCACTGCTGACATCTCCCCACTGTGCCTTGTGCATGTTAGTGTGGCCTTCTCTGGATTCATATTGGAGTCTGCATGCATGTTGGAGTCTGCGGTCTCTTGACTGCTGCATCCAAATAGTTCGACTAGACACTTCCGGAACTAGAAAGGAAAGCACACTTGATTACAAATGGAACTTCATCAGTATATTTAATACTCTTTTTTTAAAGGGGAACTGCATTGTACCATCAGTCCTAACCAAACAAAGGAACGTTTACTAAAGGTTTCATCATTTCATGGCATAGATGGTCAAGCAATATTGAGATACATTCCCCGCAAACAACGGGGTTTGGAGAAATATGGTTCCCCAAATATTGCTGACTATATCCCTGACCATCATCCATGCTGGCTGAAGTTTATGGTAATGAGCTGAACAACATCTGGTTCCAGCCCTACCCAAAGAATCAAGTCTGTAGTTAAGGGTGCTTATTGAACCACAGTCATTGCTACAGGCTTGGGTGACAGATATGACAAACCCACAACAGATACGTCTGGTACACCAGATAGAATTACTCAAGGACTGGGTCAGAGAAAGCTTTGCCATAGTTTATCCATGTTCTCTAGCAACCACCCAGTTATAGTATTATAAATGCATTGTACATGTGTGAATATAAATGTGATCTGGAAATTGTCACAGACTGAAGAATACAGCTGGACTCACTAACTGAGATTAGGAGCCAAGAATATCTCACCAGAGTTTAAATTCATTCACTAGTTCCTGGTGCACTGCGGTAAATCGGAAGGCCATTTGGCTCTTGCATCATATTTGAAAACAAGGGTAAGTAATGCCTTTGTTGTGCCAGTAAAAATAGCACAACAATACCAATAGTGCAACACTAAAATACCAAAAAATAGTTGCAAACTTGCAATCTTAAGGACAGCATGACCTTTATCTAGGCTGGACACTGCAGAGCTTGGGGAAGAAAGCAAAACACACCCAAAAATTATCCTGATCAGATGGTACCATGTCGGGATCTATGCTAAAGAATAGAGGCTCCAAAAATTGTTGTATCAGCTGGAGGTATCAAGTTTCTCTCCAGCCAATATAGGTTGGGTTGCCTTTCGTCATCTCTGCAAACATAGGGTTGCCAAACACTTTGCATAGTGGTTGGGAACAGAGGCATAGAGAGACTGGTCTGTTTCCAAAGCCCAATCAAAGTAACTTCAAAGAGTTTTTCATAGTGTCCTCCTTTTTGGGGACTGTAATGCCATAAATGTTCTCTAACATGCATTGCAACTGATTGCATGATTCTAGGAGATGTAGCCCAAAAATTAACTTTATCAAGCTCTTCATGATGTGCCAAGTAGACAGAAATAATGCATTAAAAATGAGAGCAAAACCAAACGAAAACTGCCGCTAGCATGATCTCAGAAGCAATGCCATTTAAATATCTGGAGAGGAGATGTACAGTACCTGGCTGTTCATAAAGACATAGATGACTGGATTATAAACGGTAGCTGTCTTTGAAAAGAAAGCTGGGATTGCAGCAAGGCGAGGGTCCAGTTCAATAGAAGGGCAGGCAGTGACCAAGATTGAGAAGGCTGCGTATGGAGACCAGCAGATTAAAAATGCAAGGATCATAATGACAACCATTCTAGTAACTTGTCTTTCAGGCTTTCTGGTAGTACCTAATCTGCTTTGTGTATCTGAAACCTTGAAAGGAAGAAAGAAGGGAACATGTCATCAGATATACACACGATGTCAAGATTTCAGCCTCAAGTCCATCTAATCCAGCAGGTTTTAGGGCTGATTTTTTGTGTGTGTTTGGAGTCCACACAGATAGCCAAAGTTGGAAGGAAATGAGGCAAAATAGCCAGAAATCTACTTTTTTTTTGAAAACCGGGTCTTGAAGGTTTTTTAACACTACGGTGGGGTGAGAGGCTTGTGACATTTTTGGAAAGTGAATCGCTGCTCCTGAAGATTTCCATGATTTTTGTCTCTCCCAAAGGAAACCCATTTTTCACAGGAGAAGGGGAGCCACAGGCCATAAAAACATCCTGAAGGGTTAAACTGTTTGCAAATGAGTTAGCTTTGTTTCGTGATTGTTCTTCTGGATCTAAAGATTTTCTATGCTCGGTCACAAATATCTGTCTCAGTCGTGCCCTGGAACACTTAACAGATTTCATCTTCTCATGATGGGCTCTTTGTAAGGTATACTTGAGACCTGATTTCCAAATGGTTGTGGAGGGAATTTGGTGGATGAGGTAAAGAAATTGGTATTTCTTGAGATTCTGGGTTAAAACATTTGTTAAAATCTCCTCAGATGTTTTAATTTGTGCTTTAATAGGGGATGTGGTTTCTAAAGCATACAGACCCAATGAGGGCTTTATATCTGATGTGAGGCAACCGTGGGGTAGAGCAGAGAGCACAGGGACACTTCTGGCCATGGGGGAGGGGGGGACCCAAACAGATCCTGCAAGTTAACTCTAGCATTCATGGGGTTAAAAATGTTAAAACACAAAAGATGAAATTAAAAGTAGGGAGAAAGGAAAGGAAAACATCACCAGAGTATAATGCAAGGAAGACACTGAGCTGGACCCAAAGGAGGAAATTGGCAGCTTGACCCAAATACAACACAAGGCTTCTACTACACAAACCAGTCACTGAGAATCTCACTCTGAGTAAAGTCACTGGGCCACAGTAGCTACTCACCACATTTTTTTAAGCTGCACTATCAAAAGCAGGACTTCATTTGCTATAACATATTACCTTGTCTTCAACTTTTCTTGTTTTTCTCCTCCCACTCTTGGTTATTCTACACTACCCCTAAAATCCAAGGCAAAGGGCTCCCAGATGCAGAGCTTAAAATTGTTTTCCCACCAGCTCCGAACTTAAAAAAAAATTAAGTACGACCACGCCCACCTAAGTGCGTCCTAGCGCATTTTCCAAGTACCTGGTCTCCTAAGGTGAAAATTTTCTGATGTGGATGTAAAGCAGTGAGTGCCGGGCTCTCCTCGCCTTGTGTTTGTTTTTGTTTTTTGCCCCCTCCCCACCCCTTTAAGAGATCTTAAGAGACTGGAATGCTTCCCAAGGCAGAGCAGAGACGGCAGACGGAGGTGAGCCTGCATTTTTTTCCTCCCTTTTTTTCTCCCTCCCCTCACGCAGACTGGAGCAATGGCGTGCAGAGGGGTGGGAACACAGGAAGAGTGACAAACCCCCAAGATCTCTGGTCCGAATTTAAGCGGCCAGTGGATCTTAGGGGTCGTGTAAAAGAGTGAATGGGTGCATGTGTAGATGAATGCCTACCTTTCTATTGTAGGTTTTGAGTGGCTCACTTTAGGATGCTAGAGTCTGTCATTCTCCCTTGCCCACTGAAGTGCTCTTTTCTTGTGACAGGGATGTCAATGCTAAAATATATAATAGCTGTCTCCTGCTTCTCTTTTCCTTGTGTTACCTGGGCTGAAAATCAGCAAATAATTCTTATAGAGCGGAGTAACATCCCCTCAAGTCACAGTCATGAGTTTATCTCTATTCCCAGGAATTGACTGTTTTCTTGGCAATCAGCAGACACAAAAATATCGTCATTGATCAGGACAAGGATAGGGGCATAGTGTTTCCAAAAGGGCACAAAAAAGCTTGGGCAATAATCTGTATGTCTTATTGGGACATAGAATAGAGGCAGTAGCATACTCCCTAGCTGTAACTAGGGAAAATGCTGAGTTTGATCTTTAGTACTGTTTAAATTAATCATAAGCCTTTTTTGGCCATATTTATAAATTGATACCTGAATATGATTGCATTATATATATTTTTATCTTTGTGCTTGGCCCAGTATCCTGGAACCCACATTTGGAACCTGAAATCTACTGATCTAGGATACCTCTTTCCCAGTTCCCCGCCAATGTCAAGATTGTGAACAGATCCTGTGGCATGAGATAGTATAGGGATGCCTGTCTCCTGGCACAATACCAATGGCAGAACCAAATCTACAAAGCTGAAAGCATTCATGGGAATTCCAGAAAGTGCTGGGCAGCTGCACAGCCTAAAATTGAACTCTTAAACAAACATGCATAGATTATGGTCTGAAACTTCATTGCCAATTCTGTCTCTTGGAAACATTTGCACCTACCTTTCTAAGTTTCCGCATCAATTTTCCATAGGACATCAAAATCACCGATAATGGCAGTATGAAACACGTGGTGAAGAAAGTAAAAATGAAGGTGTGATCATTGTAGTCTCTGGAATACCTATAAGAATTGCACAGAAAAAAAGCAAAGCGTTCTGCTTATATACTGCCCCAGACCACTTCAAGTAACCTCTGGGAAGTTTGCAGTTTTTTAAATAAAAGTATGCAGGCTACACATTGCCGCCGCCCCCCCCCCCCGCAGTTAGCTGGGTACTCATTTTACTGACCATGGAAGGATGGAAGGCTGCTACCTGGGATTGAACCCCAGATTGTGAGCACAGATTTATCTGCAGTACAGGCATTTAACCACTGCGCCACAAGGCTCCTAAGAATATTTAGGTTCTATCTTGCTGTGATAATCAAAAATCTTATCCCTGAGTTTTCTTACCAGTTGGGTTCACAGGTAGTCCCAATCTTGCTGGTTGTATAGCTGCTCCATCCCATTGTGGGAGGGATAGTCCAGATGAAGGAGAAAATCCACACAAATGCTATTCCCAGAGCTGCATGCTTTCCTTGGAGGCGCAGGTTTCCCAAGGGGCGGCAAATCACAAGGTAGCGTTCAAATGCAAGGAGAGCAAGTGACCAAAGGGCAACTATTCCTGTAACAAAGAATAACTTCTATCAGAGGAAAAGTAACTGTGATGGAAATGCTGCAAGTTTCACCATGCCTATCCAATGGCTGTGTCAATAGCATTTAAACTCTAAAAACACGTGGAGAACCACAGATATCCCGCTTAGGGTGTAAACGTTATAATGTGGGACTTGGACTAGAGCGTTCTGAGTCCAAATCTCCACTCATGGTTCCAATTCACAAAGCTCCTCTCGCTCCCAAGATGAGCGAGGGTCACTGTAGGGTCCCTGTAAGACAGAAGTGACTTGACTGCCCACAACAACAGGGTGTGCATAGCAAGGGTGGCTCATTATCTAGACAGGGGAGGAGGACCATGTCTTGGCATTCCTGTGGAAGTGTCCTTGTTGCTTGGATCATGGATCTATGAGTTTTAATTCAAAATATCTAGAGGGTTAACTAAGCAGAGGTAGTGGACTGTAAAAGTGGAAGGTTCCTTCTGAGCCAGGGGTCCTCAAAGTTTTTCCCAGTGACTCAAACAGGGAGAGAATAAATTTTCATAAGAGCACACAAGTGGGGCAATTAAGAGTGTTTTTTTTTTCAGATCTGGTGTATCCATTCATTCATTCATGATCCATTCATCCCATTTATATACATCTGACTACAAGGCCACTCTCAGCAGTTTATAATGACAAACAATACAATGACAGCCAATAATAATGCAAGGACAAACAGTTAATTTTGACAAATGAAATAAGATCCGGATTACAATCTGCTAATAGATTAATAGTACTGCACCTATAACTGTGCTCATGACCTGGGGGTTCAATTCCAGGTAGCAGGCTCAAGGTCCATTTAGCCTTCCATTCTTCTGAGGTTTGTAAATGATTACCCAGCTTTCTGGGTTGGGGGAGCAATGTGTAGCCTGCATTATGACTTGTGAACTGCCCAGAGAGTGCTTTAAGAACTATGGGGCAGTATATATAAATAGCACACTTTGCTTTTTTGCTTCAATGCCATTTTTCGTTTCTGACAAGCAATACAGTCCTGAAACAGAGGTGTGAATAGTACAGGACCACACAACACACTGCAGGATTTAATCTAGAAATAGACTTCTGCTGTCAAAAGGGCTAGGTACAAGAATGCTCAGATCTCAAGAGAGCCTCGTGAGTTTTAGGAGCCTTCTCTGAGCGACCAAGATACAGGGTAATTGACCAATTAACCAGATGAAGCCCTATAGTTAATCAACTAAGAACACTTCAGTTGTTTAATAGCCATGAGTTACAACACTGTTAGTTTTCCAAGGAGTCCTGCTTCACCACTATTGTTCAAATCCTATAGGGCTTCCTATAAAAGCATGCCTCATTCTCACTCACCCACCAGTTTTCTTTCCAATGTTTTAAAAGAGACAAATCTCAATTACCAAATATATGTTGCCGGGGGGGTGTTAAAAGGGGGGACTTGCTCACTGATTTGGCAAGATAGGTTCTGCCAGAAAATTTTACAAGTTATAATTAATTCTGTACAACCAGCAAAAAAAAAAAAAAAAACCTTAGCCATCTTAGTAAGCTGAGGACAGAAATGCAGTGTACAAAGCAAGAGACCAAAACACGAGCCAGCTAACAAGTTACTAAAAGAGAAACTCTCCTCCTTACCAAAGAATGTGACTGCGAATCCTTCCAGCACACACGCCCAGCGACCCATGTAGAAGTAACCCTTCAGGTTTGTGAAAAAGCTGATGGTGCCTCCAATCAAGGAGACGAGGAAATCTGCTACCGAGAGATTCACGATGACATAGTTGAGAGGCTGTCTCAGCTGTTTGAACTTCACGGTCACTAGGATGACAGTGAAATTCTCAGAGAGAGACAGGAGGGTCACTAAGAACATCAAGGCAGAAATCAGGTGGAAGTTCCAGGGTTCGATGGAGTCCAAGGGACGTAGGAATGGATCTGAAAGGGAGAAGCTGTCCAGGGAATCCAGAAGCAGAGATTCATTTTCAGTCTCTTTTCTTTCTCCGTCCATTTTCTGTCTCTTTTCACTACAGAAGAGCGAAGCAGGTCAGGGAGTATTAGCACGTCTAATGATCTGTGCTTGTATTCCTAAAATGGATTTTCTAGGTGATGAGAGAAATGTACTCTGACGCATATATTAAAATTCAGAGAAAGAAAGTTCTTCTGAATGGAAACGGAATTGGCACTTGGGGTTGAATCAAGTTCAAGCGAGTCAGAGCCGGAGACACAATCTGATCGCCTTCATTTTGCTCCCTTCAAAGCAGCCACTGCCTCCAAACCAGCAAGATTAAAGGAGCAGTGGGGTTTCTCCCTGTGATTCTTCCCCGACAGCAAAGTGAGAATGGTCTCAGCTGCAACTCTCCTAAAGGAGGGGAGGGATGAGATGCTGGCAGGAAGTCTCCTTTGTTGTCTAGAATCACAGAGGAGGAGTAATCATTTGGAAGGATCACCACCAGCAAAGAAGGGTCCTTTCCTCATCACTGCAGAAAAGCAGTGAATGGAGAAGAGGTGTCCTTTTCCAGTCAGGAGGCTGATCCAATCTGACAGCATCACAAAAGTGACTGATAAATTGGCCTGGCAGGGAAGGCCACTAGTACAGGGCGTGACACCAAAAGCCCTCCATTACTGAGCTGCAGCAACTGTGGCCACTTTTTTCAGATCATAAAGCTGCAAGGTGGTAGAAACAGTGCTTGGTGTTGTTTCACCTGCCTGTTGCTCCCATATTGGCCTCCAACCACTGGGTTTTTAAATCAGGTGGCTTTGATTGTTCCTGGACGAAGAACTCCTTCTCCATCATCAGGAAAAGAATACCCCCATCCCTTTATACAAGGGGTCAACC
The DNA here is from genome assembly GCA_023846285.1 of Phrynocephalus versicolor. Taxonomy (NCBI): domain Eukaryota; kingdom Metazoa; phylum Chordata; class Lepidosauria; order Squamata; family Agamidae; genus Phrynocephalus; species Phrynocephalus versicolor. Next base: position 7,345,121 of record JAHTLZ010003518.1, on the reverse strand, counting down.
ACATTCAACTCTGCTTTCTTTTTGAATAATCTTGCTGAACTTGGGGTCATTCTCTGAAGACCAAGCATTGAGCCTTTGAAGAAGACATCATCAAATTATCTGTCATTGAAACTATAGGTCTCTTTCTCCTGTCCTTTTAAGAACAGGCAACAATTTACAAGCACTAGAGAACCCATAAGAGCACAGATCTGAGAGGCTTCTTTCTTGCCTGACTATTGGTTTTGGCCCAAACAAATCCAGATTGATAGAGCTCTTGGCCTGTGGTAGATCCTGGAGTGGTCTTTACATCACTGATGGGAACCTTGTGTACCCTACTCTGCCTTTTGCCAGCAGAGAAAGCCTGCCTAGCATCAGTTGCTAACATCACGGGCATCAGCCATGGCCCCACACTTCAGCAGTGTGCCATCTTCCGAATCCATCACCTGCTTCTAGCATTGGTTCTCACCACCTGCTCATTTCCCATTCTTGAGAATCAGACTATGTTCTTCAAGGCAGGAAGTAGAAGGTAGGAAATGTTGATTTGGGGAGAACAGCTCAGAGAATTCCACTGGCAGTCTGGCCAGTAGCTCCATCAGCGGTGGGATGCTGGAGATTGTCGTCCAAAAAGGGAACATTTCCTGTCTCTGCCAACGATAGCTCATGGTTAGAAAAGGAAATACCTGAAACACCAAAAACAGTGAGGGTTTTTTTTCCCTTGAACCTCACATAGTTTGTACATCAGCTTGCTTCATTTTTCTGGTTGGTCTTGTGTGTAAAACTTCGCTTATTAGTAAAGAGTAGATGACTTCAGCTAATCACATGGCTGCTTTCACATGACCACTAAAATCCAGTGGAAACTTAAATGTGGATTCCACCCACCCACCCACCCACGCAGTCACGTGGTTGATATCACGGTCCCTGTGTTCCCACCCTCCGCACTCCAAATCTGTGTTTCTGTCTGCTGTGGATTAATGGGGGGGGGATTAAAAATACGGGCTCAACACGCTTGCTCCAGTCAGCAGCAGCTAATTGTAGCAGGACGGGAAGTTCATTAGGGATTCCTGTCTGTTAAAAGAAAAAGAAAAACATACAGAAGGCAGGAGGAAGGCCAGGCATGCATCACATGGGGCAGGGAGTGCCTGCTTGCTATGCGAATATGAATATGAGGCAAAAGAAATAAGCCACCACTGTGTCAAGAATGGCACCTCTGCATGACACAAACTCATTCATTTCACCTGGGGGCAAAACCTAGATGAAGAGAGCTGTGCCAAATGAGACCCAGTCTAGCAGTTCGAATTGCATGTGGCTGCTTGAGAAATTGGAACTGAATTTACTAGTCTCCAGAGAAGGTGCACTGAAGGAAACAGGATATTAAATCCACACAGCAGGAGTGTCTGTATTTTTGGATTTACTTTGTGACATGTCGTTTGGTCTCAGAGGGTGATGACGTCTGATGGGAAGGAAATGACCTTTACTTGCACATGGAAGCTATCCCATCCACCTCAATCCTTGGTCCACCAATGCTTTATTGTGGAAGCCACATTTCTGCAGAGATCTTAGATGCAGGTAGCAATTAAGGAAAGCACGTGTTGACAGTGTCAATGTATACTAATTTCCTTGCTGTTGATTTGCTGCCTTTTCACAAGAACACTGGAGAACAGGGTAGGTAGTTCAGCCTGTACTATCCCAGAGGGCATTGGTATATTAACCACTGTGATGCTGCTACTAATTGTAAATTCGGAAGTACACATATTCCTCTTGTTACCACCCAGAGACCATACTCTTTGGAATGTTCAAAAACACAGGCATTTGTGTTGATCCATATCAGCAAGTCACTTAACCGCAGCTTACACCTGCACAAAGAACAGGTCTTTTGTATAGTTAATTGAGTGAACAATAGTAATAATAAACTGGCTGGATTGCTGAGTGGTTTCATTAGAGACAGAAGTTGGGAGTTTGGTTGCCTATTGTGCCTCCTGTGAAGTAGAGCCAGGCTGTGTGGCCTAGGGGCAAGCTGCACAGGCTCAGGGCATCCCCAGAAGAAGTTTAATTCCCCATTTTAATCTATCTGTAAAATCCTGGAAAAGGGTCAGAAGTTAGTTGATGGCACATGGTGGTAGTGGTGGTGGTGGTGGTGAGCACAGAAGAGTTGGAAGGAGCCCGATGGATCGTGGAGTCGAGCCACTGTCGGGGAGGCACAGGGAGGGGGGAATCAAACTCTCCACCTCTGGCTCCATAGCCAGAAACCTAAGCCACTGAGCTATCCAACTGCTCTTTCACAATAAGGCTACCTCAGATTACAGAACTTGTTCCCAAGAATGTATTGTCATGAGAAAATTCATTTTCGCTCCTCCCACCAGTCACTGTGAAGACCGATGCTAAGCTTAGGCAGGCCAGGTAAGCAGGGGAGATGTTCCAAGGAGGTGGGTTTCAGAACTCTTTTGGAGCCTAAAAGGGTTACCCTCTGGAGGACAACTCCCATGCCGGCTTGGGAATCCCGGGAGCTGTGGTCCAAAAACATCGTTTTCATGGCAAGTAATGAATTATCCTCCCTTTCCTTCCTCAGCTGGTTATCAGGATTCTGTTGGGAATTTTGCTGGGATTGCCAACCTAGCTATAGTGTCTGTTGTCACACTTGGAACAAGAAACAAAGTACAGATTCAAAACAAACAAACAAATAACCCTACACACACACACCCAGCCTTCTACTGGAAGTAGGGAGCTGTGTGAAAGATACTCAGTGGTGTTAATCATGCAAATAACAAAAGCTCATAACTACCCCTGACCTCTCAAGGATTGATCACCCAGGCAAGCACTAATAAAAGACAGAGAAAAGAAATCACCTGGTTTTTATATGTTTCTTTTCTAAAAGAGTTTCATTACAAGCCTTCATTTCTTCCTTTCACAGGTTCCTGATGGTCTCTATAAATCAGATTACTAATTTATCCTATCTAAGACCCTAATAGAATTGGCTGCTAATGTCTGATATAACATGAGGATATCAGTTCAGAAAAGATTCATTTCTTAAAAGGCCCCAGCAATCGACAAAAATCCTTTTTTATCCAGTTTTACTCATCTCATTTCTATTTCCATCTTCTTCATTCTTAAGACTTTTGAAACATTACAATTTATTTATTTATTTATTTATTAATATTGTATCCCGCCCATCTTCCCAGAGGGAACTCTGGGCAGCTTACAACAATAAAAATGGGTAATAAAACACAAAGCAGAAAGGCAAGGCAAGGCATAAGTAATGTGGGGCGGCAAGATGGCGGCAAGACCCGTGCGTTGAAAAAAAATTGCAAACTAACTGAAAAGGTCGCCGAATGCATATATACAAAAATTCAAATTGTGCTGAAATGTATATACTGAAGACAGTCAGACTGAAGAAAGGGGTTAGGATATTTGCTGTGGACATAGCTGCACATGATGACTGAATCTGGAAGTTGAGTCATGGCAACTGGATTTCTTTTCTTGAGAGATCAAAACATTTCACTCCTTATCCAAGCAGCTTTGTCAGTCTGAGGAAAGTTAATAGCGAGGTTTCCAAATTAAAGTTCAACTTGATTTCACATCAGCCTGGTCTGAATAAGCTCATAAAATGGACAATGGCCTGAATAGGCTGAATTAGGTGGGCAATGGTCTCGAGTGCATGAAAGTCCCACCTATGCAAACTTTTCCAACACCTATTAAGTATGGGTTGTTAACTGTGGCCTTGCTGGTGGAAGTGCTAAGTGCTTCTGATTTGTTTGTGGATTGATGAAAAGGCAGTATGGTAAGCAGCAGATAGAATGTGCCTGAGGCCCCCAACTCTGTTGAGAGAGAGGTTTTCAGTGCTCACAGGAATGGTTTCCCTGACCCCTCTCTCAAACCACCTATCTTCTCTGTCTAATATGTGTACATCCTCATCTTTGAATGAGTGCCCTTTGCCCATCAAGGTGAACTATAAATTGGAAGTCTCACCACTAACTTTCCTTAGACAGATGAAGCTGCTTGGATGAGTAGCAAAATGTTTCAATCTCTCAAGAAAAAAGTCCAGGTGCCATGACTAAACTTCCAGATAACCTCACCTGGATGATGGAGAATCTTCACAGACATGATGACTAAATCTATGATGAGAAGCAATTGAATGTGTTAACTGATCCTACTGATAATTTCATTCCCACATGTAAGATCCATGTGTTGCATTTAGAAAGTGATGAAACTTCAGGGCAAAACTAGACAAAATGCTGATCCCATGTTTAGAAAGAGTGCTATCAAAAGAGGTAAAAGAAATCTGACTATAAAGGCATTTTTAAAAGCAGAAATGTGATAGATCATGTATTATCTGAAGGACGCGGAAGCAATTAGTGAAGCCCATTCCGGCATGCTCCTTCCGGCGGTCTTAATTAGCCAGGAAGGGCAAGGGTTGAACGGAGAAGCTGCAGGCCTGCAGTGTCCCAGGGCCCTGGAGGCATCCCCTGATGAAACAGGCCCAAACTCAACAAACCTGGGTGACCCAAGCGGCAAGGCACCGGCCACAACCAAGGATGGATCCATGCAACCGTCGTCCAGCTCAGAACGGATGGCCTCTATTTTAGATCTAAAAAAGGGCTGCAAATGGTTCACTAGTGAAATCACAAGGAGGAGGCCCTGGCGGACCGGGATTGGTGGGGTCTCGAACCACCCGGAACAATTCTGCCTGATGGTTCGAGGCCTCACCAATTTTCAGGGAGGCAAAAGATCTCCTTGCGTCCCTGATCACTCGAGAATAGTGACCAGTCAACTCCTTAACCGCAGCCCAATTCAAAGCCATCCGAGCCTTTCGCCATCTGCTCTCTAGCCTCCTCTGCTCTTGCTTCATCGCCCACAACTCCATGGTAAACTACGGCGAGAGGCGGGCTTGGGGGCGATCTGGATAAGGCGCTTGGGGGCGATCCGGTCAGCTACCCCGGCCACTTCCTCAAACCACCTATCAATCAGGGAGTCGACCGGATCATCAACCAGTCCATCCGGTAATCCCCCGAAGGCCTCCGAGAACCGCACTGGGTCCAGGATCCTCTGGGGGTGGGCCCAGATAGAGGGGCCCTGCTCCCCGTGGGGCAGGCTGGCGATTGTCAGGGAAAAGGTCAGCAGATAATGATCTGACCATGACACAGGTCGGGTGCACAACCCCCCGACCCCTAGATCGACACCCGCAGATGTGGAGGCGAAAACTAGGTCCAAGGTATGTCCTCCCTTGTGAGTGGGACCAATGACAGACTGAGACAGATTCATGGAGGTCATGGACTCCATGAACTCCAGAGCTGCTCCCGACAGTTCAGACTCGACATGCACATTGAAGTCCCCAACCACCAACAGGCAGGGGGACCTCAAAAGTGCCGCCGAGATGAACTGAGAGAGCTCTGAAAGGGAGTGTGCAGGGTCACGGGGAGCACGGTACACAAGCATAATCCCAAACCTGTCCCTCCGGCCCACCACAAGGTGAAGACATTCTAACCCTGGACTCACCAACATTGCGGATCTGCTAACATGAAGAGATTCCCTGAATACAATGCCCCCCCGCCCCCCGCCCCTCCGACCTGCCGAGATGCTGAACACAGTAACCCTGGGGGCGAAGAAGGGCGAGAGAAGCTCCCCCCATCGCCCACCCAGGTTTCTGTGAGAAAAGCCAGGTTGGCCCGCTCATCCACAATCAAGTCATGGATGACGGGGATCTTATTATGCACCGACCTGGCATTGATCAGCAAACAGGACAGGCCGGTGGCTCGGAGGGACTCGTTCCCTGCCATGTGGCAGGGAACTGGCGGGTCAGAACGGGGAACAGGCCGCAAGTGCCTGTCCCGAGTTCTCCTTATCCAATCAACCCGCCGGTCCGAAGCGTACCTCCCACAGCCCAACACTACCCTGATGGGACATCCCACAGGCTCCATAGCTCTTACTGCTTGCCAGGGACCACAACAAACAAAAGAGAAATACCAGCAACAGCAAAATAGAACAAAATAGCAACAGCAAAAAGTAAAACAATACAATACAATGGTGAACTAATACAATATTTAATTGTCCACTACAAAGAACATCCCATTTCATGTACAAAACCTGATTAGAAAGCCTGTTGTTGCTGATATGTATCTGATGTGTATCTCACTCTTCCTCAGAATCTACTGTAGGTATTAACACACAATAAGAACCAGAGGTTACAAATATATAAAATTCCAAAGTACACATTTTTAACATTACACACATCTGTAACAGCAAATCACAAAAAATTATGGAAATAAAATCAAAACAAGAAGCACTCCAAAATAAGTTGAACTCTTGAGTATTCCATAAATGCAGATACAAACAGATGCATTTTTATTATATGTGAAATCTAGCCTTGTCCAATTTTTTTGCTGCCCTGAAGAGAGGACACTATGTTGTGATTCTCACATTTGCAACTGAACTTATATTGGGAGATGGACAAAGGACAATAAATGATCCAGTTTTTGCATGCATCCATCAAAAGAGCTTACCCATTCACACATTCCTACTATATGAACTGGAAGATGCCCAGTGGTGCTTAAGACATTGGGATTGGTCAAGAATTAATTCAGTATACACATATATATAGTTAGCCAAATATATCCTAAATTGCTTAGTATTAAAGAGCTAAACAGTGAGATTGAATAGACTGTTGTGATTAGACAGGCTATATTCTTTGTATTAAAAAGAGATGTAAGTAAAGATAGCTAGACTATGGATGAGATAGCATGGAAACTAAGTACAAAAGTATGCTTATTCAAAGTGGGAAAGTATGCTTATTCAAGGAGATATGAATTATACTGTGCTCAAATGTTGGGAAAACATATTGAATTAGTAACATGACAGGAGACAAGTAATATATTTGTTTTATGTAATTTAATGTAGAAAATAAATAAAATGTATCATAAAAAAGAATTAATTTGGTTTATATTTGGACTATGAATTTCAAGCTGTGATGAACTCTGGGGTTGAAATTCTTCCACAGTACTATGGTCTCATGAACAAAAATAGTTTTTTACCTCAGACTATAATGTAAGTTTGCACATTTGTATCTAAATATGTATGAACAACATATAGCTTTAATTATTACCACAAACATTTATTCTCTGCATGTTGAAGTCCGCTATGTTGTTGGGTTCATTCCTCTGAAATTGAAAAAAGTGATGTAACTGGCTTAGGCAGCAGGTAGCTGAAGGTCCTCCCAACCACACACATCCAGTATTCCCAGCTTCCTGGACCAGTAGTTCTGGTGCTTATTTGTTGATTTCCAGAGCTAACTGGCTGTCTTGCCTAGCTGCCAGATCTCCAGAAAGACTACTTATTGAGGACTCAACAGTTGCTATAAACAGTTGGTTGTTAGAAGTGACAATGCCTTCACTGTTTAAAGACAGACATCTGTTATCAAATGTTTCTGAACTAGCTTGCTTTGGGTTGAGCCTGATCATCAGGTGTTGCAGAGTTTGTTTCCATTGTGATTGCTCAGATACAAAGCTCATGGGGGACAGTCTGTGAAACAGTGTTGTCCTTTCATCTCCTAATGACACACAAACTCAAGTGTCTGATTTTACCCTGAGTGAGAAGAAAAAGAGGTTGTCAGCCCAAGGCCTCAAACTTCAGCAACCATTGTACATGTACACGCAATATATGCCAATGCTACCACAAATGTGAAGCCCCAGAATGCCTCAACACTGATATATGTAAATTCCAGAACCTGGGCTGTTTTATTAAGGTCAAGTATGAATTGAAGAAGGCTCTGTTTCCTGACAGTTTGACGTGCAGCAAAACCTAGCAACTGGGGGACTTAACCCTTTCCACCATTAATATTACATCTTCACCCAAAAGCTAGACTACTTTTGCCATCTTCATCTCATATACTTTTCTTGATAGCCTCTTTATTTTTCTCTCCTAGATGCTGTTTACATATTATCAGCTACCAAAAAGAATTTTCTTTTGCAGCAAGAGCTACATTGTCTGATATAGACCAAACAGGCAATGTTTTGTGCAAGAGACAGGGGAACAGCCAGAAAGTGTGACTCAGTTTGTAGCACAGGCATTTGATTTATTGACGGGGAGGTCATAAATGAACACACAGTTATGGCTAGACCAGTCTTAAATTTAAGACGTCTTCTTTATTGGTGCTGTGCAATTTATGGTTGCACATAACAAACCCAAACTCAAGAGATCCCCCCCTTTTGCCTGGAGACACATTGGTAGCCAAGGATGAACCTGTTGAATGCCTGCTTGTCTTGCAGCTATTACAGATACAACTGATGTGTAAGTTGATGTAAGAGAAAGAGAGAGAAGATCCCTATGCTGATTTAATAGAGGGATAAGGAATATGTATCCCTCCAGAGGGAGATTCCATCAAACAACACCCCTGGCTATGTTGACTTCTGGAACTGCCCTTTTTTCTCTTCTGGTAATGTGCCGGCATCTCCGCATCACCTCCTTCCCAGGTAGGTAGAGGCAATTCTCACCACAGGACTGGCAAAGTTCCCTCTGCTGTGATCATGGCTGCCAATACAATTGACTGAAACGTTCTACAGTGGTCCCCCGCCTATTGCAGGGGTTAAGGATCCAACCCGACCCACAATAATTGAAAATCCGCAACATGCAGATGCAGGTCATGTCAGGCCTGGGGGGTCTAGCTAGGGGCTCTTTTACTTACCTCAGGTCTGGCGCTGCCCCGAGTGGGCCCGCGAGGGCCTTCCTGGGCCTTCTGGAGGCCCCAAAAAGGGCCTCCCTGTGAACTGGAAGTGACTTCTGGATTGCCGAAAATCATTTTTGAGGCCTCCGACAGGCCCACTCTGGGCAGCACCAGACCTGAGGTAAGTATGGGAGGCCTGAAACAGGCCTTTTCCCCCTTACCCCAGGGGGGCTTTTTTCATAGACTGTGGTCCCGCAATATAGCAGGACTGCAGTATATGAACTGCAAAAGGGCGGGGGACCACTGTATTGGCGTCCTAGGAAGAAAGAAGAGCATTTTTCACTGATGTGCTCAAGAGAACCAAGCTACAGCCAGTTTCAGTGGCCCTGACACCTTTCTATGCAACTAAAGGGAAAAATGGGAGCAAAGTTAGTTTGCTTATTGAGAGACAGGTGTGTTTCCTTCACTCTGGTAAGGAATGGAAAGCATCTCCTGTTCATTGTTGCAGTCTTTACATTATAAGAAAAACCACATGGGTCATGCAGTTGCAAAGCCAAGCCAGCCCTTGCATCAGGAAGAGGGATGCAACTGGGTCAGTGGAGGTGGTGATTCCAATTCCAAAGAGGCGGTGAATCTACTCTTAACTTTCCAGGAGCTATCCAAGCAGTTGGACCCATTTGGTGGGCTCTAGCACTTTGGATAGTTCCCAGAGAGCTCATACTAAATACTGGAGTGGATTCATCACCCCCAGGAAAGGGACGTCACGAGCCACTGCTTCCTTGGGGTGCAGATACTGGGAGAGGGTAGAAAGTTATTAGAGGAGACAGCTTTATGACTTGTCTGTTCAGGTTCCTTCTAACTTAGCCTGCTACTCCCATGAATAATGGAGGATGTTATATTATGACTAGTCTATTATGACTATTATGACTATTCAACTGTCTGTGAAGATTCTCAGTCATCCAGGTGAGTTTATCTGGAAGTTGAATCATGGCTACTGGACTTCTTTTTTACTCAAAAAGAAGTCAGGTAGCCATGACTCAACTTCCAGAAGATTCAACTGTTGACTTACTACTCTATTATACATGGAAGAGGCTGCCATTTTGTTCTTTACCTCAAAGGAAAATTCCTTGGGATGGCTCCGGTGAATGTTCTGATTAATAAACTACAGTGGGGGCCAGCATATGCATCACCCTGTTCTCCTCTAGCGCAACTTATTAGCTAAGTGTAACTGAATTACTTGTGAAAGATGGCAAACAGTCTATGTACGGTAGGATCCCCGTATCCACTGATTCATTATCCACTGATTCAGTTATCTACTGTTGGCAGGGGGAAAATAAATAAATAATTCAGCAGCTGCAAAGCAACCTACTGTCACAAATAGCAGCTGCCAAGCTAGCTACTATCATAAAACAGCATCCATAAAGCAAGCTGCTATCACAAACAGCAGCTGTAAAGCAAGGTACTGCCACAAAACAGCAGAAATAAAGCAAGCTACTGTGACAAAACAGAAGTTTTGGGGATTTATGGTGTTCTTTCTTATCCACTGTTTTCATTATCCGTGGGAAGTCCTGGAATCAATCCCCAGCGGATACTGGGGTCCTACTGTACTGAATATTTCAGTGCTTCATCATAAACCAAGCCTCGTCTCCATTTTTAATTGCCTTCTCATTTTCAGGTTAGCATTTTGATTATATGTAGCTACTACTTTTTGAAGCGGTTTTCATATCTTTGGGAACCTTCATTACTTTGCCGACCTAAGAATGTAATGTCTTGCTTTGATGGCAGCATTTGGTTTTGTTAGAATTATATGTTCCTCGGTCTGGCTGCTGGTGAAAACATCTTTTATTTTGCTGTTTTCTAAATTCATTTTTTCCTTATCTAAACAGAAACACGCAGCTGACTCCATGTTATCAGGCTCAGACTTTGTGAGCCAAGAAGAGTTCTAAAATTTAACACAGAAAATGCAAAGCTAGTTACAGATGTGTTATTCTTTTCATATATAATTGGCTTTATAGTGTATGTTTTTGTGTGTGTGCAGAATGAGTTTGTAAAGTTAATGTTGTGGCCTAGATCAAGACTTATTCAAAGCAGATTTGTTGAAGTCAAATTAAACTACAGGCTCCACTGCTGGTGCTGTCCTTCCATCACTTCCTTTAATTTTCAGCTTTGCAATCATACATCAATTAAACCTCATGTTAATTGGGATTCAGATGTGCCAGTGTTTTCATTGGGTCAACTTTGAGTTTGCACCCAATTCATTCCAAATCAAGCATCTTCAGGTAAATCATTCTGTTTACAAAAAGCAGCAATTTAGAAAGTTTTCATAAATGTCTGTCCCAGGCATTCCTTTTTGGATTCATTTTTTAAATGGTACTTATAAGTTCATAACCTAAAGGGAGGAGGGAACAGCAAAAGGAAAAATGAAGGGAAGTAAAAAAAACCAAGGAGATTAAAGAAGCAAAACAAAAAAAAAGGTGGGGGTAAATTAATGAGAAACAATACACAAAGATAGTTTTATGGGACATACAAAAAATTTCCAATCCAGATTAGAGTATTAGACCACCCAAAAAGCAAAGTTGTGTTTGAGTTTTTGAGCTTTCCAGATCTCTCTCCATTGGGCGTCTGAACCAATTATCTTTTTCCTGGAATAGATCTTCTGCCCAACAATCTTATATGATCCTGTCTTGAAGGAAGAGGCATTACCCAAGTTTTCCATCCCAATCACAGCAGTGGCTTCTGAGTATCGACAGATCTAGAACAAGAAGGAAATCTGAGACGTACTTTCACATTCCACTCAAGGTAGCCCCAGCAGCAGGTCATTAGAATGGGGTGCCCCCCTCTGGTGGATTATGGAGGTTTGATACAATTTTCCCCTCCCTTTTTCTAACCTGCCGTCTTGCCCGAGACTCTGTATTCTTTTGTCCTGTTTTTTTTCTTTTTTCTACATTTTTTCTTTTTATTTGTATTTTTGTAGTGATTATATAATGTGATCATTCTTATCCCTTTTGTTAACCGCCCGGAGTTCTTTCGGAAAGAGGGGCGGTAAATAAATAAATAAATAAATAAATAAATAAATAAATAAATAAATCTCCAGCCTTGAAAAAATGTCCACCCGCAAACAGTCTATCTTGCAGCTTCCTGCCATGTTGCTCCAGAAGCTACGGCTAAGCTTCATCTGCAACCACAGATAGCTACTTTACCACAGTTTTGTACAACACAAAATGCATGTTATCACCACATTTGCTCAGGTCACACAATTTTAAATATGGCCTGAGCGTATATGGTAATAATGTCATGTATTTCATGGGAAACATCTTTTTTCTATGTTCTGGAAGAAATTACTTGAGAGGACAAATAATTGGAGCCATTTGCTGGATATTAGGTGTTGGCATCAGAGTCATCGTTGTCATTGTTCTTGTTCTGTTTCAGGCTGTTGGCCTTCTGATTGTTCTAACCCAGAAAGGAGCCTGTGTTACCAAATATATTGTGTAGGTTATGTTAGGCCCCCATCCTACGGCTGGAAGAAATGACTTAAAATAAAAGGCGGTTTCACTATGACAACAGTCACATGGTAATTAAAGCGGTTTCTGTGTCCTCACAAATGCTGTTTCGTTAACTATCTCTGAGGTGTCAAAGTGGCTGGGAAGGGGGTGTGAGAAGAGGGGAGGGAGAGAGAGAGAAAAGAACCAGGGTGGGTATCAGAGGAAATCTCCCTCTCTCTTTCTTAGGTTTTGTTTGCCTGTGCAGGTTGTATTGAATAATGAGCTAATTCTGATGGTAACTGGTGAGGTGTCAAGCTCTTGAGCTCTCCCCTCGCTCCCTTCTCTCTCTCTCTCTCTCTCTCTCTCTCTCTCTCTCTTTCTCTGCGCTCAACAGAGAAAAGAACTGCTGGTGGGATGTTTTCCTGGTCTCTGCCCTCTGCTCCTCTCTCTCTCCCCCACGGACTCACGCGAACTCTCTCTCTCTCTCTCTCTCTCTCCCTCTTCCTGTCCCACACAGCCTCCTTGCTCCGTATCCCTTTGCTATTGCTGCTGTTGCTGCTGCAGAGCCAGACTACTCAAAGTGTAAGCGGATTTTAAAGCCCCCACTGATGTTTGCTTCAGCTAAAAAGCCGGATACAAACTGTGGCAAATTATTCCCACCTCTGAGGCTGGTACTTGGAAAAACTCGCTAAAGGAGGTGCGGTTGCTTTTTTTTTTTTTTAAAGCCATCTGCTCGTGGGGGCAGGAGTTTGGGAGGTGGTTTATCTTGAGGAAAGAAGTGGATTTTAGCAGTCTCTTATCGGCAGGAGGGCATCAATGAGGGAGTAATAGAGACACTACATTGCAAGGAGAATTGCTAAAGAAGATGGTCAAGAAAGAAGATATGGAACACTAAGCCCAAACTGAGATTGCAGTCATCTGTCCTAGATGTTATTACAGCTGGCTGCGTAGCTTGGTGAGTTAGGTATCCAGCCATGGAATCAGGGTTTAGGAGTTCAAATTCCCACAACGCTTCCTGCCTGCAAGTAGAGCCAGCCTGTGTGACTTTGGGAAAGCTGCAGAATCCCAGGATGCCCCCCCCCCAAAAAAAGAAGGGAACAGTAAACCACTTCTGAGTACTCACTATCTAGAAAACCCTAGGATAGTGATGGTGAACCTTTTAGAGATAGAGTGCCCAAACTGCAATTCAAAACCTACTAATTTTTTTTTTGCAAAGTTGCCAATACAGTAATTTAACATGTATACAGGTAGCTATGAAGGGGTGATGTCGGGTGCCCACAGAAAGGGCTCCGAGTGCCACCTTTGGCACCTGTGCCATAGGTTCGCCATCACTGCCCTAGGAGAAAGGGGTCACCATATGTAAGAATTAACGTGATGGCACATGCCTTATTATCAGTAGAGCAAGAAGAGAGGAAGAACAAAAAAAGCAAGGGATATCAAGCTTATTTTTCCTTTTAGGATTTATAAGGAGCAGCATGGCAGGAGGAACAGGGAATGGGGTCTCACACTGAGAGCCATAGTGAGTCCAAAGAGGGCAGCAACAAAGATTTATTACAATGGCTTGTAGCAGACAAGAAGGCCAACAGGCACCCAGAACGGACCTTTCATGAACAAGTAAGACCACCTAGTTGTCTCCCAGGCTAACTTCCTGAAAGAGACAAACAAATGAGCAATCTCTACCCTGATGATCCCTTAACCAGGGACTCTGGCAATGTGGGAAATCAATTGAGTGTTACTTCTAAAAGCCATTTATCCAAATATTTCTGTATGTTACTACAGTAGCACCCCTGTATACGCTGATTCACTATCCGCTGATTGAGTTATCCACAGATGGTGAGCAGGTGGGGGGGGGAGGAAGAGGCAGCCGCAGACCTCTGGCGGCAGAGGAGGAGGCAGGCTCAGGAGGGCCAGTTGCTGTCTGCCAACCAGGTGGCCCGTGGCGGCGTGGCCCAGGTGCATTTGCCTGCCTGCAATCTCGGCGACGATGGTGGCGGAGGAGGAGGAGGCTGCGCACCTTAGGAGGGCCTGCCTGCTAAGGAGCTGAGCAGGGGCAGGGTGGTGGAGGCAGCAGCATGACCCTGGAAAGCCTGCTGCCTGCAAGGTTGGGGCCTGAAGCTAGTGGGTGGCAGAGGTCAGGAGCCCACCAGTCAGGCCTCACACTGAGAGGTGATTGTTAGGGCTGGGAGCCACTGGAGAAGCCCTGCTCTGCCTGGCTGTGGCACCAGCTACAGTGTGGGGAGATCGGAGCGGTGGGGGGGGTAGCAGCGGGAGCCCGCAAACACTCCGGGCAGATGCTCTACGTGGCTGCAATGCTGGCTATGTTGGGGTGATCGGAGCGGTGGGGGATAGCGCTGGCAAGGCAGAGGAGACTGTGCGCCCACCTGCAAGCTTGGCGGAGGTGGCCGTGCAGCTAAGGATCGCCAGCCAGCCCAACTGCCCGCCTGCTAGTTGGGCGACAGAGGAGGAGGAGAAGGCCGCACAGCCCAGGAGAGCTCGTCCACCCACCCGCAATGTCAGTGGTGGAGGTGGCATAGTGCCATGGCAGGGTTCCCCGAGGTGTTGGTGGGCTCACCCACTGCTTTCACCCCAGCACCCTTGAATAAGAGTGTTCTCTCTTATCCGCGGATTTCATTATCCATGGGGCAGCCGGGAACCAATCTCCCATAGATATGGGGGGTCCTATCTTATATCTTCTGAGACTTCTCATGAGGGAACAACTGTCTAAGAAACTGTTGGTAACCTTCTACCGGGGCTTTATAGAAAGCACTATCACTTACTGCCTCTGTGTCTGGTTCACCAGTTGCACAGTGGCAGATAGAAGGGCACTCCAGAGGGTCATAAACACTGCTGAGAGGATAGTGGGCTGTCCTCTTCCTCCTTTGGAAGAATTATACAACTCCAGATGCTCAAGGAAGACATCTAGAATTTTGAGAGACCCTTCGCATCCTGGCCACCAATTTTTTGAACTGTTGCCGTCTGGCAGGAGATACAGGACTCTTAGGTCAAGGACAAATAGACTAAAGAACAGTTTTTATCACAGAGCGGTATCCAAGTTAAATGCAACAGTTTTAGCACCATCTTAATCAGTTTTTAAGTAGTGTTTTAAATTTTGTAAGCAATTTTAAGAGTTTTTAATATTTTGTATGGTGTTTTATATGTTTTATGTGTTTTATGTGCTTTGTATGTTTAGAGTGTGTAGTGGAAGAGCACCCTAATTTCGTTGTGCATATCTTGCGTATGCATAATGACAATAAAACTCTATTCTATTCTACTTATTGTTATAACTGCATACTGAAAATACGTAGTTGTTTCCCTCCATGCCTCATAATATTATTTCTTTGCATACAGCATGGATCACATCTTCTGCTTACCTTTTTTCATTTAAACAGATCATGCGCTTAGGGCATCTTAAGATCTTTATTATAGGATTATACATGCCAGGGTAATCATGCTTAAAGGACAATTTCCACTTCCCTGGTTTTATCAGATCATCTCTTTTTGGGAACAAGATTTGGCATAAATATGCTTACACATCGAAAGCAAAAGCAAGAGAATCCAGGAATATCATCATTTCTCAGTTCCCTTACCAAAGATGCATGATGTTTGTTATGAGAGCCATTTCCTGCCCGGACTGACCACGATAGCAACTTGAAATATTCATTTTGTTATATATGCTGTCAAGGTTGAACCAATGTATAATGACCCTAATAGGGCTCTTCAAGGTATTTATGGAGTGGTTTTGCCAGTTCCATTCCCCAATGAGTTTTAATGGATGAGGGTGAGGGGTCCAACTCAGATTTCTTGAGTCCTAGTTCATCATTCTATCCATTACACCGCAAGCGGTATCTTGACTTTTTTTTTTACAAAATTTCATGTTCTAAACCCCCATAAATCCAGTGGTTTAATAGTGCATTGCTATATTTATCTTCAGTCTTATATAATTTCAAGATTTTGTTTATTCCCCATCCAGCACACCAAAATATCTTGTCTCATCAAATAATACCATTTGAGAAGTCGAAGAGATACAAACAAGTCCACTGTGGGTGAGGTAGGCTCTCTACCTTCTATAGGGACAGAGTAAGTCAGCAGCTTTAGGCAGCAGATATTTGGGGCAGGGCGGCACAGTGGACAGCTCTAGTCATTCTCCCTCAAGTCTCCTGGCTCCTTTCCTTGTCAGAGGGCTGAGTTGTGTGTGTTGTGTGACTTTTGCGTGCTCTAAACTGCCAAACATATAGACGGTCATCTCAAAGGTAGCAGGTGACCGTTTTCACATGCTAGTGCTGAAACAAGGTTCAGTTGCTAGCCTAGCTCGTGTCCATCCTATATTTTAGCACCAGCAGCAACACATATTGGTTTCTTAGCCCTTGTGTGCAGTAAATAGTCTGCGTTGCCAGACAATGCCCCAAATTCCACCTTCAGGGGCTTAAAGGAAAATGAGAAGAACGCTGCCTGATTTTAATGTTTCTTGGTTGCTTTCCTTTGATGGGTTTTAAATAAAAGCAATGGGTTATACACCCACACAAGTCAGAGGGAATACCACACTTCATGTTCTTTGTGATTAACTTCTGTTTGGGATTAATTACACTAATTAAATTGTTTCATGGGGTTTTCTTGCAAATTCCTACACCATTTGTGGATCCCGCTAATTACAGTGGCAGAGAAATTCTTCACACAGGTGGTTACCTTCAACTTAATGGATCCCTCATTTATTCAGAGAGATTTTCGGTTACATTTAATAGACCCTGGTAACCTGAATGAGGTGAGATGTAATTATGTCTAGGCATTTATATCTTCCATTTATGTCATAATGTGTGCATTTTAATGTAAGGGTATAATTTCTGTGAGCTAAATGGGGGACCTTTTTTTAGATGTGTTGTAAATTTGAGGATCTGTGCTGAGTTAGGAGTGAGTTTGGTGTTGCCTTAGTTCTTAAAGGACTGCTTTACATGAGTTAAGTAACATGTTGGTACTTAATCTCAACCAAGGTGAGAGACCCACAACAGAAAGGAAGCATTACCAAGGATGCCATCTTTAGAGCCCTGAAATTAAATGCAAATGCAAATACATAAGATCACTATGTAGATTCACCCCTCCTGCACAAATATAGTGATATTCGACTATGTAAATCAAAGTGGCAAAGGTCTTATCCTCCAGGGGAAAGGTAGCTCCCGCCTCCCCAGCAATCCCACACTTTCTCAGATGATATCCTGAATCACACCCCTTCCTAAGATTTCCCCAACCGCTGGGCTGAACCAACTATAGTGGACCCTCGTATAACAAACGGTTTGTATAGCATAAAATCTGTACAACATAAACAATTCCAGAGATAGGGGAAATTTGCTTAACAGAATCGCCTATGGGGCAAATCCATACAACATAAAAATGGTCGTGATTAGGGATTACTCTGTTTTCAATGTATTCGTATGGGAAATTTGTATAAAGGAAAATATACTTAACAGATTTTCATTTGGAACGAATTAATTCCTTTATACAAGGTACCACTGTAGTCCATTGGGGTTACACATACAGATGGAATACAGATATTACCGCATTTGAATTGAACAATATTAAGCTAGGGCTCAACCAAGATTATAGTTTCTCTGTTCCTAGAGGTTTTCTATATGTCCTATTATGACTGCCCCACAAAGGACATCCACATGTTTTCTCTTGGTCGTTTTAAAATTACTTTTCCACCTTGTTTTCTCCTGTCCAGGTCAATCTGTGAGAGAAGCCCTAAGCACATCCGATCTCACCTGATTTCGGAAGCTAAGCAGAGTCAGCCCTGGTTAGTACTTGGATGGGCAACCACCAGGGAAAACCAGGTGCTGTAGGCGCCTGGAGTAGGAACTGGCAAGCCAATAACGACACAGCAACAATATGGTGTTTGCAATAAAAAGAAAAAAAACTATAATGAAAACCTACAATGTTTATCACAAAATGCTTATAAATTGTTTGAATTCACAATTCTCTAAGAATGAAAGCCAAACGTTCCTTAGTTGCCAACTGTGAGTGAGTCTATGGGCTGCACCAAGTGAAATGTAATACTAATGAAACCCTGCCATTTCTCTGCAGCCACCTTCCTGCGTTCCTTGCTGTGGAAAACAAGAACTTAAGACAGCGACAGTTTTCCCACCATTGTCCCCCCCCCTTTTCTTTCTCCCATCCTACCTAATCTTTTATATCTGCCTGTGGAAGAAACTGTTCTCCTGAAAGCTTACACAAATCCTTGTGTTTCAAATCCTTTTTGGTTGGCCGGATCAAGATACCACCTCAGGGTATATTTGAAAATGATTGTACTATGGAGCCCTCTTGTGGATCAAACTACATTTCTTCCCCCCCCCTCCCCGCCCCCAAAAAAGATCTGCAGCTGCAGTTCACAATGACCAGCCACTCATTTCATGGACCAGTTCGGTTATGTAGTTTTTGTATATGGGATATGCAAAATGGAAGAAAATGCAAGCAAAACTGGAAGGTGTTTGTGGCTTACCAACTTTGTTCTCCCAAAGAACGTTCAAACAGGAATGATTTCATGTTTGTTTTCAGATGGTTACAAAAGGATGAATTGTCCACAGAAATATGAATTAGAATTATTATAAAGCTCTGTATAAACCAAGCATGGGGGGAACTAACTGAATATTTGTTGAGCTATTTCTCTCTCTACTTCAACTTTTTTCAGAAATCCCAGTTTTGCAGCTCTGTGACTATTTTATTTCTTCCTGCCCCCAGATTTGTACCACTACTACTACTTGCTAAAATAATTGCAGTAAAACTGACATTTCTCTTCCTCTTCCTCTTTTCAGATGTGTGTGATATTAAAACGTTAACTGCAGAATATCACCTTGTTCTTTGTACCCCATATGTGTACAAATGTGATTGAATGCCTGCATATAGTATTGTTAAACAATACTTTATTGTTCCCTGTGTGAAAAAATTGTTGGATTTTTTTCTTAAAAAAAAAATAGTACTGTAGTTAGGCCCAAATAAATGCTAGGGTTTTTGCTTTGCTTTCCTTTGCTTGGTTGGTTTTTTTCTTGCTACCCTTAAATGTATCAAGAAAGGTATAATGAAAGGTGTCATAAAATTCAGTGAAAGAGTCCAAAAAAAAGTTCCATGGTTGGTCAGGAAACTGACCATGTAAAACCCATAACACAGAGATGCCACCACCTGGTCACATTTGATTTTGGAAGATGTCTGTGAAGATTCTCAGTTATCCAGGTGAGTTTATCTGGAAATTGAGTCATGGCAACTGGATTTTGGAAGCTATGCATGGTCAAGGTTGATGAGAACTTGGAGGAGAGACCATTTGGAGAATACTAGGAATCTCCCTGTTGGGCTAGGAAAGTTTTCTGCAGCGTCATTGCCAGTCACAGCTGATCGGAATAGCAAGCTAATTCAGCTGATGCAGCCAGTTTATGGTGCTTTGTTATTTGTTATCAATAAGGTGGACACATGCACAACCCAACAGCCTGCCTGCAGTTTTAATAGTTTCATGGTGAAGGCAATCTTCATGACAAGCAACACCTCTTGAAGATCCTTCCATTCCATAATTGTCCATGATGCAGCAGCCTCCTCCACTTAATTGTATGGAGACAGGACCACGAGGGGCTTTCCATTGGCCAATCTGCCATGTGACTCCTCCTCTCTCCCCAAATGGTAACCTACTGACAGCCATTTCATCTGTTGCAGGAGAGAGGGGGACACAGACAGTGGGGTACATGGGCTGGTGGAGGAGGCTACAGGAGCATGCAGTTGGACACAAAACATGAACAGGGAGGAGAGTGAAATTGTGCAGCTGGAAATAGATAGACAAGCATAGAAAATGGCAATTGAGTAAAAGAAATAAAAAGGCACAGTGTTAAGAAAAGTGCCATATAATGCTGGTGAATATACCTATATTATCTCAGAATGTTGCTATCTAAAAGTAATTTGTTCCCATTCTGTTGCTAGTTATGATTATAATTACATTTTTTTCAAAACTCATACTTTACCATCTTTCTTAAAAGTAAGTAAAAAGGGTTGCTTTTTCATTAATTAAAAAAAATCTGAATACTACACAACTGATAGTCTGAGGTACACAGCACAAAATCCTCCCATTCTTCTCCTTATTGTGTCAGTAGGAACAACAGAACAGAAGCATGTAATACAGTAGTCTTCTTCCAGCATTCGGTGAGATCAAAACAACCATATACTTGTTGAAGTAATTAAAAGCATGTTGGAAATGTTATTGGGGGGGGTTATAACTCCCAGATTTTCTGGAGAGTGTTGGACAGTCCCAAAATGGTGTTTTCCAAGCCCTATTAAAAATCACCAGCTATGCCACACAAATGAAACTAGTCCTCATTAAATTAGAATCATGATGTGGCTGTGATCTCTTTCTTATTGGGAAGGCAATTACAAGTACTCTGTTATCTGAAACTCATTGCTTCTGACCTCTCCATTCTGTCTTTGGTCAAGATGGCAACAAAAGCAGGGCGAAGGGGGCCCAGTCCCTTGGGAACATCTCATGATCTGTTGATGCTGCTCATGCAAGAGTTTCCAATGGCGCTTGCCCTGGGCATCTCAAAGTCTCCATGTGAAAAGTCTGAAAAGAAGGTGGCTCATTAATTTTGTTATGATTTTGCTGGCAGAACCAAGAAGACTAACAAAGTGCCTCTGCCATTCATTCAGCAAGAGAGAATCAATAAATAGATCCTGGAAACCAATGTCGTATCTATTGGCAATTCCTTCCTGAAGCTTCTGCTGCAGTTTATCAGTGAGAATTAGAGAGGAACCTATTGAGAACGCTAATGACTCGCAGCAAAGCACATCGGTCTAATTAAAATGAGGACACACTATTTCTTTATCTGGATTACAAAAAAGAACGGTGACATACATCTTAAGGCGGTGGGGTGAAATTGCACGTTCTGCTCTCTCATTAGAAGTGAGAAAGTGATTTGGAAAGCAAATAAATCTGTCCTGAGGGGACCTGGGAAAGCACTTATCTTCTCCCTAAGGACTGCAGGACTTGCTACTCAATCAAATGAACACAGCTCACCAGCAATGTATCCTCTTTAGTTGGAACATATTTAAGAGCATAGACTCGGACATGTTAGGCTTGTAGCTTAAGGACCAGCCCTACTATTAGGTATTGTGAACCACAGCCAGTGAAGTCTGGGTGCCACACAAATGTGTCTATAAATGGTAGTTTATTCATTGTTTTTATTAGCATGTTTTTACTGCCACAGATTTCTCTCTGTCATTTGCCAAAATTAAGTGCCTGGCTTTGAGTATTAGCTACTTTGGATGAGTAGAAGGCACCACTGGCATCTTTGCCTAAAGCAAGAAAATGTCTTTGGCCAGCACTCCACAGGTTCAATACACTTCATTGCCTTCAGGATGTCAGGATAAACCTGCAGACCTATTCTCAACAAGCTAGTGAGCTGTGCCTAGCACAGTCCCTGCCCGCCTTTAAAAAGGCTCTGAAGACCCTACTTTTTAAAGAGGCATATGGCAACCTTTTATTTAGTTTTTATTTATTTATTTATCCTTTTTGCCACCCGCGTCTCTTATTGTGGAGCGTCTCTCCCTCCTTTTTTTTTACTAGTTTTTTTTTACTGCTTACTTTATTTCTCATAATTTCTTGGTATTAATTTATTATGAACCACCCAGAGTTCCGTTCAGAAGATGGGCAGTATAAAACACAATAAATAAATAAATAAATAAATAAATAAATAAATAAATAAATAAATAAATAAATAAATAAATAA
>JAHTLZ010003518.1:7268253-7319113 GCA_023846285.1 Phrynocephalus versicolor | reverse complement strand
AAGAAAGAAAGAAAGAAAGAAAGAAAGAAAGAAAGAAAGAAAGAAAGTTCCACTCATCACATCACTCCATCAAACGACCTATGTCCAACTGTAACAGAAACAGCTTTTTTTCAGAGAAAGTATATGCAGGCATGCTGTTATTTATCATTATGCAAGCATTAAGAATATGAAATTTTAATATTGTTTGCAAGATATTCAAATGAAAAGAATGATTCCATTAGCAGTCAAAATGTTGTTGAGTGTGCATTTTATTGCTGCTGCAAAATTGCTCTTGCTGTAAAATGAAAAATAAAAAAATAGCAGTGGCCATATTGGCAATATATTTTATTGCTATCATCCAATGAAACAAAATAATAATAATTCTGTAATGTTGTGTTATGGAAGTGTTGTGTCTCATTTAGAGTCCTTCTCTCTCTCTCTCTCTCTCTCTGATGGTACAGGTACTGCTCACTGAAAACCATTACCTTGGGTAACGCCACCAATGTCTGAGCGAAAAACACCAGATCCATGAATGCTCCCAAGCTTCTCACCTACCGCTTTGTGAGGAATATGAGCCATTACAAGCCTTTTGCTTACTCTCAAATGTGCACAACCCACATTTCATCACCATCTCTTTTTTATCTGAATCATATTAACTCCCATCCAGGCTATTATAGACTACAGATATTAGTATAAAGATTCACGGACTCCTTCCGACTGCAGTTTAAAATTAGCATTGCGCATTGCTTGGAATAGCCAAATAACTTGAGCTATGAACAGGCAATACCCAACCTAACTCTATTGTTTTTGTTCCTTTACGTGGCTACACAGAACTAAGCCTTGCTTATGTCTTTGAGACATACTCACAGGGAGATACAAGGTGGACTGTGGCCTAATACTACCTTTTTGCTTCTGTCATGGTCATTATCCCCCCCCCAAAAAAAACCACTGTAAATAAATTTGATATTAACAACCTCCAACTTATGGTGTTCCTAACAGGTTTCCAAAGTTATGGTGAGAGTTGTATACCTTTGACAGAAACACCTGCAGCGAGTTCTCATGGTCAAGGAAGGATTTGAGGCCCTAATCTGACACTGGGACAACTTATTTGTCCCATTAGTTGATGGTGAACAAGAACTCATTTAACTCTGGACAGCAAACGAGTCAGCAGGGGGAGTACAGTGGACCCTTGTATAACAAACAGCTTGTATAACATAAAATCTGTACAACATAAAAAACTGGAGATAGGGGAAATTTGCTTAACATAATTGCCTATGGGGAGAATCTGTACAACATAAAAATGGAACCACTCCATTTTCAATGCATTCCTATGGGAATTTGTATAAAGGAAAATTGCTTAACATAATTTCATTTGGAACGAATTAATTCCTTTATACAAGGTACCACTGTATATTTAATTGTTAAATCTTTAAACAGTTGAAGCTTGAATTCAGAGGGTCATCCTAACAGGGCTTCCAGTAGGAATTGGTAAATCAACCCTTTTTCATTTCACTGATTCAGATGAATTTAACTAAAGCAAAAAGCAAGAAAGTGTTCTGCTTATATACCGCCCCATAACGCTTAAAGCACTCTCTGGGCAGTTTACAATCTATTTATGCAGGTTACATGTCAACCCCCTCACCCCCAGCAAGCTGGGGACTCATTTTACCAACCTTGGAAGGATAAACGGCTGAGCCAACCATGAGCTGGCTACCTAGGATTGAACCCCAGGCCTTGGTGGTGCTGAATTTAAGCCTAAACAACCCAACAGATTACTTGAACTAGGTGATCAGTATTTATTTATTTATTTATTTTATTTTATTTCATTTCATTTCATTTCATTTCATTTTAGAGTATTTTTACCCCACCATTCTCCTTGGAAAAGGACCCAAGGCAGCTAACATGAAATGTCTTTCTGTCTTTTTTTCCCTCCACACCTTTTATTCCTAATGTCATCTTTTACAAGGAAATCACGAGGGGGGGGCATTTGTGTGGAGCCAGTCTGGGAGGCTGCTTGGCTAAAGGATGAGGCCTAAGGCATTCAACAGGTGAAGGAAATTCATGAATTAAAATGAATACCATGACCAACAGTTCAGATTCATAAAAATGGCCAAATATTTCTTATAGCAGGAGTATGTTTTTAAATTACTTTCCTGGATCTTCCTTGTTTTTTTTTTTTTAAACCATAGATAATTCAGTGTTACCACGAATATTCCCTTTTCCAAAACAGGGCAAGGCTGGGGACTTGTGAAGACTTTTCTTTTGACACTATATTATGTAAATCCTTTCACATTTAAGAGAAGCAGCCGCCTCTGCCCAAAGTCCTCCAAAAAGGCACATTTGTTTCTTTTATTTATTCATTATCTTAAACCGAGAATGATTGGTTGATTGGTTGGGTAAGGACAATCCCTTCAGAATCTAAAAATGGCAGACTGAAATTCTGGCTTTCATTTGGGTTAATTTTCTTACAGCAGCTTCTTCGAAGGCAGGAACAGAACAGTCCAAGAATGGTTAAACAGTAAGTGAAGGGTTAGACTCTGTGTATCTATCAAATTTGTTATTGGGTGAGGTGAAAATATACTCACTTGGCGTTAAGTTTAACTTTCCACTTCTTTGAGATAAGTGTTGCCTCTATCAGTCTCCAACTTCACAGGACTGAAGGCAAACTCTGAAAGTCCTCCTGCTTTCATTGGGCTTCTCCTAAATAGTGTCTTATTTTGACCAGTTCTCAGCAGCAGCCCATATTCTTTGGCTCGATGCAAGCCCATTACTAGTGGCATTAATGATTGGCATTGCTTTTCTATTTTTGAATTGCTTTATCATTGCCTTGTGGATTTTTAGTATGCCCGCTTCCTCAAGCCCGAGGGGTTGGTGCCTCAAAAGTGGCCCAGGAAAAGCCAGAAATAAACAATGGTTGGGTGGACCTGAATGCAATGAAAGGACTCATCCCTGGCTCTCCCTGCTCAAAAGGCTGTGTCCTTGGATGGCCTTGCACTTTGCCGGCATCCCTGCCCTGCCCTCACAGGGGGAGGCCTGATGGAACCGGAGGATGGAAACTCCTGGCGGTTCAGAGAGCTGTGCTTGGTCACCCGATGTGGTCAAGGACGGTAGACAGCAGACCCTTTTCGGAAGGCTTTGGCGTTTTGGGAGCACTTTCTCGCCGGCTGAGGCCATGGAAGGAGGAGGGCTGCTCAGGAATCCCAGGGATGATCATTCCAGCAAGGCCGAACCCCTTTCTGTCCTTAACCTCCCCACCTCGCAGGAGAGGGCAGCCCCAGAACATCTCGTGACGTCAAATGAGAAAAAGAGGAGGAAAGAGACCCCCCCCAGCACCTCTTGGACGGAGAAAGGTTTCTGACACACACACCCCTCTGCCCCTCCTTTAGAATTCTAAAACCACCGATTTAAAACGGGCTCTCGACGAGCGAGGAGCGCGTCCCCAGGTCCCCTCCGGATTTGCCGCTTCATTCAGCCCCAGGCCAGCTGAGACCGTGACGGCCGTCCGCGGATCCAGGCGAGCGCAACCTCCTGAAGCAGACGGGTCGAGCGTTTGATTCTTTCCCCGACCCGCAGCCGTTGGAAGATTCCGGATCCCTGACACTGGGGAATCCCTTCCCCCTAATAGGGCTGGCCAGCGAGCTGCCTCGGGCCCCCGACAGGCTACGGGCCGGTGAGCAACGGTGCAGCCTGGCCGGCTTCCTCTCTCTCTCGCACACATCCCGACCCGTTTCTCAGCCTGTCTCTGGCCTAGTAGTTCGAGCCGAACCTCCCCAACCTTTTCTGAGCAGCAACAGGAAACAGCACCTCTGAACCTCGGGGGCATTTAATCTTTTAGGAGGAAAGAATGAGAAAAGAACCGTGCAAAAAGGAAGGGGAAATCGGATCTCGAGGACATGCGAAAGTCCACTCAACTCGCAAGGCCACCATAACTAAATTGGAGTCCATCTGCCCTAAGAAACCTCCCCCCCCACACACACACACCGCTAGTATAAGTAAAACTTTTGGAAACTTTCTCTGAAGGCCTCCAGGACTCAGTGCCTGGAATTCAGTGGCAAGTCGCGAATAGAGGAAGTCCTTAGAATTAAAGGGACTTACGCAGGTGTTGACTCGTCAAGTTCTAACTCTAACTCAAGTTGTGAATCACCCCTGGAGTTTAGGAGTAATATGCTGGTGCTATTAATCAGCGTGTAAAGAAAGAAAGAAAGAAAGAAAGAAAGAAAGAAAGAAAGAAAGAAAAAGATTGATTGATTGATTGACCGGCTGACTGAGCCTATAAAACTCCTGACTTTGAAATTCCATGGGAAATAGGGAGACGCAGTTATTCCTCCCACTCTTTCCAACATGTACACACACACACATATTTATTTTTAGTGAAGCTTGTTGTGGATCCAGATAAAAATTCTCAGTAATGGTTCTTTCTTCAGAGCAGGCCTATTCACCACCTTCGTTCAAATCTCTGCTTTATTGATTGGATCCTCTGGGATTCTACTGGAACTGATCTACTGTATGTCAGTCGTAGTATTAACCAGATCGACTGGAGCCCCTCCTCCCCCCCTCCCTCTGCAACCTTAACCCGAGATCGAAGCAGCAAATAACCGAGATTACGGCCCTTGCACTGAATTGAACTTGATGTGAACTGTCTTTGGGAGGGGGGTGGGGACGGCGCACCGCATCTAGCAAAATTCAGAGAAAGCCTCACAGGCATCGTTTTCCTCAGTGGCTTTATTCGGAATCAAGTCCCACGCTGTTCCATGGGATTGACCGCCAAGGGAACCCTTACTGGTCTGTGGCCTTCATGGTGGAATCGTGGGTTCCGTGGTACTTAAGGAACCAACGGGTGTGGGTGGGTGTGTGGAATCCTACAAATGAATCCGTAACCGAATTAAATGCGACCTGTTGGATTCTTAACACTATTACTAAACCTAACAGGCGCATGGCCATTCTTGCCCGTACGAGACAAAAAATATTTTTAAAAATATTTCCATTACAATACATTTCATATGCTGTTTTAGGAATTGCCTTTGTGTGAAACTAGTTAACGTGCTCTAAATAAACGAGAGCGATGCCTCGCGAAGTTAACAGAACGCAGCTAAAATGAATCGCGTTGTTTGAAAAGGTTGAATTATTCTAGCCGATGGGTGTGCGGATGATGAGCGCACGCAAAATCATGCTTGGGCCTTGTTGATACTACCGTACACGTGTCGAGGAGCTGCTGGTTTTCTCCTTGGGGATAAATCCATCGCCGAAGCGCGGGTACGTTTTCGGGGTTGTCTCCGGGGAAGCCCTACGCCACGAGGACGCTGGTGGAACTCCTTCGAGGGCGTGGGAGGTATTTTTCCGCGATGCCTCATGCGAGGCTGAAGTCCGGCTCATTGACACCAGTCGAGTCTCGGTCGCCAGCAGGTTTGAGTGCTGACGATGGTGACTCTGACTTGGCTGAATCCTGCAAGGCCTTGGGCCTTGAGGAGGAAGTACTTACAGTGGTACCTTGTATAAAGGAATTAATTTGTTCCAAATGAAATTATGTTAAGCAAATTTTCCTTTATACAAATTTCCCATAGGAATGCATTGAAAACAGAGTAATCCCATTTTATGTTGTACGGATTTGCCCCATAGGCAATTCTGTTGAGCAAATTTCCCTCATCTCCAGAATAGTTTATGCTGTACAGATTTTATGTTATACAAACCGTTTGTTATACAAGGGTCCACTGTATATGTAATCCAAACAGGTCAGGATTATTTCGGGATCCTCTGGAAGAGAACCCCTGCGAGCCGTTTTTTTTTAAAATGGGTGCGTCTCTTTTCTTCTACCGTCCCCTCTTATTATTCATTCAATAGAACACCAAAAGAACAACCTAGCCGGCGGACGAAGCTACTGCTTTGCAAAAATATCAGCACCATCTTCGCAAGGAAATTTTGACTTGTAAACATTAACAGTATTTTCTGGCACGATGACCTCTCCCCCCCCCCCCAGTTCAATTTTATTTCTAAATGCTCAAGAAGCGTGGGAGAGATCCGCTGATAAATGTTATTTTTAAAGTCCTTTTAATGTGTTTTAAGTCCACTTTAAACCCAGGAACGGATACGGATAGGGTCCGTCTGTCTCTATTGTTTATAATCTAAAACTATATTTATTTATACATTTACGAATACATGGTAGTGCGGCAGTACACCTGCAGATTGTATAGGTGGCATTTTCACCTTTCACGCAGAGCCGAATTCGGCCACAATTCTGTGCAAGATAGGAATAAAACGGGCCCTCTGGGCAAGAGACTGACTTCCAAGTAAAAACGCAGCAAAACTTGAACGCCTTCTAAAACCTGTTGGTCTTTAAAAGATGCCACTGGCCTCTTATTTGGTTCGGCCGCAACAGACTCCTCTCGGGTTAAAAAAAAAAACAACAAAAGCAAAATACGGCTTGAGAAAAATGTCTTCACTGAGGGATGGGAGGCGCTGACAAGCAGGTGCCTTCAGATCCCCCGGGGGTCGGGAAGGGTTTCGTGTGTGGTGGGCCTTTTTCCCTTGGGAGGTCGATCACAATGGGGTGGCGATCGAGTCCCGGAAAGGTCATGGAATCGTGGCAGAATATTAGCCCCTGATCACCCTCCGACAGGGCAGATCATCTCATAAGAGTTCGGCAACTGAAGGTGGGGTGGGGGACGAGGGCGGGTGGTTGGGTGGTCTGCGCCTGACCCGAGGAGAAAATCCGGAGGGCAAGTTTTTCCAAGGAAAGCAAGAGCCCAAACCGCCACTCTGGGCCTCCGTGCGAAGATGATGCGGCTGACTCTCCGTTCCTTCCGTTTCCTCTCGACCTCCTCTTGTTTTGCCCCAAAGAGTAAAGGGACGGGAGGGGGGGGAGGGAGAGGGAGAGAAATTTGACTTGGGTTGATTGCTCATAAACCTACGCCAGGTTTCAATGCCATAATAACCGATCTCAGCCCTGTGCATTTATTTATTGTCGATTCTTTTTAAAAAAGAGGGGTGGAAAGGGAAGGTGAAACGCTTCAGCTGGACTAAACGCCCGTGCGACGGGATGTATTTAATCGTTTGAATGATAAATCAAGGGGTGAATGTTACCGTCGCTTAAAGCACCTGGACTTGACAACCGGGCCTCCGTTTCATGTTGTCGCTGTTTCCCTCCCTCCCTTCCCTCCCTACCCCCGTCCGGGGTGTCAGGGTCTCGAACACGCGCAAACCTCGCCCGGGCGCGCACCTACTTCCGTGACGTCGATGCAAAGAGGGAGCGCGGCAGGCCGCTCCATTGGCCAACGGCCGGCGCCTCGGAGGAGCGGCAGACCAATCAGGGAGCGGCGCCGGCAGGTGGTGGCGAGGTTATCAGCGCCTCTGGTCCGGTTCTGGGACTCCAGCGCAAGAGTTCCTTTCGCCGGGAGGGAAGAAAACTCTGGTCGCGGGGAAAAGAAGCGAGGAAAAAGCCCATCCATCGGGCCGGCGTGCAGGCGGGCAGGCGTGTTTTCTTCCGGCAGCAGGGGAGGGAGACAGACAGCCACGCGGGGAGGGGAGGGGAGGAGAAGGGGGAGGGCAGCTCCACTTCCGATCCTCCTCCCGTCCGTCGGAAAGAGGATGTCCAAGCAGAGCGCAAATCAATAAAGACACTGGTCCAGCAGGCAGCGCCAGGTGGACGCGGCCAGAAGCGGAATCCCGGCTTGGCCAAGATCGATGCCGTCGACGCCGGCGCTGCCTGCTGGCTGAGAGCAGTGGGTCGCCGCCGCGCGGCTGGATTCCTCCTCCTCCTCCTCCGTGGCCTGAGCCTCTTCCCGCCCTGACTGGCGGGCGCGGTGCTGCTGCTGGCGCGGGTGTGGTGTGCTTGGCCCTGGGCAAGCAAGGGTCCCGCCGCCGCCCGGCCGCCTCCTCTCTCAGCGTCTGGCAGCGACAGCGGCGCCAGGAGGAGCCACCCGAGAGGAGCCGAGAAAGTTTGCCAAGAGCCGGCGGCACCCGGGGCTCTCCGGCGGCCCTTGGACAGCCGAGGCGAGGGGAGGGCCAGGAGAGGCGGCTGGCCGGGCTCTTCTTCTTCTTCTTCGCCGGAGAAAGGCACCGGGGGGAGAGAGGGGGCGCGCCTGAGGGCCCTCCGAGATCGCCGCCGCCGCCGCCGCCGGTCCGCCCCGCCGGTCCTTGATGCTGCCCAATGTTAGCCGTGGGGCCGATGGAGGCTAACCGCCCGGGCGCTTTCGTGCTGAGCAGCGCGCCGCTGGCCGCCCTCCACAACATGGCCGAGATGAAGACCTCGCTCTTCCCCTACGCCCTCCAGAGCCCCGGCGGCTTCAAGGCGCCCGCCGGCTCCCTGGGCGCCCTCAACGCCCAGATCCCGCTCGGCACCCCGCACGGCATCAGCGACATCCTGGGGCGGCCCGTGGCCGGAGCCACCGCCGCCGCCGCCGCAGCAGCAGCCGCCGCCGCCGCCGCCGGCAACCTCCTCACCGGCCTGCCCCGCCTCAACGGGCTGGCCAGCGCCGCCGCGGCCGGGATGTATTTCAACCCGGCGGCCGTCTCCCGCTACCCCAAGCCCCTGGCCGAGCTGCCCGGGCGGCCTCCCATCTTCTGGCCCGGAGTGATGCAAGGCTCGCCCTGGAGGGACCCCCGGCTCGCCTGCCCGGGTAAGGAGGAGGGGGGTGGGAGCTGGAGGGGGGCGGGAAGGAGGGGGCCAGGCACGGGTGAAAGGGGGGAAGAAGAAGGGACAGGAAGGCTAGATATCAACAGGACCATTTTAATTTTGGGGTGTTTATTTATTTATTTATTTATTTATTTATTTATTTATTTATTTATTTACAGATTTTTTTGTTTGGCCGTCCCTCTACCAGGTGGTCTCTTGTCAGGGATGGGATCACTCTTAAGGGTCTAGAGTTGGTCCATCGCCAAAATAGAGGGCCCTTGCCGGACATAAGAAGCTCTGCCCCCTAAATCTTAGATTTTTCTCAAGCCCTGTGGAAGAGGGTCGCACTCTGCACCTACGCGGGGAGCTCCCATTCTCTTCCTTACTACTTTGCCCCCGACTGGCTCGGCTGAGCTGCGATGCTGACCGCCTGGTGGTAGAACCACCACCTCGATCCTGGCCTCTCAGTGCTGAACGCACAGAAAAAGTTCAACCGCTGCAATTCCGGAGCGTTTCCTCTTCGGTGTTATTTATTTGATGTTTGACGAGTCTTGGGTGGTCGTTTTATCACCTCCCCTCGAGTGGGTGGGCCGGCCAGGACAAAGAGGGCGATCCGTTCCGCTTGGGCAAAAAGGGGCTTCACACCCCCCCCCCCCAGCGAGCCCGTTGGCCGCTGGGTGTTTTTTTTTCCTTTTCTTTTCTTGAAATCGGCTCTAACTTAAAAGATCCGGTCTCAACAACAGCCTTGCCCCCCTTTGGGTCGGGATGGCCGAGCCTGGCAGAGGGAAACGAATGTGGCCGGGCTGCAGAAAAGAGGCAGCAAGAACAAGGGCAGAATCCAGCCACCTCCCGACCGCCGCAAGCGGAAGGGGGTCCGTTTTTGCCTTTTTGTAACCGAAAGGGATCTGGTCCTGACTGGCTCCACGGGTTCCTTTCGAGCTCTCACACGCGCGGCGGCGGTGGCTCCCCTTTTTTGGATAAGGTCACCCCCCCCCCAACACACACACACACCTCCCCCCAAAAAAAGCACCACCTTCTCCCAACAACCGGCCTAGCGGGAAGATTTCCTCTGAATTCCCCCAATGCTGTGTCTTAACGGCAGTCCCTGTTGAAATCCGTAGCAGGCAGGCAGGGTCGGTCACGCACGCAGGCAAGAACTTCTTCGGATCTGGATTGTATTCTGTTGCCGCCGCCGCCGCCCAGGGTCTTGACGGAGCTCTTTCTCTCCTCCCTCCTTGTCTTCAGGCCAGGCGGGGATGGTTTTGGACAAAGACGGCAAGAAGAAACACTCGCGGCCCACTTTCTCGGGGCAGCAGATCTTTGCTTTGGAGAAGACCTTCGAGCAAACGAAATATCTGGCGGGACCGGAGAGAGCGCGCCTCGCTTACTCGCTGGGCATGACCGAGAGTCAAGTCAAGGTAAGGGGCTCCATCCCCGGCCCGAAGGAGGCCGCCGCCCCCGTGGCTGGGCTCAGAGAGCCGGGAGGGGACGGCCCCGATCCGCGGCAGCCGCCTTGACTTGGAGCGGCGCGGGCGGTTGGTGTCAGCCCCACTGAACAGGGCGGGACTCGCTCACCCTGGAGTAGATAGAACTGGGCTGCTAAACCTCTCGAATCCAAATTGTGGAGCCAATGGCCGCCGATCCCAGACGTGTTTGCGAGGAAGGGCCAGGAAGCGGAGAGGGACTTTTTTACACTCAACTTGCAGTTTGCCCTAGAAATAAACGAGAGTTACTCCCAAAGGGTTTTGGTCAAGAGGGTCTTTCAGGAAATCCGCGGCTTTGGATCTTTCCCGCTGAGTGAGTCCCTGTTTGATTTCCTAGTGTTAAGAAAACATTGCAAACTTCAGGCTGCGATCCTGTTTAAGATGAGAGTAAACCCTTTTATCGAGAGCAGGAAACAAGATTAGCTTCTGGCCCTCTTGTCTGTCGGAAAGTGCTGTATTTTTTTAAAATTGTGTTATTCCTACTAAAATGACAATTAATTTCCGCTGTTTTTACTCCTGCTAATGATGATGATGATAAATATGGGAAATGTTAAGCATAAATTATTTGGTATCAAATGAAGTATTCAGGACTGGATACAACAAGGCAAGATAAAATCAAAAGCTTTTGCTTCTCTGCCTTAAATGATGTTCTTCCTGCACTTTTGGAAATTTACAACCTGATCCCTAATAGGTTTACATGGCAGTATTAATAACCACTGTGCATGCCACTTACTATACAGCATATTTAAGGCAGTAGCCTGAATTAGTTTTATAGCTTTAAAAGAATTGTGGACAAGAAAGATAATTTGCCTCCAGTTACTGGGTTTTGTCTTCCTTTTTTCTAAAGACCTGAAACCTTTTGAAAGGAACAGGATGTTTGTTTTTAAAAAAGAAAAGGTGGAGTATTTAAACATAAACAACATAGACCGATTCTTGCATTCAGAGCCCCCTTATTAGACTTTCTCCGGTGTCAATCAAAACCTATCTCTAAAAGACTTGAGTTTTCTGATTTTACACTACAGAATTGTGAGTTTGATGTGCAGGGCAATTTTGGTTAATAAAAAAAATCCTGCCCCAAACTCTTCTGTTCCCCAAGGCATGATCCAGCCCAAGTGAAACGGTATGAGTTCCATTTATGTGTCGGCTTCCCAAGGGCTACATGTTAGCAGAGTCTCATCCCAATTGCCATACAGTATACCACCGGTTGATCTGCAGGCATTTCCTTCCCATTAGGCATGTATAACAGTGGGAGATATAGGGTCTTCAGATGTTGCTTTCCCATCTGTACTGTTATATAAAGGCAATGATGATATTCAAGGGTGGTGTCTCTCACCCAGGCATGCAGATCCCCCTCCAGTTTAATAAGGTCAAGAAATAAGCTTTCCGTACACTGTGTCGATAAACTGGATACTCTTGCCCTTGGGACTTTTACTGTGGGGTAGGCTCCACTTTTGACTGGTGGAGATGTTGTTAGAGAAGTAATGGTTCAGTCCAGCGTGGTTGCAGAGTAGGGCTATTGAAATCAATGGGACTGAAACTGTCACCTGATAAATGTTAGACTTTGTAGGAGTCAGACTGCACTGTCACCCTATTATAATGGCTCTCTCTCCACCCCTTGTCATGCAAAATTTCTATGTAGGTGCCAAGACTGACGTTCACTCAATCCTTGTGGCATAAAATGAACAGAGCCATGGCAGTGAAAAACAAAAAAGGGAATTATCTTATCCTTTTGAAACAGCGAATTTTGACCTTGTGGTCTGGACCCAGGGCTTTAACTTTGGCAGGTGCTTCCTTCATAAAGGGATTTATTTGGAAGAAAATCCAACTGGAGTCTGTGAGGGGTTAACTTTTTTAATTAGTGGAATTAGAATTAAGCTTGGTGTCCTGAATCTATTTGCTGAAAGTCCTGTTGAAAGCCAGGGATTTTACCTGGCAGTGCAGTAAGCCTGTGTGTTAAAAGTTCTGCTGCTAGGAAGTAACAATTGGCGAGTTATGGACGAGCTGTGGGGGTAGGATTGAGATGATGATTGTACAGGGAAGGATGCTTTTATTCAGACAGGTGCGGAATGGCAATTGTGTATGTTTATGGCTGGAACTCTTGTGGTCGTAATATTGTTTATTTATGGGAGTAATACAACGGAGATGGATGCCCACAGAAATGGCTTGGACGGATGCAATGGCACTTACATGTGCAAAGAACGGTGCTCTTTGATGATCATTTGAACTTACTCTGGGAAAGTAAGAGTCACTGACTCCTAACTAGAGGGACCAGGAGCAGAGTGTTACTTGTGAGGAAAGTCTGCCTAATGCAATGGGATTTGTAGAGTTGCAGCATGGCTGTGATGTCCGGGATTGGTCGGCTTGTAGATGCGAGCAAAACCAATGGATTTACTTCCCTAGTATGGGGGTCAGGATCAGGTCAGGGCTGGTTTTCCCAACAGAGAGCCTATCTGGAAGAGATGTCTCTTCCCAAAAAAAAAAAAAAAAGAGGTGGGCTTTGTAGCACCCCATCCCAAACACACAACCAGGAAAGAAAGCCAGCTAGCGGATATGAAAGCGAGTGTATAGAATGCAAGAGAGTAAGAAAGATCTGTTGGTGGGTAGCCTTAAAAAGCCCCTTAACGAGGGACTCTCCAAGGTCCCCCTCTGGTCTTAACCCTACACACAGGCATGGAAGCTCTTTTGGGGCAAATTTAAGCATGATTATTCAGAAACAAGACTTCTCCAGTGGATTTAGGATTGTGACCTTGTGGGCATTTTCTTACAGAACTCTGCCTTTATTAAACTACCTTGTCCTCTTCCCAGACAGGGTGATGTCAGGCTGAAGTCAGGTTTCTAATTTGTGGTAACACTCAAAACTCAGTGGGTTGAATTTAAATCAGATGAGCAAATCTCATGGGGGGGGGACCAAAATAGGGGCGGGGGTGGGGAAGGAAGGCAGCAGGGACAGAGGAAGAACACTTACGAGATTGCAGAATACATAAAGGAAGCCCCTGCCTTGAGCATGCATGAACCGAGCGAGGCTGTTCACAAGATGATTTTTTGGAGGTCATTTTGGAGGTCGTTGGTGGGATCAACATAAGTTTGAAGCAACTTAATTGCAGAGAACAACAATCTATGCTCCGTGATCTGTTATTATCATGATTTAGTAGCAGGAGAGTGGAAGGGTATTTATTTATTCATTTGCATTTATAAACCACCCAACTTTTGGATAGGGTGGTTTAGGGTCCAAGCTACCCTGGAATAGTTTTCTGGGAGAAAACTATTCCAGGAAAACTACCCTGGAATAGTTTTCTGGAAGGAATCTCAAGAGGTTCAAGTTTATTGTACTTACCGTGCAATTTACCCACAGTGTGTGAAGCAGGGATTTAATGATTTGAGGGAGAGGGGTAAGGATTTGGGGATTTTGCCCTAGATTAATTCTACAATGGTGTGTCACTCATGCCTGTCTGTCTGTCTGTTGGGTCCAGGTTTGGTTCCAGAACCGGAGGACCAAGTGGCGGAAGCGCCACGCCGCTGAGATGGCCTCGGCAAAGAAGAAGCACGACTCGGAGACGGAGAAGCTGAAGGAGAGCTCGGACAACGAAGATGACGACGAGTACAACAAGCCGCTGGACCCCAATTCGGATGATGAGAAGATCACACGGCTCCTCAAGAAGCACAAAGCTGCTGCCACCGCTGCCGCCGCCACTCCTCTAGCCTTGCTCAGCCCCTGCAGCAATGCGGCCTCGGAGCCCTCCTGACTGGGGACCCACAGCCCTTGCCCAACCTACAGCTCTTCTCCTCCTCCTCCTCCTCCACAACCCCCACCTCCTCCTGCCCCCCATGACACCTTCCCACTTTTCCTCCGGCCAAGCAGGGTAGCCGATGCCAGATGCCAAGTAGCACACCAGCCTCCGGGACTGGTTTCTGTGACGTCCTGTACAGCCCGCCCCGTCGGGAAAAATAATGCCTGTATATATATTTTTACAGAATAAGTTATGGAAATGAAGGGTCAGCCAGCCCTTTCTCTTCCCCTTACCCTATCTCATGGTGCCCCCTCCCTGATGTACATAACACACGCACACACTTATCTGTTTCGCTTGCGTGCACACGCGCACACACAGGCAGGAGGGAATAAAGAAAGGAGGGAGACATAAACACCCCAAGTTGTAGAGGTTACCCTTCCTTCTGATGATTTTTTTTATTGTTCTGCATTTCCTCCCCACCCTGCAACCCTGCTCACTTTTATTCTAAATTTGGAGATCAATGGCTGCCATCTACAGCCCCTGCCGATAATGTCAGTCCCACTGATCCATGGAACTGATACCTGCCCATCAGATAATGGGGTTACAGCGAAACCAGCTGGACTGAAGTAGCCAGGATTTGCTGGGGAACCCAGTTTTCACCTGGAATCCAAAGGATTTAGTTGCTCAGTTTGGAGGAGGAAGAGGAGGCCCTCAGCATCCTGCCTAGGAGGTAAGTCCCATTGCTTCCAGGTGGGATTACACTTGAGTAAAGTTGTGTGGAATTAGAGGCCTGGTTCCAATTGGTAGCCTCAACTAGAGTAGACCCATTGGCTTAGTGGGGTTTAGAGGTTGATTTGGCAGTGGGCTCCCTGGGTCTCCTCTAGTTGGATGGGGCAAGCCATTGGCTTTAGGCCTGCTACAGTTCTAAGCACGGTTATCTGGGAGTAAACCACACTGAACTTGCAAGGGTTAGGATGAGTGGATGTAGTAGGTGTCTACTACTCTAGGCCGCCCTTGTGTGTTACAGAAGCCCAGAGTGCAGAAAAGTTGCTTTCCTGGAAGCGTCCCAGAATGCAGCAAAAAAAAAAGAAGTCCATTTTCCAAGCTCTGGTGGGCTCATTGCCACTGCAGTTTGGTTCTGAAT
Source organism: Phrynocephalus versicolor (assembly GCA_023846285.1). Taxonomy (NCBI): domain Eukaryota; kingdom Metazoa; phylum Chordata; class Lepidosauria; order Squamata; family Agamidae; genus Phrynocephalus; species Phrynocephalus versicolor. The sequence continues at coordinate 7,304,170 of JAHTLZ010003518.1, read as the reverse complement.
AACAGTGGACAGGCCTAGATTTTATATGTGCAGTGGAAACTTAGGTAATAATTACTGTACTTAGAAGTAAGTCCCATTCAGTTTAGTGAGATTTACACTGTAGGATCTGTGCTTTGCATAGCAGCCTTAGTGTGCTTGGAACCTACTGTACATCCAGTCTTTGGAAAAGACCGTTGTACTGAAATCAGTGGAGCTGACAGGGGCAAAGGCAGGCTTATGATGATGTGGCAGAGCGATTTGACCGATGCCTTTTGAAAGTTATGATTCACCCATTTGCACATGGTCCCACCCCCTCCTTCTTCATGTAGCTTTTTTTGCTCTTAACAATCAAGAGTTTGTTACTGTTTTGTATATGGGTCACCGACACCTGCTCAACCACTTTATATATAAGAAATTACAAAATTTTGTGATGTATATTTCTAGTGTAAAAAAAAAAGTAAAGGGCAGTCTTATTTCTTCTTCTTTTGAAAAACAAAGCTCTGTTTTTGATGAGTTCACTTTCCTTTCCTTCTCTTTGAATTGCTCCTATTTGTTCTGTTTGTTTGTTTTCCCGGGAATGTAAGGGAGAGAGAATTGTGTTGCCTGGATTTCACTTGGTCTCAGACTCTTGCAATTGGAAAGACTTTGTATAATACAATAAATTATTTAACAAACGTGTTCTTCAGAACATCTCAGGTTTTCGCTGCCATGGAACAGTGACTTTCTTATGCTTCCCTCTTGAGTTTTCAGTTATCTGCTCATCCCAGAAGGTTGTTCTGGTCCAATTTCTCTGCCTTCTAAAACCTACAGAACTGGCATCACTAACACTGGATTACAAATGTTCAAACATTGTTTCTGCTTGTTGACTGGGTTGAACTGGCAACAGAGCCCGGTGATTGTTTAGATCCCCCACCTTTCTTTGTTTCACCCCCTAAGGTGGCTCTCTTTGTTTATTATACTTCACTAGACTCCAGGCATTAACTTCTGTAGCAACTGGAAAGTGTCTGTGAGTCTATTTGTGATTCCTATGTTAATTAGGGTTTTTCAGGGCTGACAACCCATCTTTAGGAGTAAACTTTCAAAGGCATTGGTTTGCTGTAAAAGGAAACATTTGCAGGCCAGAGGGGGATACACACCAATTTTTTTTAAATCAGACCAGCCATGTTTTGAAGGATGTATATAACAAGCAAACCTCAACCCAAGTGTAAAAACCTATCTTTAGAATGGGGGTGGGGGAAGGCTCAGTAATTGAAACTGGGTTTTTCAGATGCTTGTACGGAGAAGCCACCCATTCCCAAGAAGCAGATCGGATTCACAAGACCTCACATTATGGTGAGGTCGCCATGTTGGCATGCCCTTGTATACTGGCCAAAACCAAAGAAAAAATTAAAAAACCAAGATGACAAAAGTGTGGTACCTTAAAGACTAACCACTCTTATTTTAATGTGGATTTTTGTTCGCAACTCACATCAAAATATAGCCACTCTGCTTTTGCCCAACAAGATCTCATAAATCGATTTCACTTCAAAGGTGTCAAAGCACTCTGTTTCTATTCTTTTTTTAATTGCTGGTTTTTGTTCTCAACTTTTTGCCATTCATAGTGAATCAGACCGACCCAACTACCTTTTTAAAACATGCTTGCATGGAGAATTTTGAGTCTCCAAACTGGAGCTCAGTATCTGTGTCTATTCCTGCCACCCTGCTTAAGCTAATAGTCACCTAAACGTTAAAGGCCAGGAGGTTATTACACTAAAAGCAGCGAACGGCATATTCTTAGTTATTTAAATTGGAATAAATACACAAATACATAAAGCTCTCTGTGCTTTGGGCTTTGAGTACACTGGAAAGGGCCATGTCTGCAAATTACTGAAGCTCTAAAGAAAAGTTTGGTTCATCCATCCAATATGGAGGAAGCCAGGCTCCTTGTCTCCAAATTTAATCTATTCCTGATTTCCAAAGAATCGTGCTATTATGTGTAGGGATTTTGGTTATTGAGATTGGGAAGCCTAAACAGTCATAGAGGTTAACAGTTTTTTTTAACAATTATAGAGGTTAACAAAATTTTTTAACTTTGGTGCCTTATAGATGTGCTCATTAATCCCTGCAACTGTTGCATTATCCCTTCTTTTTTAAGAGGATGCCTGAAGAAGACCAAATTGGCCGAAGACATAATTGGATCCTTCAAAATATAGCCCCCTCATTTCACATATTGGGACTTAATTTTTCATCCCTAACACATGGTTTCATTGCACAAGTCAAATAAATAAATACATTTCTGTTTTGTTTTGGGTGATAACTAAGAACCAGGAAACCACTCATGGGCAGAGAAGAAAGCACGGGCACAATTTTAAAAGGTGAATGAAAACCATAATGACAACCTGTGGACTCTGGAAACCCCAGGATCAAATCTCTGCTCAGCCACAGAAACTCATGGGGGGCAGGCAACAGTGGCAAACTTACAGTATTCCTAAATGTCCTACATGCCTGGGAAAACCCTGTCAGGGTTGACATAAGTTGGAGGCCACTCAATGACACATAATAAACACGAAATTGGTCATAAACCTGGTGTTGGGTCTATGTCAACCAAGATGCCTTCCCATTTCAAACTGCTTTGCAAGGTTTTTCACGGAAACACAAAGATTGTGAGAAGCAAAAAGGTGATGTTAAGTTTCAGTCCTAGGTGCAGTTCCCTGTGAGTGAATTCCATGGATCTAAGCCAGGCTTATTTCTGTGAAGATGGATCATGTTTTGCCCTACTAGAGCCATTTGAAAGTTGCTGGACCCCAGCCTGTTCAGGAAAAATGAAGAGGCTTGTGGGTAGGAAAAGATGACACTTTGGAATGGCTGCTGGTCACCATGGCTTGATATTATTATTACCTCACGTCAAGGGACGTATTTCTGCTGAGGAACATGAACTGCTTGACTGGCCATCACTCATGGTAGTAAGAACATGTTCCATACAAGGAAACAGTATTTAAAATGTCTTTCTTTAAATGGAAAAACATACCCTCAGGCCCTCTAATAGCAGCCACGTATTAAAAATGGGACAGCTGGGTTTATTATTCTTAATTATTTGCAATACCACTCTTTCAGTATGTATAACCAGTGAGATGAGCAGACATATACAGTAAATAGTTTCAGAAGACAATTAGAGGTTTTTTTAAAAAAGAAAACTGGTCAATCACTTTCTAAACACTTTAATTTATATCATTTAATTTTATTACAATTCTGTCCTGTGTTCCTTACAGAAAATGGAACCCGACAACGTAAGTTTACAAGAGAGATTTACATGATTTTCTGTAAAATTATTTTCTTTTCCTCAAAAGCTTGGGATTTTTTAAAAAGTCTTTTTTGGGGGGTGGGAGCCAAATAGACTATAATGTGAACATTTTTTAAAAAATGGTTTGATGACACCTTTACTGGATCACTAGGAATTATAATCAAAGCAAGTCTTCTAGCCCTCAGAACGCATTTTTGGGTGCAATGTTGACATTTAGGAGAGAGGGTGGGGACAATTTTGCACAACTGAGAAGGACCCTAAAAGTTCACAATTGAAGATAGGAATATGCAGGTAAAGAGGACCCTTTTCAAGAAGACAAATCATAAGGGTCTTCAGAATCACAACCATGGCTTTGAACTGTGCCTGTTCTAAAACATCTGGAAGCTTGAATCTCTATGACGTATAGTCGATCGCTGGGGATTCTAACAGCACAATCCTGGTCTCAACTCAAGGGTTGTGAATACAGTTACAGTACTTCCCTCAGGGAGGGCTGTCCTTTTGAAATAGGAGGCAAGGGTATGACTCAGCAGGAGCTCTGAGCCTCCTCCTCCTTCAAGTGCCATGTCCTCATAGAACCTTGGAGATCAGTAGCCTGTACTGGTTTCTATTCTAAAGCGATTCTGAAGAGAGCAGCTATGTTTACTGCTGTGCTCTGAGCCTCATACAAAAGGGAAAAAGTCTATGAGCTTACAGGGAGTCTGTCCAGTTGCCTTCCAAGCGAAAATACTCCATGCCCTACACTGGGCAAGGAAAATGTAAAACCTTGCCATTGGTTCCTGTAGGATGACTTCCGCCCCAGCTTAGTTGCTCTGTTGATATGGGTGAGAAAGAATGAATAGGCCTAGGCTGCCCCCCCACCACCACCACTAGTGTGCATTCTCCAAAAGGTCATCCCTGAAGAAAAGTACTTGGGACCTGATGGAAAAGTCCCTCTGCTGTGGTTCCATGGAGATCATTCTGGTCCAAAAGAAGAGTGTTGAAATCTTTGCAAAGATAATAAAAATACTGACAGTGGCCTTTTCCTGGGACAGCTATGTTTGCATTTCTCCTCTCTGTCACTCCAATGTAAAATGCCTAGCCCTGTCTCAAACAGACATGTGATTTAAAACAGGTTCTCTTCTTGTCTCTATCCCACCTTCACAACTGATCTGTCCCAGATGTGGTCTGCAATCCTTTGTACTGTAGGTTTGATTAGAAGTCTGGAGCCCAGTGGGAAGGGAAAAGGTACAGCTCAGCGCTTTCTATAGAAAAGGTCCCAGTTCAATCATTAGCCTCTCCAGATAATGTTGGCTAGGAAAGAGCTGATGCCAAGGTGTGTGCAGAGTCTTCAGTTCAGACCCTATGCACTGAGTGGAACAGAACATTTTTAAATAACTCATTATCTGTAAAAATGGACATTTTTTAAATGCCATGACTGTTAACCAGAAGTCTGGCGTTTGACTGCAGCCAGAAATAGACTTCTGACTGGAGGCCTCTGTCCCTTTCCGCTCTGTTCATGCCATATTGGAATATTTTGCTCTACCTTTAAAGCTGAAACCTTGAATGAATGAATGAATGAATGAACTCAGATTGATTCCTCCTACTTGTTCTCCTAGTAAATAGCCCTTCAGAGTCTGTGGCATTTGCTTTTCTTTGGATTATTTCTTCGGATGTTTTACAATTTTAAAAAAAACCCTTCACCTACTCCCTGTTCAAGTTGAGGATATGTGACCCAGTCCAAAGAAGCAATTTTTAAACCCTGGGTCCCGCAAACGTTTGCGCCGGGAAACCAGCAGAAAAGGTACTCGGAATTCCCAAATCTAGGCAGGAAAGTTTCTTTTCTGGTCTACGATTCCCCTGATCCGTTGCTGGGAGCTCGAGGGGCTAGAATCCGAAAAATTCCGCCGCCACGCCCTCTCTTAGCTGTGGATTAAATATCCAAACGCAGGCTAAGCGTCACATCCGAGACGTGGGTTTAGACCCGCTTCCCCCCCCCCCAGTCTGCCATCGGCGACGCTCAGTTCTGGGGGGCCTCCCCTTCCGGGACGCTTGGCACGCGTTTTTACGGGTCTCCTGGGGAATCCGAGAACAATTTCCTCGCAAAATAACGCCCTCTGGCCAAGAATCGCGCGCGGCACCCCCCCCCCTTTACACACGTCGTAGGAACAGGCCCCCCGAGTGGTAGGGAATCAAACGGCTGCTTGCTTCCAACTGGAGCGGCGGAGTGGGGGAGAGACGCTCAAATTTATTTATTTATTTATTTAGCTTATATACCGCCCCGTCTTCCAAAAAGAAACTCTGGGCGGTTTACAACAAACAAACAAAGCAATTGAATAAAACATCAAAAAACAAACAAACAAACAACAATAAAATCAATACTTTTTTTCCAAAAGACGCTGGCGGTGTCTGGGAGCCGCACCTGGGCTGGCTGGAGATGATCGCTTTGGGCGCGGCAAGGACGGCCGGAGGAGCGTATTTTGAGCCGGGGAAAGCCATGCTTCAAAAGCGACCTGGATGTGCCCCACCTGTTTTTACTAGGTTCGTGTCCCATTCATGGAGCTCGTGACCTCTCGTTCACGACCTCTCACACCTGCGAGGATTAGGTGACGGATTCTGCCAAGAGCGGCGCCTGCCTGCGATCCGGCCAGTCACAACAAGCGCGTCGAGGAGTCGAGTGTCACCTTAAGGATGGACGCAGTTATTATTATGGCGCCAACTTTCCTGCGCTCTGCATCATATATAGATGCATCCAGAACCCAGCATGCTAATTATATATACGGTACACATGGCTACAGCCAGTGACGCCGGGGAGAAATTAAACACAAAAAATACTGACAGTGACGACTATATTAATCGCCACCAGCCATTCACGAAAAAGTGGGTGAAAACCCGTAAAAATCGCAGCTAGAGTCGGTCTACCGAGCCAGCAGGGATTCAGTAAGTAATTTCCTTGGTAAATTCTCTGTTCAATGAGCCTACTCTAGTTGCGATTTACTACTGGGGTTCAACCAACAGCTAATAACACAAATATCCTGGCACCACGTAAACCAGTCAACTCGTGTAGGGTGATAAAAAATATAGTGTCCCTTTCTTGCAGGTACAAGATTTTTCGCATTTTCGCTGACGACGGACGCTTGCGAAGTAGGAGTCAGTTGGAATCTGTCTGTAATCCTTCTTTGCCCCACAAATTTCTTTAAGATTTGGGAGTGAGCCTAAAGTATTCTCTCCCCCCCCCTTTTTTTTAAAAAAAAAGATGCCTGCAGGAGGAGATACTCCCAGGTTGAAAGAACAATGTCCCTGTGATCTATTGCATATACTGTATAAAGCCGCCGTTGTGTACCGTAAACATCAGTAGGCATAATTTTTCCCCCATGGTGGAAATTAAGCGATGTAGGGATGCTGCACCTGTTGAACTGCTGACAGCCATCTCTTGTACTCTGTAGTAGACAAGTTGATTTGGAATTATTCTTCCCATGAGCGCAAAACTAAGCGGTTGCCATCAGCTTCCCTTTTTAAAGGAGCCACGGAGAAGTGCGGGACATTGTTTTCAAGACCAACAGTGCCCGATCGAGGTTTAGGCTTATTTGCAGGAAAGAGGTCTTCTTCCGAGCTTCACTTGAGATCGGAGGTGGTGGTGGTGGTGGTGGATTCCCCTCGGAGTAAATTCCAAATTAGAAGCTTGAATCCGGAAAGGTGGAAGTTCACCCTGCTCTTTAAAAGAACGCGCATAAAATAGATTTAAACATTTGAAGAAGTATTTGAAGCCAACGCTAACAACCAGCAGCGATGTTCCCTGAATAACGTGGCGGCTTTCGAGTCACACCGAATTCGCTCCCCCCCCCCGCCCGCCGCCGCGGTTTCTCCTGCAGTTAGGAGACCTTTCCCACGTCGTTATCTTCGGCATCAACTGTGTTCCCTAGGTCTCCTTGAGCCGGTCCTTTTCGAGGAGGTGGGAGTGGAAGGTCAGAAAAGACCCAAACGGGGAAGGAGCTTAAGTCACTTGTCAGGGCGGGGTTTGTTTGAAGGGAAACCACAAACACACCCGGGTTCAGATCGACCGCGTTAGGGCGACAATCTCCAGGAAGGAGGCGTGGACCTCCAGAGGGCCTTGACCTGTATTCCAGGCCTCAGGACGGGCATCCCAGGGTAATCCAGGGGGCAACAATCACATTACCGTCCAAGCCACAAACCGCGAAGGTGGGTAGCACGGTCCCCTGCACCTTCAACCCAGGTCCCTTGTCAGGCGGCAGTCCTTCTACACGCACTAGCTGGCGAGGAAAGCCGGTTAAGCACTGGGGATCAAACTGGTTGGAGGATCGCGCCCTCTCTGCTGCCAGGGTCGGAGGGGCTTCTGTTGGAAACCAAGAGGGACTGCTGTCACATTGGAAAGCAACGGGTGTGTGTGTGTGGGGGGGTGCTCGGAGCGCGCCGGTTCGGTACCTACCCACTGACATCCCACTGAAGCCCGAGACCTCCTTCCTTTCGAATATTCTCGCTTCAGGCTGCGAGCCGTTGTAGCCGCAACCGGAGGTGCTTTTACTGACCAGTCAGGCTCAACGCGCTTAATGGTGGAGAGACCCTCTCCAGCCGCCGCACCGACTTCCTTTCAAGAGGGTGCCCCTAAATTCAAGCAACCTTTATTTCTCACAACGGCGTGCCGATCGCAGCCTTTTCTCGCTGTTGGGGAGGTCGAGATCCCTGTAAGAGACGATTCAGGAAATAATGAGAGTGAACCGAAACAGGCTGCAAAAGCGGTCTAATAATTAAGAAGCGCCCGCTTTTATAAAGCGCTTGATCCTTTTACCGGGCGACTGAGAACATTCGGCAGGTTCTTCTCACTCCTCTCAAGTGGATCTTTCCTGACTTGTTTCCAACAAAACACATTCTCACAGGAAGGACCAGAAATCTCTTTTGCTGGCCAAGCTTGGCTGGAGCTGTCCTCAGCGGTGTCTTTTGAGACAGGAACTCAGGGCAAGAATGTTGCAGGAAGCTGGGATGAGAGATTCAAGGGAGAAGGACTATGGGATCTGAAAACCAACCGTCCTGGTTTTAAGGGGATTTAGTTCCAGCCACAACAAGTTCAGGCGCACAGGCACACGGCCTGATTCTTCTCTGCGCGTGAATTTGGCTTGTCAAAGGACGTATGATGGCCCAGGAGAACCCAAGTTCAATTTCTGTGGCCACGTTCCCAGCGGAGTTGAGGGACGTCACTTTTCTGGACTTCGGTTCTGAGAACATTTTATCCAAGAGGTGCCAGGACGCCCGGCCGTAGTTTTAGGAATTGTAACGCTTTCTTCGCGTGTAGCCCTCAGCGGTCTTTCCCAAGCAGGCAGTCGAGGCGTTGACCTTACCGTTTTCCATTTGTATTCCATCACTTCCCCTTTGGGCCGAAGGAGGAGGGGGCGCGCGCGCGAGCGCATCGAGTCTCAAAGGTTCTCAAATTTCAGCTGCAGCCGTTATGGTTGATGTTCGGGGATTCTAGGGGTTGTAGTCCAAAACACCCCTCCGAAGGGGCCAAAGGCTGAAAACCACTGATTTAGGGCCCATTGGGAGTAGACTGAGCGCCGCTTCATTTTTTTCAAAGGGTCGAAGCCACGCTGCTCAGCGGATGAAGCAGGAGAAATAAAGTTGGCGCCGAAATGAGGACGGTGGATGGTTGTTTGCTCAAACGATATGGTCACATTTTAAACATTAAAATAATGAGTGTCGGGTCGCTCCTTCTTGCTTCCCCGGATCGTCTTGAACATGCTTTAAAAAGCGATCAAAACCGACCCCAATTAACCTTACTAGAATCATCGTGGGGAAGGAGGACTTTTAAAAACAGGGGTCTTCAGGAACGATGAATACCTAATATGGAGTGTTGGAAAGAGTGTTAGACACTCAGCAGTCGTGGCGAACCTTCGGCACTCCAGATGTTTTAGATCGCAACTCCCAGAATGCTGAGCCTTAGTTGCCAATGACAAAGGACTGTGGGAGTTATGGTCTGAAACATCTGGAGTGCCAAAGGTTCGCCACCACTAGACTAGGGGCTCAGGAGTCTTGGGTTCAAATCACCGCTCAGTCATAGAAACTCACCCGGGTAGGTGAACTGGCGAAAACATTTTTTAAATAGATCACGCACCTGGAAAGCTCTGTTAGGGTCGCTATGACTGGGTTCCGACTTCACGGCTCATAACAATAACACCTGCGCAAATACAGTAGATTTCGAGAAGATCCGAGGCTAGCGTGTCTTTTATTTGGGGGGGAGGAGGAGAAAGGGAGATCCCAGGGTGGGGCTCCCCCAAATACAGGTGTATGTTTGGGGGTGCGATCTGTCTTGGTGACTATCCTTTATGCAAATCACGTCCTTGAGCTCTAGACTGCAAACTGGTTGACCACAGCGACAGACGATTAGGACTTTTGAGACCACGCAGGACTAGAAGCACTTCCAGTCCTGTAACAGAACTGCTTTATATTGGCCGGAGAAACCCCTCCCCCCCCCCCCCCCCCCCAAATACTTAAACCGGGATTCGATTCAAGTCTAGATGATGTGATCATTTTCAGCCTGGGTGCTTGATCAGCTTCATCATATAACATCGAAGACAACCCGATCCGAAAAATAAATAATTCCGTCGTAAGATTATGCTTTATAGACCAGACGGACTGTAAAGATTTCCCCATATATTCCAAACGAGAGAACATGCGTATTCCATGAAAGTGGTGTAGCGACGCCAGGGCCAACGCAACCGGCTCTTTCTGATCAGCAGTGGCGATGGACATCCTGTAGCAGCACCTCCCCGGCCTGAACTGCAGTCGTCCGAGTGGTCTGAGAGGGGGATGTATGGGCTTCAGAGCAATACTGTGAGTTATCCCTCGTATTATGCAAAATCATTGGACCCAGGCAGTTCGGTCCTAAAAAAGTCATTGGGACAATCTCCCCCCCCCGCCCGCTGCAGTGCTGAGGACAGCTACAGGTGCTTACTGTATTTGTTGATGTAGATCAACACACCTTGCTTTTCCTATTCTCCCCTGGAGTGGACTCGTGTGAAACCGCCAGGAAGGCTCCTTCAGTTCAAAATTTGCCCAGTCTGAGTGTGCACCTGCTTCAGTTGTTTACTACAGCCCGCTTCCTTGTGTGTGTGGGGTGGGGTGGGGTGGGGGGTGGAACCAGTAAAAGTTCTCAGCCTCGTTAAGTGACTTTGGCTTCAGGTCGCCACAAATTGCGGGTCTCTGTGTGTGGGCTTCTTATACCCCTGGTTTTTTCCCCCCCTTCTTCTAGAGAACACAATCAGAACCAGGCTTTAGCTCCCCTCCCCCACCCCAGTCCTCCGATCGATCATGGGACGTCAGAGGCAGCTCGGGTGTTGCACTGGGGGTTGCGTGCAATGATCCGTTTCGGTTAATTCTTAAATGAGAGATAGCGAGAGCGCGCGCTTCTAAGGCATCTAAACTGCAACCCGGTTCCTACTGAAGATTAAAAGCATCATTTCCACGAAGTGTCACGAGAAAAAAAAAGAGACTCCAAATTTCCCTCCCGCTGATAATCCAGCCACTGGAAGAAGTGAGAGCCAACTGTTTGCTCTCCTTTTCAAAACGGCCAGCACTCCCCTCTAATAAGCACCACAAAGCAGGGGCTTTGTTTAGTCTTAAGAGTTCTAGTCTAGTCTTCACGCAGGTCGACTCCTAACATTGTAAATAATCCAGATTCTAGAAATACAGTTTTTACCTGGATTCGCTTAAAAAAAAAAGCGAACGCCACTTTATAATATGCTGTCATGGCTTTATTTTTTTCCAGTGAGGCTATCAACTTTAAAAACAATCATTCGAAATCCCTGCAGTGATCCACGGAAGTCCACTTAAGCTGGAACAATACAATATGGGACGACTTCTCACAGTCAGTCCTTGTGAATGGACGGCGTTTTAATGGAACTTGTCCACCTACATAAACTCACACTACTTGCGAGTAAATATGGGAAAGCTCGACTCAAGCATTCAGAAGCAGTGCCCTAAAAGCTTAACTTAAGTCGATCAAGAGCCCCACGAGAGAAATCCAAGTTTATTTAGGCATAGGGTCCGAGCAGCAGCCTGACTTCGTGTTTGTGTTAGGCAAGTTTGTATGCTATTACGTCGTCACCTCTATGTAGCTATAAATTGATTTCGACTAGATTCCACTCTCAACGCGCGGCGGTCACATCGGTGTATGGACTGGACGGGGCCAGGTATCTACTTCGGAGTAAACTTGCCAGCTTGCTTTAGACATCTCTCAAACTGACAAATATAACCTGCTTCATTTGAACCAAGTTCAAATAAAATAGTCCTGAAATTTAGGAGAGTCACTCTGGACAGCGCGTGCCTAAGCAGGTAGGTGCAGGATGAAAGCCCCACCCCCCACATTTGACATTACGGCCACAAGTAGGTGTGAAGGGCAAAGAGGCCTGGACCAGTTCATGTTTGTTGATAAATGCAATGTTGACGTTTTCCCCAGCGATACCCCGATAGAAGCAATCAACAAGCCAGAGAAAGCGAGACAACCATTTTCACCACGATCAGTTTTATTGCTTGAGAACCAGAATGCTCATTTCCAAGTGAACACGCAAATATAGATATAGATATATGCAAACCTTTTCCCACTCCCCGCGTGGCCCCCGCTCCTCCGCGCGCCTCTCTTGACACCTCCAGTGCCCGGCCCGGAGCGAAAGGCTGATCTATGACATGACATCGGACCACCGGTTTTTCTCCTGCAATACGCTTGTGTGACTTGATTTATACTCCAAAGGCAACCTCCATCTCCTGGTCCCTGAACTCAGTAGTGTTCTAAATGAAATCAATACTGCCCCTCCGCGCGTGTTTCATCAACAGATTTGCTAATCACCCTTTAATGCTCTCTCTCTCTCTATGTGCGTGCGTGCGTGTGTGTGCATGGGGCGGGCGGGAGAGATGAGGAAAACAAGGAAGATGGGATATGAGGAGGAGGAGGAGAGCTCCCAATCAGCGTTAAGATTTACGGACCCTTCCCCTCTTCTTCTTAATGTTTAGCTATCAAAAAAGACTGCCGGACGCGGGTCTACTCTCCTTCCTCCTTCTGTTGTTCTAATTTTTTCCCAGCTATGATACTTGGCACCTGAATTTGCAGCTTCGATACGTGGCTACTAGCACATTGGACGAACGGAGAAGTATACAAGGCTCAACATATATACACTCCGGGGCTGCTCGCTCTCCAACAGGGAGCGAGTCTGGCGGCGGCTGAACACCCCGCGTCCTAGAACACGCCTCGAGAGGCTGCCATTCCGACGCCAGCCCTGATCCCAGGTACGTTTGCTCGGAAGCAAGACCAGAGAGGCTATAGAAGGCCACTTGGCTCCCTAGGAAAGCGGGCTTAAGGCTGCAGCAATCCTTCTCGCTCTGACTTCAGAGCAAACCCGTAGAGCCCCCACGAAACTAGCCATCACGTCCGAGTGAACGTCTAGGTAGGGCTAAGGCTGCCACGACTATCGCTTTGCAGCGGATTGGCCTGTTTCAGGAGGGGGTTTTGAAGGGTGGCAGTCTCTCCCTGGCGTGATCCTAATTCCATTCTTTTGGAAGTTACAGCACACACAGGCGCCACCCAAAGCATTTACTGCTAGGTAAGGGATGGGTGGGGTACAGCTTGTGCTAGATTGGGAAAATCTAATTTTGTAGCAGGTAAGACTGTTTATAATTATAAATTATTTCTATATCTGTATGTATATATCTCTATACACACTCACATACAAATATATAAATATATACACGGATAGAAAGCAGCTGCAGTCGTGTGATTCAAAAAACATGGAACATGGCAGTATAGTAAATAACATGGAAAAAACCGAAAAGTCTATAAAAACGACGAAAAAACAAACCCAGTTCAAATAACTTGCAGCCCTCTAATGCTGGCTCTTCCCATCCCACCCCACCCCACCCCTAAACAGAACCCATAAATCTTCAACATACAATATCACAACAGGACTTCTATACAAGGCAATGTACAAAATTGCAACCTGGTTTTAAGCTAAGGGAAAGGTGGTGAAAACTTAAGTTTTGAATATTATATATATTATATATAATTTCACATTGGGAAACTTTAAAAAAAGCACAGTGTAAGTCTAAAACACAGAACGTTGCAGCAAACTAGACGGTTTGGGTTTCTTTTTTTTTCCTGTTATTTTTGTTTTTGTTTCGTTTTGTTTTGGCAACCAGACAGTGGCACAATATATGCATCTCCATATAAAAATAAAAAGTCCATTATTTGATGTCATGGGATATACTAGTCCGTGAGGTATGAATGAGTTTTTACTTTTTAGTTTTTTTGGGGCTAAAGCCCAGTTGCTGAATAAAATAGTGTATGATCAACAGCCTAAAATAATAATAATATAATAATAACAACAACAACAACCGTAATAACAATAAAAACAACATGGCACGGATGAATAGAGCTGTCATGGTTTAAGCAGTGGGACGGGCCTCCAGGCCTTCCTCTTCGTTTTCCTTGTCGCTACAACGAGCTTTCCCGAAATATCTTCTCGTGTCGGAGGCATCGTTTTCCTGTTGCAGAATTGATTGGCATCTATTTTTTTTGTTTTTGAATTAAGAACTATTTTTTAACCCCCCCCCTTCCACAAAAATATGGGAGAGGGGGTGGGGAAAGAGAAGGATGCATGGGAGGGGGGGACGTGGAAGCAAAAGGGAGTGGGGGGGGTGTAGAGGGTTTGGCGCGGGGAAAGTGTAGGAGGGAAAAGAGAAGAAAAATCTAATGTGATATTTACCACCACATCACTGCACGACACAACACTTGTGTACATTGGCAATAGGTTTACCTGCCCCAGCGGCTATTCGAAAGGACAGGAACACGGGCTGCAGGGAGGAAAGAAGAAGGTGGGAATATTGGGAGGGGGAGGGGAAGAGAGGAAGACAAAAAATTAAAAGGTTAGGAGGGCAATCATTATCCTTACCCCCTACCCCCCTCCCACCACCACCATGCCACTAGCCTACTTAAGAAGGGCGGAAAGAAAATAGCGGCGGGGAGAAGTTGCTCGTCGGATCCTTTCCGGGAAGGACACAACGGGAGGCCCCTCCACTCCTCCCACGGACTGTGCCGCCTTTCAGCAAACTAAAAAACTGACTCGAGCGGGCACCGGGGCTAACTTCGGAGTAAACAGGAGAAGGAAGAGGAGGAGGAGGAGGAGGAAGACGGTCTTTCGGCCTCGCTCTGGAACGCCGCGAACCGGAGCGGGGGAATAATTCCCGCCCGGCGGGCTTTAGCGGGTGGGAGAGTTGTCCCAAGATTAAAATTTAGTGGGAAGACGTCCCAACTTGATATCAATGACCCAGGGACGTTTCCTTGCTCTTGTAGATTTTCAGATGAAACAGCCCCGTGTTTTCATGGTCTGAAATCCATTCAGGGTTTTTATTTTTATTTTTTGACACACGTATTCCAATAAGGTTTTGGGAATGAGCAGGATGCTGCCTTCCGCCCCCACTGCAGCCAGCCAAGCCGGAAGGGGGAGAGTACACATGTCCAAACGCCTCCTGTTCTCGCAATACCCTTCCTAGAAAGCACATCTGATCCCAGTCCTATGTTTTTTTTTCTGAACACACATCTCAAACACTGCGGTTGAAAAACAAAGTGTTTGGCTTTCCTGTGGCTGAGATTCCCCACCTGCAGTTCATTTTTGGAAACAAAGCCTGTTCATTTCCCTGGAGCCAGTGGACACCTTTTGAGGGAGAAATGAGACTGGCTTCACCTCAAGAAGCACCAGGTCAAGGGCTGGGGCAATCCTCTGAGGTAGTGATAAGTCCCCTCTCTATGATTCTAAAAGCAGGCATCTTCTGTGCTAGATTTAGAGGACATGGCAGGTAGAGACATTTTAATTGCTTTCAGGGTCACATGCCAAGGTATTTCAGACCAAGGAACCCTTCATGCAAGCAGCACTGAACTTCAAATATACTCCTCTTGAACTTGTTCTTCCTTTGGTCTCCCACCCTAAGCTTTTATGGGGTTGGACACATGATGTTGTACAAAAGATACAAAAGACATCTCGGGAATTCTGAGAGCTGTAAGAAAAAAAAAAACCCATACATCTGCACACAACACTCAGTGCTGTTCTAGCCGGCCTATCCCATGCCATGCTGTCTCAAAGGGAATTTCTTTAAGACAGCATGAGAGTTGCTTCATAAGACTCACAATAATGGTGGATCTCCAGATACTTTTGAATTACGACCCCTCTCAGATCTAGCTATTGATGAGTGCCTCTTATTTTTAATATCTTTATTAAAGTGGTGAGATTATGGGAGTTGCAGTCCAAAAACTCTGGAGGGATACAATCGCCCACTCTTGCAGCAGTGACAGGTTGTGACAACCAAGGAGGGGGAAAACCTGAAATAGTGGGGTGGGGGTCCTCTTGTTCAGATCATGAACCTGAGACTCTGGTGTACTTAGATAACAAAAGCTACACATATTTCAGGATGCCCCCAGATAGAAGGCTCCCAGCAATTATTCAGTCTTTTTCTTTATTACCTATTTTCTGTGGTTAGAACAAAAAAGATGGAGGGAGGAGGAAATTATGGAAGAGAGCCAAAAAGAAAACAAGGATGTTGGGATTCCCTTAAAAATACACCGAGTGAGCCAAGGAGAAAGCATAATAAAAGTATGAACTAGATATGCTTTTAGTCTCATCTTACTACTATGTGATATGGGCATGGTGGCTCAGCGGGCTAGAGTACTGAAAACTGTCAGCTACAAAGTCAGCAGCTCAGAGGTTCAATTCCCGGGTGCCACATACCAGAGTGAGCTCCCACTGTTAACCCCAGCTCCTGCCAGCCCAGCAGTTCGAAAGCATGTAAATGAAGGTAGATAAATAGGTACCGCCGCCGTAAAAAGCGGGACGGTAAAACAGTGTTTCCTTGCAGCCATGCTGGCCACATGGCCACAGACTTGCACAACACTGGTTCTTTGGCTTGAATATGGAGATGGGCACCACCCCTAGAGTCGGACACGACTAGCATGCACGTGCGGGGGAACCTTTACCTTTACCTTACTACTGTGTGATGATACAATCCATAGACCCAAATCAACCTGTTTATAAACCAAGAAGGCTGTGCTTTCAGGCACCAAGCTCCTTTCTAACTCTCCTACAACACACAGGCATGTTTACCTTGTGGTCCCCCATGCAGACATTTGGTCCAATATGGTCATACACCACTAGTTTTTCGTCATTTTCTGACTGGGAAAACAAAAACAAACCTCGGGTTAATTCTGATATTCTTTGGAAAAGGTTTATATACCAAGATCAAAGGCACAGGCACAGAGGTAGCTGGACAAAAGAGACAAGTGAGATGAACATGTGCATAATAATACATGAAAATAAGGTTTGTTTAAATGCAGAGTTTGCTGAGGAAAAATCTTGCCCCTGATACTGACGCACAGTGCTGACTGATCTAGGAAGTTAGAATTCTTTCCATATTTAGTAAACATAACCTTACATCCACTCATCTGAAAACCAAGTCCCAGTGAACAAAGCAGGACTACCAGAGTAGAAATACATTGGACCTCACTGTTCATACTTAAAAATGTTTGCAATAAGGAAAAAACGGTTGCACTAGAAAACTGGAATGTTATTGAACCCTTATTGTTCCAAAGTCTTCAGTGACAATACTTCCCACTGATTTATACAAGGTTGCAAACATTTCAAAGCCCTGGTATTGTAGTACTGTATAATACATAGGTCACTACTCAGAAGGGCACTAACTTGCAAAAGAGTGGTTTTTCTGCATCTTAAAACTTGTATACAAGCTGGAAGTATTACAATTTCCTCTTGTGCAGAAACATGAAAGGTGCAGTAGCCATGACACCATTCATAGCTGGCCATCTTTCAATCTCACCAAGGCCAAGCATATTTTTAAGTGAAGGAGCTGAACTTAGGTTTAAAATGGCTGAAATGCATCCCTAGTTCAAAGCATTGGCATCATTAAGGGTGTAGTTATTAATACATGCTCCATGAAGGTATTTCAGTTGATTGAGGCTGCCAACCTTGCTTGGTTTTGACTGGCCAATTAATTATTCAATTAAGTATACTTAATGTAGGTGACTCAGCTCCCTCATTAATTGACGCGATTTCCTCTTTAGCAAATTAACCAACCAACCCAAGTTTGCTAACTTAATGTACTGCACTTGAGATATAACCCTACACCCAAGACTCAAAAGCCAATGCATGTTTTGAATGTTTTACTTGTGAATTCTGTATTTTATTTTATTCCATATGTCTGAAGAACTGGATTGGTCATAGAAAACTCACATTCGAATATACTGGTAATAGTATTTAACATGCCATGTACTTTTGGTCTTTGTTTGTTTGTTTGTGTTTATCCCTTTTTTCTTTGGATTTTGCATGTCTAACCATTACTGGAGTAAGTGGGAATTATGCTAAGCAGACATGGACAGGACTGTACTTCTTATCTACTCAATTTGGTGCAACTTATTCCTAGGCTTATTTCAGTCAGGGACATTCCCACATGATGCGTAAGCCATTTTCAGCCGTGATGTCTACAACGAAAACACTTGCAGCTCTCACAGTTTTTCCAACACCTTTTAAAAAAATCCACTATTAAATGCCCTAATCGATTAGGCACATGGATAGAGTGATTAATGCTTTCAGCTCTAATCCTATTACCAGGCTTGGTATAAACCCTATTTAGATCTAATTAAAGCCAGCTGTGGTGTAAAAGAATGGAAAATCTGAGCAAATAACCAAAATTGCAAAATATCTTAGGTATGCTGTTATTTGTGGAAATATGTTTTTTCCCACTCCATCAACCATTTTAGTTGTAAACATATTTATTTGGAAGTAAGTCTTTGATTTCAGTGGCATTTACCTTAGTACTGCAGCTTCAAAGAGGAAGACAGACACATTAAAAGTCAAGAGGCATTTTCGTGAAGCATTAAAGTATGACTTTTGCCATGGGCATAAACAGAAATGTTAATTTTTACATGCACCTGCCTGGTATCATTGACTGAAGGATATTTTTTTACCAAGCCCTGTGAATTATTTCCGCTCTATTCTGTGCTGCCACTTTATCCCCTTTATCTTCCCCTCTTCAAACAAATAATGAAATCGACACAGCTTTCGCTATTGCATCGACCACTGCTGACCGTCTGCTTTGTTTATCTAGCATAATGACCCTGCTAAAGCAATCACTTAAGAGAAAGGGTGGTGGTGGTGGTGGGGAGGACTGACTTGCAATTTCTCAGCCTGGTTAAACTGCAAGATAATTAAATCTGGAACCCACACCCTTCTCCCTAGATCTTTCTTACATCCATACCCACACATAGCCACAGCTGCGCTTGCAAACAGTTTCTCATCCTAATTTATTTCAGATGAAACACAGTCAAGCTTCCCCTCATCTACAATCAAGTCAAGTCTGACTGGGTAAGAACGTTATATATAAACAGCTACATTTGGGACTATAAACTTGAAACAGAATTATCTTTAATGCAGCAAGGCAGCTTAAGGTCACATTTGCTTTCTAGCATACCCGCCTAGGAATCTGTATCTATACACAGATACAGACACACACACACACACACACACACACACACACACACTGAGAGACAGGCGCACACATATGAAAAACCCTAACCTTCTACACTGTATGCATGAACACTTTCCAATATTTCAAGCTCATCATGCCGCCGCCATCGGAAGTGGAGATACATTCATCAAAAGCGACTTGATAATTTACAAAGGCAGCATCAAATTGTGGATTTTCGAGTGCATAATCTTTAGACAGATAAACAAATTACAGCAGCGCATGAACAGAAACACGCTCCACTCAGCTGAGCATTCATTATGCCATGCGCTCAGGCAGTTCTGTGACTCCTGAGCAGCGGGCAACCTTTGGTGTGTTAGGGCTCAGCAAGCATAAAATAACATGCTGGGGAGGTAACCGACCGTAGCATGATAGATGAGGTTGTGTTAGAGCTGTTTACAGCCCCATGTCTGTACAATCTGTAAGGCCCACCATGTGGAGCCTTGCATTTTGGGTTGTCTGCTAATTTGGGCATAGGTAGGAAAAAACACCTTACCATATACAAACAAAGTAGCCCAAATGGGCTACTTGCTACTTCTTGAAATATTATTTATATGACTTCTGTACAGTACTTTAAAAAAAAAAAACACCAGAGGAAATGACTTCCATTTTGATTGCCTTCATCAGGCAACTTGGGAAAAAGGTCACTGTTACTCCCATTTTACAGACGAGACACTGACGCCAAGAGACAATGAGTTGCCTGCTAGGTTTTTTGCTATAGGGCTCCTGGGCTTTTGCCAGCTGTCCATCTGCCTCCTAGATATTTAGCTGGTCAGATATTTAGTGAGTAAAACTTCTACCAAAAGGAATAACAGAGGTTGGGGGGGGGCAATTTACCATAAATTTTCTGTTTGGCCTCAATTGTTAAAGCAGCCAGAGTAATAAGAAAAATATGTTCACCTTATTTATGGTGCATCACATAATTTCCGGCATAAGAAAACTTAAGTTTGACAGATCTAAGTTGTTCTGTACTGGGCAGAAACAGCAGCTGTAGCTAAACACAGGAATGCTAAAATCTCTTGGTTACACAACAATGGCCTATTAAGTGCTGTTCAGGACAGTCCCCCTAGTCCTCTCAGCAGTTTAACATAAGGCAGAATGCGCAATGCTGGCATATTTGGTGGATAAGGAGGAACTTACCTTAATAAGGGTTCCTTGCATTTAAGGTTGCTTTGTTTTCTCTATAGCACCCTTTTAAATTTGCAAAAGGTTATTGGTTTATCTAGTAAGTCATCACTGTTTCAGCTGTACAGATTCGTAAATTGAGGCAGGGAGAAAGTAACATTCAAAGATACACAGCAAGTGCATGCATGACACAAGTGCTATTCAGTCATCTGTTCAACTCAATCCCGTAGCACTTAAATTCATTTAAACCAACTCTCCTACTGCATCCAAGCTGGGCAGAATGCACTGAGTGCCTGGTTTGTCTGGCATTGCATAGTAATCACAGGAGGTATTGTTAATTTATAGTATCACATAATAGAAATTACCAGGTATGAAAAGAATGCTCTCAGTTTTATTTTGATTGTAACTACATAACATAGATTAATGTTATCCAATGATGAGTGATAAAGTGAGACTGAAATGGAAGTCTGATTCATATGGTATCACTGATTACACAAGGCTGATCCAGTAATACATGAAGAGCACAGACTATCACATGAGCAGGCTAAAACTAAGGTTACTTTCTGTCCTCACATTGCCCAGCCTTGGCAAAAAAAAAAAAGTGTCCTCAGCTCTGTTCCATTCAAATGCTACCAGGAAGCAAAGCATCACCACCCACATCATGGCAATGTTGCTGCTCTCCATTATTAAGTCATCACTAGCCCCCTTGACATCAAGGTGGAGGCAGAAGTAGCCCTTTATAGAGCCTTCCTCCCTTAGTGGGGAAAGCTCTAGCAGAGCCGTGCCAAATCTACAACATGGCCATAGAGCTTAGAACATCATAGCTGCAGCAGTGGCATAGGCAATCTTTCAGGTCACCCTCCTTCCTTTACTACTTGGCTCTTTGGACCTTTCAGAAATAAGCATGTAAGACATTTCCAATTTCCATAGCAGCTAAAGCCCTTCCAGGGTTGGGAATGGGAATTTGCTGCTCTGGGTAATGTGCTACCTAAGGCAAACCGCCTGCCTCCATGCTATATTCCTGGCTTTTCCAATTTTCAAATTTGAAGGCACCCGCAATACCAGGCAGGCACATTACCAATTTCTCTACTACAAGCCAGAATCACTAAATATGTTCTATTGCGTGGTCTTGACCGTCTTATGTCCCTAACCGATTAGCAAAGTTCCTTTTCATGCCTCTGGCTTGCCCTTCTTCTTGTTTGTTTGTTTTGCTTGTATTGCTTGCTTGTTCTGCCTCTCCTCTCTGAGCTTTGAACATAGCAAACATATAATTCTCTGTTTCTGACCCCCACCAATGCAAATGCATGACAAACTAAGTCTCCCACCTGGCTGAGACTGCAATTTCTCCCCTTCTCTTTCTTTTATACTTCTGAATGAAACTGAAGATTGCAACTATAAGTAAAGACACTTTTTCCCTACTCAATATGCTTTTAGAGTTTTTTTTATTAAGCAATTGCTTATTACTGTGAAAGGGGTGGGTGTTGAGAACTTGGATGACTACTGTCTCTCTCAGACAAATTCTTTCTGCTGCCATTTCAGTGTTGCTTTGTTTTACCTTATACTCTGCTGACTTAAAAAGGGAATACTAAATTCTCACGACAAGAAGAAAGGAGCCTCCAGAGGCAGAGAGAGATACCTTTTCTCCCCTCCATTTTTATAGAATCACCATTTATTTTTATCTAGGGGCCTGGGGACCTTTGGGTGGACTGAGGGGGTTGCACAATGACTTTTGGATCTACTTAAAGCCCATGGAATGCAATTTGCTCACCCTGACATGAATAAACACCCATAATTTATTTGTATTCCAAAATCTGAGGTTTTACCGTGGGGTATTAAAGGACATCTAAAACATTAGAAAAGGAAGGTGTATGACAGGGGTGTCCAAACTTTTTGCAAGGAGGGCCAGATTTGGCAAGGTGAAAATGTGAGGGGGCAACCTTTCAGCTGCATTTGGCCCCCGGGCCAGACTTTGGACATGTCTCTATAACATGTAAAGAGGCAGGGAGGATGCTGCAGCAGAGGAACTGGGGGGGCAGGGCGGGTAGGCTGGGCAGGTGGCTGGGGGTGGTGGTGGACAGAGGCAGGGAAGGCAGTCAAACTGTAAAACTGAAAGCTGACACCTCCATCCGGTATGGGGAGGGGCCAGCAGGCTGAGCCGGTGGGGAGAAGAGGCTGCGGGCCGCTCAAATTTGAAAACAGGCTGCATTTGGCCCCTGGGCCTGACTTTGGACATGCCTGGTGTATGAAGTTGACTACACAGGAAGAAATAAGCCATGATTGCTACTATGCTTGAGAAAGTACCCTTAATTTGAAACTTTGTCATCTCTTTACCCAATATTTTCTTAGGTTTTCAGAAACCTTAGTTTGTTTTACAAATTGCAAGGACTAGAAGCTTGATTTTTAAATGCAGTCACCTGCAAGCAGGTTATAGCTATCCCCAGCAAATACTTGGCAATTCTAATTAGCTATGACCTGCAACATGAGGGCAGTTCTTACCTTTAGAATCAGCTCTTTGGCAGAATGTGACATAAGGATCCTGTCGCACCAAGCTGGACATCTAGTGTTCATGTACTGCATTCCCTGGCTACAATCTTCACTGTATGGATAGCTAGGCAAAGATAGGGGAAAAAAGATGCAACATTAGTGGCAAAGTAATCAATCAACAGTTACACTGTTGCAAAATAAAAACACACGCCCAGTGTTCTAATTCTTATCGTCTTGATTATACAGATTTATTGAGGTTTCTCAAGATTATGTTTTATATTCCAATGTAAGGTGGAGGCAAAACCCAGCATTTCTTAGGGTAAGGATCTGACTGAATGATAGGCCTCTTGTGTACTGAGAAGCACGCCATGTATCACACAGAAACAGCACATTTTACAAGGGAGAAAGGGGCTGCCATATATTCAGGAGAGACTGCAACCAGGGTGAAAGCAACTGGGAACACACAATTTGTTTCCTTTCTGGCAGCAGTAGATACTTTGATACTACAGAAATGCCCACATGCACAAATGCGGCTTAGGAAAGTCATTCCCCAACTATATCTGCCCCAACTCTCCAGGCATCATGCTCTGTGACACAGATGGAAAAAAAGGAGCAGAGGGGAGATTAGGAAAATGAGGTGAGGGTTGTGCTTCTGGTACTGTATTGTTTTTTGTTTTAAACTTGATTCTTCTCCCTTCTTGCTTCCAGGGTGTATAATCAATTTCACACCGTCCAAAATCATCTTGGATAATTTACACTGGTAGTAGAAGTGGTGTCACCTGCAGTGGCATATTGCAGTGAATAGAGCTCCGTTCCTTGTTGCGTAAACACTGTGCATGAAGGAGGTGTCTCTATGTGTCAGCTAGAATTGAACTAGGACTTTTAAGTTAATGACAACCTAATCCATTCAAGAATGCAAAAGACAGTCCCCACTCCTTCTGGGACTCTTGCATGAGAATCTTTAATTCTTTATTTTCAGTCTTGGTAGCAAACACAGGTCACAACTCCACTGCAACCTGAGTTTTTCCCTATCAGCATAGGGCTAAGGACAATTCTTAGGACTGCCTATTGTCCACAAAGTTTGTCTAACAAGATTCACGGTGCAAAAGAATGAAAGTTTAAACTGTTGAAACTATGCTGTTTTCCTTGGTTCTAGCACACTAATGACATTTTAGCATTTCTTCTCATGGAGGTTTAAATGAAAGCCTGCTAAATTAAACTCTCCGGCTTTGCCTCTGATCCGTATAAACTATTTTTCTACAAATAATCACCAACAGAAGTAGCTTCACCTATGCAGTCCCACACATTCAAGACAGCAAAGAAGACAAACATTCTTACTCTGGCAGCTACATTGGCTCTGAACTGCCTGGTTCAATCTGTCTTCTTTGCTAGGTATGTTAGCAGTTCCTTAAAATTTCCATGTAAGTGGGAAAGTGAGGCTGCTTAATTTCAAAGAAGTGATGATTTTGCAAACGAATAAGCATAAATTCCATGTCCAGTCCATCCCACAGTAACCCTTCAACCCTCCTCAATGCTACACAGACTCTGATAAATGAGAGTTAACAATATAGTGCATGCAGGTATGTAGAGGGGAGATATCTTTCACGAGCAGACCTCATCCTCTCACTGAAGCCTGATTCTGAACCCGTCACCCCCTTCTCCAAAGAGTTTGGAATTTGAGAACATGGAAGGAAACCCCAACCAACTGGGGTCACATGTGATGCACTGCCCACTATGGCGAATGTTTAGAAAATAAGTCATGCTAACATTAATGGGTTCTAACCAATAAAACCATAAAAATGATTGTAAGGTCAAGGTTAATAGAACACTAATGGCATTTATAAGAGCAAATAGGGAAGCAACATGTAGAATGATGACCACATCATCCTACAGCCAGATGATATGATCAGAACCATTGGGGAGGTGAGGGCCACCACATGTCTGCTGGATCCTTGCCCCTCATGGATCATAAAAGAAGCCAGAGAAGGTATGGCAGATTGGTTAGGAAGAATAGTGAATGTCTCCTTACAACAGAGTAGGATTCCGGCATGCTTAAAGGAGGCAATAGTAAAACCACTGTTAAAAAGTCACTCCTTAGATCCAACTATACTGAACAATTACCAACCAATGTCGAACAGCACATTCTTGGGGAAAGTACTAGAGTGGGTTGTGGCCTCGCAGCTCCAGAAGTTACTGGATGAGATAAACTACCTGGATCCATTTCAATCTGGTTTCAGGCCTGGCTATGGGACAGAGATGACACTGGTTGCATTGGTAGATGACCTATGCAGGGAAATGGATAGGAGATCTTTGTCCCTTTTGTTTTTACTAGCCCTCTCAGCTGCTTTTGACACTATAGACCACAGCATCCTCCTAACTCGTCTCTCTGAAATGGGAATTGGGGGCACTGCATAAAAGTGGCTCAAGTCCTTCCTGCAGGATAGAAATGCAGAAAGTAGTGTTAGGTGATTCATGTTCAACACCACAACCGGTCGAACGATTGCTGACCTGTGGAGCTCCCCAGGGTTCTGCTCTGCCCCCTATGTGATTTAACATCTATATGAAAGCACTAGGTGAGATTATCAGGATTTTAGGTTTAAGTCCCACCAGTATGGTGATGACCCCCAACTCTACCTCTTGTCACCTCCGGATTCTATTTTGACTTTACACGAGCGTTTAGCTGCAGTAATGAACTGGATGAGGATGAACAAATTGAAATTAAACCCAGACAAGACAGAGGTGCTGCTCATCAGTTAAAAGGGAAAACAAGGGATAGGTATGCAATCTACACTGGATGGAATCATCCTCCAATTGAAAAAAAAAAGGTGCACAGCTTGGGGCTGCTCCTGGACTCATTCTTGAGCCTAGATGCCCAGGTCACAGCAGTGGCCAGGAGTGCATTTGTACAATTAAAGTCAGTACACCAGTTACACCATTCCTTGAGAAACCTGCTCTAGCCGCAGTGATACATGTCCTACTGATGTCCTGTCTGGACTACTGTAATGCGCTCTATATAGGACTTCCGATGAAAAGTCTCAGGAAACTTCAACGGGTCCAAAATGCAGCAGCCAGATTGTTGACTGGGGTGGGTTACAGAGATCACAATGCACCCCTATTAAAGCAGCTCCACCAGCTACCAATCAGCTATTGGGCACAAATCAAAGTGCTGCAGATGTTAAACTACAAAGCATTATACATCCTGGGTCCTAGCTACCTCAAATATCAAATCTCACAGTATGAACTGGTTTGGGTGCTAAGATCATCAGGAGAAGCCTTTCTCTCCATCCCACCATCCTCACATGTACGTGAGAAGGGCCTTCTCAGCTACTGCGCCCAGACTCTGGAACTCTCCCCTGCTGGAGGCTACGGCTGCCCCATCCCTGCTGCCTTTCTGGAAGCAGCAAAGATCTTTCTCTTCAGGCAAGCTTTCCCTGAATGAGGGACTACCATACATGGCTACACAGACGTGTGCTTATAACCACTTATAACTTTGTGCCTATATCTCTCCTTATAGGATTACATTGACACTATGTTATCAATTATTAGTTACCATCCCTCATAACTTTTAGATGTTTTACTGTACACAATTACATGGAATTCATACACTTTTCTTAACTGTTCGTGTTCTCTTTTAGCTTTAATGTTGTCTTCTAATGCTGTAAGATACCCCTCAATTCCTTGTTCTTAAACTTCAATATCTCTTAATTGTACTGGACTGTATATTGTCCCTCATTACTGTAAGCCTCTTCGGGTCCTTTTCCAAGGAGAAAGGCAGGGTAAAAATATTCAAAATAAATAAAATAAATAAATGGTCCTCAGGCAACTCGTCTACCATTTTGGGGTGGAGTGGGGGTAACTTTCCTATTATACACAAAGAGGATAAAAGCAGTCCTCAATCTGTCTTGGAAGTGCAGAAGCAATGGGTTATCTTGAGAAATCAAATTTAGGCCAACGCCATTCATTCATAGTAAGTGAGGTTAAGCAGATGGATGGGAGAGTTTGCAAAGCAATCCCGAAGTAATTTGGAACAATATAAGGAAAGCTGTAGCAACGTTCCCATCTAAAGATTCTCAAACTATTAAAAAAAGTAGCAACCTGGATTTTGAACTGTTTTCAACTGGCACAGTTTCACTAGTATAGCTCGACTGTTTATTTGTATTTTAGAAAGTGCTTTATGGCTGTAATTACCTTTGCAGCCTATCATGGGAGAGCTTTTCCCTGAAAGGCAGGATATAAAGGCTATAAATAAATTTCAAACATGAGGCCCTGGGTTTATATAATGTTATTTTATTATGTATTAGTAAGTGTTTATTGGCAAATCCATATGAAAAGAAAGGACCCTGGAGGGATTTATTTTGAAAAAACAACAACACCCAAATATATGTATGTATAAAAAAGGATTAGAATCTATTCCTAATGCTCAATTCAAAAAGAAATTATTGAGGCTTTCAAGATGAAGGTTTTAAAATAAGATTTGTCGGATTGAAACAGAAAGAGCTTTCATGCTTGAAGAGAAACTCATTTACCACCCTACTTGGTGTGATATTATAAAACTGAGATGCATAGCTCTCTACCAAATGAGTTTACAAACTACATTGCCATTAAAAAGATTAGCCGTGGCAAACAGCCAACAAAAGTGTACTGAATGTATTGGAACAAACCAGTGAACTCAGTACCTTTTCCACCTCATCTAACCTAACAAGACTCATTTTCAAAACATATTATGAGAATTCAATTTGCTGCTTCACTGCCATGCAGAAGTATAGCTTATTTCTGCGTGTCTGTGGGAGGCTTTGATTATGTAATATTCTTACTATAGCAGAAGCTCTTTGTCTGCAATTTAAGGGTTGACTTTTAGCGGGCAACCTATTAATGGAGCTCTTCTTCTAAGTTGTGCATGAACCTGACATAACAAAGACAACTCATTTATTAGGGAAGTTGCCGGAATCAATCATATTCGATCTGATTCACTCTTTTCACAGTATTAACTCTCCGAGTTTGCAAGTGTTATACACCATGCTGGGTACATACTGCTAACAGCAAGTCATGAAGTAGCCTAAGTATTGTACATATATCAGGTAAATCAGTATTAATAAGCAGTGGTGTAGCTATGGTTAGACCTCTGGGGTCAGGAGTCCAGGAAGCCCCCAAATCCAGGGCACAACACTTGAGGAGACCAGGACCAATGCTGCTTTGTTTCCTTCCTATTAAAATATTTCATGTTCAGGGACCAGTGGCCAGGAAGGTACAGGGTTAGAGAAGTTCATTTTATTATTATACTATTCCTTAATACTTACTAGGGGAAATTCAACTGTTAATCCTAAGTAGAAATGGTTAGTCCCAAGAGAAAAGTGATCTAAATATGCCATCAATAAATAAGTACCACTGAATGAGTGGCAACTGTTTGTATTGTATGCCCCTAAGTCCTCCAAGGCTAGAGTCTGAAATGCTTTCAACCCACTTTATTAACCATGTCAAAACTGCCACATGACAGTGCCTCAAGTGTCTGCACACTTCCTGGTCTCCTCTGGGCCAAGCCTAGCGCACACCCTGCTTTTGGTTCCAAGCTTACCCTTCTCAAATGTCTGCGAAAGGGCTGAGACCACAGTGGCCAATCGACAGTGGTTAAATGGCCAGCACCTCTGCTTCCAGGCACTGGAAGCATTCAAACTGCCCTTGTAGCTGCCTCATGATGAATCTCTTTGTGGATCCCACACATAATCCACTACGCAATCATCCTAGCCTTATCTAGGATAGCCATGGTTTTTCTTTGATACACCAAACAAATGACTGCCTCCTCAAAAACCCTAATTTTGAATGGTGTCTTACAAACTGAAATAATATGTGATGCCCCAGGAATAGTGAGATCGACTCATGCTTTGTAGCGGAGTGTATACTTTTCATGCAGATAGTTTTAATTTTAGTCCCAGGTACTGTATCTTTAATTAAAAGAACTGGATAGCAGATGGTCTGAGGTTCTTGAGATCTTCTGCTGACCTAGCCTGGCTCCATGTACAAATAACATAATTGTATAACTGTCCTAAAGACGGTGTCGATGTCACTTCAGAGGGACCACATGGTGCCTTTTGATACAGTTGACCATAGTATCATTCTGAGCTGCCTGTCTAAGAGGGAACTTAGAGGCATCATTTTGCAGTGATTTGGGTCCTTTCTGGAGGGATGAATTCAGAAGGTAGCATTAAAGACACATCTTGTTCAAGATATTGGCAAGCAAATGACTTCCTATTCAAGCAGACCTATGCTGAATCTCAAGAACAGTTAGTTTGTGAAGTCTAATAAATGTTCCATACTTTAAAATTTATTTTTAATTATTTTAATTGAGACATTCTTAAACCTTGCATATGGTTTAATATTATAACTGGTTTAATAATGTTTTTATACCAACTGCTTGTCCACTTGTTTTTTAATTATATTGCAAGCTACTTTGAATGCCATGATGGGGACAAAGGCAAGAAACAAATGAAAAATAAAATAAAATAAAATAAAATAAATAGGAAAGAGAAAACACAGAACATGATCTGTTGGGACTAAATTACATGTTGGTAATAGCACGGCAGTTAAAGGAGGAAAGTTCATTTCTACCTTCTCATTTTATTTACTTATTATATTATATTTTAACCTCAGCTTTTTAACTAAAACTAACGTTCAAGATAGCTAATAAAATTAAATACACATTAAACAGTAAAGCCATTAAAATCAACACAGTAAGTAAAAATCTAAACTGCTTGATGTGTCTTTACAAACTGCCTAAAAGTATTGAGAATGGAAATTGTTTACAACTTGTAGGCAGGCATGTTGCACAGTTTGGAAGTAAGAGAAGAAAAGGTTCTTTTCCTTGTCTGGTGGGCTTCCTCAGATGATAGTACTCTCAAGAGAGACCATACTAGAAATCTTAACATCCAGATCCATTCATAGGGAAAGGTAGTCTTTAAGACAGCCAAGGAGAGTGGATATTGCTGTAAAATTCTAACTGCAAACTTTCAGTTTTTAATAGTTTTGTATTAATCTCCTTCTTCCATCTACATCCTTTCAAATAACCTCCTACAAGGTTCACCCATATAAATAAAGCAATTAATGGTCCAAATGAAGGCAATAACATTGTGGAAAACCTTGTATCAAAACCTAGGCCTATATCTGTATATGGAGGTTCACCACCCAAAGGGAAAAAAATAAGCATCAAAATCATTTTACGTGCTTCAATTGCATTCTCCAATTTTGGCAACTTTCGCTGGGGAACTAAGTACTGAAATGCAAGGTCAAGGTTATGGTACTGCTTCAAGCTATGATCATTACCATTATTTTATAATCCACATTCAATAATGATATTGGTCTATAATTACTTATTTCCATTAAATCTGCTTCCTCCTTCGGTATTAATGTGTTAATTGCTTCTGACCAGGATTTTGGTATTACTGCTTTTTGTAAAGTTTCATTGCACATTTTCCTCATTGGCTCTAAAATAATATATCGGAATTCTTTGTAAAATTATGCCAGGAGACTGTTGGGACCTAGTGATCCCCCCCCCTTTAAATTTATTTATAACATTAATCAGTTTCTATCTTGTGATCTGGGCATTCATTGCCTTTTTAGTTGCTCCTGGTATATTTGGTATTTTTGTATTTTTTAAAAATTGAGTAATTTCCCCTAAATCAACTGGTTGTGGTTTATATAGATCATTGTAAAAAAATTATATTATATCTTGAATTTTTTTCTTTTTCTGTTTGTATTATTTCTGGCTCTTCTCTTAAGTTGTTAATTAATTTCCTCTCTTTTTGTTTTTTAATTTATAGGTCAACCATTTTCCTGATTTATTTGCTATTTCTTCTGTATTTAACAAATTCTGTTTATGTTTGAGCAACTTCAATTCTTTCATTATCTTTTTTCCCTTACCCGGATTTTCCATATGTTTCTTTTCTAGATTTTTATAATTATCCTTTATTTCTTGGTATATCCGTCTCTTTTCTTTATTTCTTCCTGAAGCCAGGCTCTGGAATACCGATTTTGCTATGTCCCCAATAGTATGACTCGATGTTTCATTTGTTCTATTTTCTTTAAAAAAACAATTTTGTTTCTGTTTTGGCCTTTTGACAGAATTCAAAATCATTCAAAACCATTGCGTTCAACGTCCATCTTGGTCTTTTTCTGAATTTCCCATACCATGAAATCTTAATCGGGTTATGTTTGGCCCACAAGTTTGGTTGTATTTTGGCCTCCTGTATTCCATTTCTTAAATCACCTGAAGCCCAGATCATATCCATTCTGGACCATGAACGATGCTGGGCTGAGTAAAAAGTAAACTGTCTGTTTTTTTATATTTCGCACATGCCACATGTCCCCTAGGCTTAGTTCTCCCACCATCTGGAAGAAGATTTTTTTTTTGGTAAAGTTCTTTTTTTGGCTCCTACTCCAGCCATGACTTGTTTCTGTTTTGTAAAATCAAGTGTGCTTTTTAAAGATTTCAGGATAGAAATGCCACCAGTTTGTTATCTAAATTATTTATTCCATGATGACAGCTGCAAATGTGTTTTAGAAGAGGGAAGGCTGCCAAGACTGTTAGTGAGACTTCTACTGCTTATTTTCCAGTTACAGTGGACCCTTGTATAACAAACAGCTTGTATAACATAAAATTTGTACAACATAAAAATTCAGGAGATAGGGGAAATTTGCTTAACATAATCGCCTATGGGGAGAATCCGTACAACATAAAATGGGATCACTCTGTTTTCAATGCATTCCTGTGGGAATTTGTATAAAGGAAAATTTGCTTAACATAATTTCATTTGGAACGAATTAATTCCTTTATACAAGGTACCACTGTATAGAATCATAAAATAATGAAGGTGGGAGGGGCTCATAAAGCCTTCGAGTCCAACCCCCTACTGAATGCTGGAATCTAAGTGCTTCCAGGATCCTGTGCTCATTAGGCAGAAAGCAGTGAAGACTTTAAAAAAAAAACATATAGATAGCTGCCCATAGCTAATGACAGCTAAACATTTCTCATAAGTTAAACACCATTTCAACATGTCTGCAGTACCTCAATGCAATCAACTTGGTCTACTTCTACAATTCGTCTTAGGCAATGATCACAAATAACAAGCCTGTGTTATATGCCCCTCCCATGTTTCAAGTAGTTGAATTTAAACTGTAGGGTATGTACTAGTGGAATTAAACAGATTGAGTTGCTTTTGCCAGGCAAATAACCCATTCTGATGATCTGTTAGCTAACTTGTCTTTTTTTTTTTTAAAGCTAACTGGTCTGGATGTGTAACTCAATCAAGCAAAATCATGACGGTAACAAGACATACAAACAGAAACATTAAAGTACAATGTGTTAAACAGCTGGCACTTGCAAATACTGTAACAACACCATGGTGACCAAGCTAACAATCAAAGTCAAGGGTCAAAATATGAAATGTATTATCTCTGTGTTGTGTGAGCGTGTGCAGCAGGCAATTAAGTAGCAAAGGTTATGAAGGGTAAACAAGTTCTGAGTCACACCTTGTCCAGTACTGTATTTAGTGCAAAAGAAAAAATATACATAGTCTAATTTCTTCTATTACTTTTCATCAAGATTTACACTTTACTTTTTCTCATCGTAATTTTTTTAAAAAAAACAATATTGCAATAATCCCATCACAACAATCTTTTACTGCCTGAGCTGTTTGAGTATTGTGGATGCAATGGAATGCTTCTATTTCAGTCAAATTGCAAATGAGAGTTTCCTTTCGGCAGCATTCCTTTTCAGTGCATAAAATAGGTCTTTGATGACTGCAAAACCTGTTTACTACTAAATTAGAAACTGCTTGGGTGATCGTGGTAACTAAAATGAACATTCACTTCATTAATGCTTTTCCTACACCATTTTATAGCATATTTAATTGTAACAATGATAAGGTTTTACAACAATAAATACAGACGGTAATATATTTTGCCTCCTTTAACACGATGAACTGAAATGGTGAGGCAGTTGTGATAGTACATAATGGCAACAACAGACCGCTGTACGTATAACTTTATTGCCAAAGCCATGGGTGTCTGTTGAGGTGGAGGACTGGCAAGAACACAACTCTGCTCTGAGATCAAAACATATTTATTTGCTATCTTTAATAGATACAGACATGTCTCCAGCCAGGTCTGTTCCTTTAAAACAGAACTTTTTTTCCATGCCCAAAACACAAGTTTTGAACGGATCATTTTAATACTTTAAAATGCAAGAGATGCCACAAGGTAGTAGCTGATGTTAAAAGAGAACATGAAAAGTAGAAGGAACACTTTCCAACTCTGCCAAGGAGAGCAATTTCTCCCCTCCTCTCATCGGCCAAAAGTAGTCTGTGTAAATCCTGCCGCTCCTATTCTTAAACCCCCCCCCAAATGCCCCTCAGGACACATACACTTTTCTCAAGAGTTCATGAGCCACTTGTGTTCCCTATTGCTACGTTCAAATTCCTAGTTCTTAGGATGTTTCCTCCTACTTTTATGGGGCTTTAATTTTCTGAATGTGATTCTAAAGCCCAATGGATGTGTGCAGACAGATAACCATAATGCGCAAGGCATGTACTGGTGTCTGTCTGGCATGCCTGTTTTCCTCCCAAACCAACATGCTGTCTCCTCCTCTGAAAAATATTTTTTGCAGACATCCTTAGCCACGACACATCCTTCAATGAAACAAAGTTATTGAGGCATTAAAATAATTCTCATGACGCCAACACAGTAAAAACTGGCATTCTTAAACGTGTGACACTGAGAATGTACCCTGTATGTTGGCATGTATTCTTAGTCCTATTATATGTCACACAAGCATGGATTTTAGTACATACATACACTTTTATAAAAAGAAGTGCCTGAAAAACAGCTTTATTGTGGGCTGTCCAGTATTTCATGGATCAATAGGGGGACTAATGAAGAAGTACTAAAGAGAACAAATAAAAACTGAGAAATCATGAAATATATAAAATGCAGAAAACTGGAATGTTTTGATCATCTAGAGAAGACGATAGCATGGACTGTTTCAGCTGCACATTAGATGTGACACGAATGGAAGAAGAAGTGCAGGAAGAAGAGTGATTTATTGGCTGGAGAACCTGGAGATTAAGGAGCCCAACAACTTAGAGTTGCATCCAGAGGCAAAAGTCATTATGATATCCAACCTCTGATAGGTGAAGAATTATAAGAATAAGCATCATCTCATACTGGCCCATATGTATTTTGCTGTCACAGGTAACATACATGTTAATTAAACCATATTCTAGTCCAGTGGTTCCCAACCTTGCGAAACCCACGTTCTTGGACTGCAGCTTCCAGTAGCTTTTACGACCTGCTCTGCTGGCCAAGGTTTCCGGGAGTGCAGTCCAAGAACACTGGGGTTACTCATGGTTGGGAGCAACTATTCTGGCCCATGCTTATTATTTGACCTCTCCCTTATACTGTCCAGAGGTGGGTTGGCACAAGTCTCTTCTCCATGATATTTGGAATTCTTGTAACTGCTGAGATTGAGAGGTCTCAGTTCCTGGAACATCACAGATAAGGGGGGGATTATCCCAAAATGGCAGAGGGAGGCCTCCCCATTTGCCCCCAAAGACCCCTGAGGAACAGCACTGGATATCAAAGCAGACCCAAAAAAGTAGACCGAAACATGGGCAAGATAATGTTCACTAATGAGTGACTAATCTGGATACCTCAGAAAAATCAATTTTTTAAAAAAGGAACATTTGTTTATTGCCAAGAAGGAAGCCTAAATGTTTCATTCGTACTCTTATGCTACAATGAAGAATAAAACCAGCATCTCTGGGTTTCTGGAGAAAGTCAAAGGTGTTTGTGTCTATGCCAAGAGAAAGGAGAGGTTCTGCATTTTGGAATGACCTTGCTTTACACATCTCAGTGTAACACAAAGGAGAGATGTGTTACTGTGTGATCAAATAAGGCCAATTTGCTTTAGAGGAAAAAGATAACAGAAGAAAAGCTAGGGGTAGGAAAATTAAAAAAGGCTATAGACTGAGCACATTCTGAAAGAATATGTTACTGGAAGCTTATGAAGAGTCCAGAGGAAAAAACCACACAGCTATGAAAGAGATTTGACCTGTCATTTTTGCTTAGAGGTGTCAAAGTAAAGAAATTGTCAGCACAGTGTGGGTCTGCTGAAGGACAGGGGGGAAATTCACAAAGAGAAGATATCTAAGACATGAACATATGTCCAACCAGTAAATTACATGACAGGCTAATGCAATGACAAACAAGAACAGGTCACTTTAAGAGAATGATTAATATATAAGATTACTGTGCATGCACACTTATCTGAAAGCAAACCTTGTAGGTGGGTGTGAACCCCTGGTAAGTCAGCTCCTATCTCTGCCATACAACAGCTAAAAGAATAATCATCATAATTAATGGAGAGAAGTGATAAAGCTAACAATTGCCCACCTGTATCATAGCTAACCACAATGTCCTTATTTTGTTTTTCACACCTACCATCTTTCCATTGTGATTACAGTCTACCAAAGACCTATTTCACACTGAGTTTGCTGTTTGCTTAATGTCAAGGTGTCAGGTAACTGACAGAACTTACCACGCTAGAAAATTAGAGTCAATCTATCATGGTCAGCACAGCAGAAAATGTTCAGTGTCTAAAAAATAAACAGGCCTAAATATTTGTGATTTAAAAGGTCGGTGGAAAACAAAGGCTGCCAGAGGGATGATTTCTATGTGCAATAGATAAACTGAGCCAGATTTCTGAACATCAAGAAGCAATAAGAGGACACTGCCAATCCATAAGTTCGCAGGCAAGGCAGGCAGGCAGGCAAATGTGATGGGGCAAGATGTGGTTTATGAACATTCCATATTTTAGTTAGAGCCAAGATTTAGTGGAACAGAGAAGATCTTATTTCAAGCACATTGGGAGAGTTTGGGAACCACATGGTTGAGACATGAATGTTTCTCCCTCTATGCAAGTCAGCAAACAAACCAGAAGGTCTCTGTGTAACTATAATGCTCTGTTTGGTTCAATCAGGGAACAATGGTTAATTGTTTTGGAATTATCCAAGATACCAAATCATGCTATGAAATATCAGAACAGTGGTACCTCTATGTAAGAGCGGAAAACTGTTGGCATTTTAACTGCCACTTTACAAATTTTAGATGTGGTTTGCTCTACTTACAAATGTTTTTTTCTCATTTTTGAAATTTATTTTTTCAATTTTTTAAGACACGGCACCTCTACTTAAGAGTTGTTCAACTTAAGAGCATGCATTCGGAACGGATTAAATTCATAAGTAGAGGTACCATGCATTTGGCTTGCTTTGAAGCCAACAATGTTATTTTTCTGTTTTGGAAAAAGTGAGAAGCTGTAGTTAGTTGAAGAATTTCTGTTTTGTTCTCTGAATCTTGAAAAGAGATGAGAAGTCTCTTTCACATCTTACCATACATTGTCTATGTTGTGTGTGGCAAAATAAAGCAAGCAAGCAAGCAAGCAAGCAA
>JAHTLZ010003518.1:7240899-7267234 GCA_023846285.1 Phrynocephalus versicolor | reverse complement strand
GTGTGTGTGTGTGTGTGTGTGTGTGTGTGTGTAGTTCTTAGGGACTGAAGCACATCCAAACTGAACAGAAATGGCCATTCAAGTACAACTCTTCAACCTTCAAGAAACCAACTCCGCAAAAGCAACGATGAGGCTTTGCTTCTGGAAATCTATTTAGTCTTCTCAAATAAACAGATTATCACATGGTGGTGTAAAACTTTAAAAGCACAACAAACCAGTTGAAGACAAAGCAGTTTGAACAGTCTTTGCCCTAAACATACAGGACCCTTCATGTCACACCAACACTGAAAAAGTGGCCACAGTACAACATATGAATAAAATCAAGCGCATGTTAACTCACCTCCCAAGATCAAAGTTCAAAGTGTGAGATATGAATTATTTCGCAAGTGCTGTGCCAAAACTCTGCATTACCTGACGATGTGACACAGCAGCCAAACAATACAGTATGTTCTGCTACGCAGAGGGTGCAGTTGAAATGCATTGTACAATGGGCTTGGGCTTAGGAATGATTTGAAGCTGTGCCAAATGATTGGTCTACTCTACTGGTATTTATAATACCAAAATTGAAAGAAAGATGTAACAAAAAATTAAGAAAGTATTCCCAGAAATTGTCTGGTGTGTATGACTCAGCATGCACCTGACACTGTCTGACATTGACATTATGGTGGTTTGTTTCGTAACTTGGAGCAATTTGCCTCTCAATGTCACATCATTTGCATAATTACATAAGAGGATTTTGGCCAATAGTTGCATACTACCCCCAAAAAACAGAGGTTCTCAGAGCAGTTAAAATAAAACTGGAAAAAAGAGATCAAAACAAATTTTAAAATAATCACAAAGTCTATTAAAATAAGACTACCATCAGCAAAATATCAACACAGCAGATCTTAAAGCACTGTAGAATCTTAAACTTCAAAAGCCTTGGAGAAGAAAAAGCCATTTATCCAGTACTGAACAGGAAAGTAAGTAGCAGGTGAGCCTTTCTAGACAAGGAGGTGAAGGAATTTCACAACTGGGGTGCAGACACTGGAAAGATAAACTGTACAAACTGATTATTATGTATGCATATTTCCTAATAAGACTGATAGTTCTCCAGATTCTATGCTAGTAAACCAAGTTACTGGGAAAATGTGTTCAGATAGCAATCGTACTCAGCAGTGGGCCTGGCTTCCAATTATGATGGCATCAGGTTGAATCTTTAGGAGATTAAATATAGCAAATAAATGTATAGCAGCATAATCTAAACCTAATCCAGATAAATTGTGACTGGTGACACTTGCTTTCACATCCTTCAGAACAGTAACATTCAAATGAGCGCCCTTCTAACACTCATTCACCAGACCTCCAGTGTGCTTAGAAGCAGAATGTTAATTAAATAACCTACAGTACTTGTACACCTATCTTACCTGGGAGGAAATGAAATGTCCAGTTCATATAATCTGTCTGTAAAGACTGACAGCTCCTTGTCAAATTCCAAAAGCTAATGGGAGAAAAACGCACAGAACAAAATTAAAATAAGTACATCTTGTGCTTTATTTTTTAAAAGGGAACAGCTAAAAACATTCTAAAATACAACAGTTATGCTGCAGAAGGTTCCAAAAATCTGCAACTGAATTTTATGGGTTAGTTATTGTATGTCATTTGGGCTATTTCAATGAAGATGCTTTGTGAATGTTAATTTTTTAAAAAGGAAATAAAAACAAAACAAAACAAAACAAAAACAAAACCCAAATTTATATTTGGATTGGAAAACAATTGAATGCTTTCATAAAAGAAATAGTGATGAATACAGTGGACCCTTGTATAACAAATGGTTTGTATAACATAAAATCTGTACAACATAAAAAATTCTGGAGATAGGGGAAATTTGCTTAACAGAATCGACTATGAGGAAAATCTGTACAACATAAAATTGTTGTGATTAGGGATTACTCTGTTTTCAATGCATTCCTATGGGAAATTGGTATAAAGGAAAATTTGCTTAACATAATTTCATTTGGAACAAATTAATTCCTTTATACAAGGTACCTCTGTATTTTAAAAAGCACATGTGTTAAGAATGATCTGAAAGTGTTCAATTGTATGTTACATCACTGCTAACATGCAGGGCTCATCAATGTTCAAATATGAGATTGGATTCTTAAAAACACGGCAATCGTGTTATTTGAGATATAGGCAACTGGGTGTGTTTTAATACATGTATACACAAACATACACAAATTAATATAGAGTATATTTGGAAATACTAGATAATGATTCCTTTAGCTTGAAAGAGTACTTTTAAAAACCCACATAGTAACAAAACTTCACATTTCTATCTAACATTTACTTATTAAAAAGAAAACAAAAAATGCCCCCCCCAAAAAAAACCCCAACTCAGATATTTTTGCCCTCAAAAAGCCGACCACATTTACAGTCAAGTAGTTTAAGGATGTCTAGGAAAAAAACAAAAAACAAAGAATATAAAAATCATGTATTCTCTTCACTCATTCACTAAGGCAGCACCTGCCAGAGACAAATGGTCTACAGGGAAGCATATTTTCAGAGAGGTGCAGAGGGTATTCATTGCATTCAAGACTTCTTAATAACACACACACACACACACACATGACAGAAAATAGGCTTCCGTCTGACCCCCAGAAAGAAAACCAGTCTTGAGCAAAACTGTGTGCTCCTAAGCACCTCCTCATAAAGGGTAAGATTTAATTATTTATACAATTTATATGCTGCCCAGAGACCTTTGGGTAGTGGGAGGCATAAATAAATAAATAAATAAATAAATAAATAAATAAATAAATAAATGTGAGCAGTCTACATTTTAAAACCATGACCAATCCCAACAGACGTAAAATGCTGCATTTTGGAACCATCCCTGGTGCTGGGCATGCTGTACCAAAGGACCTGTCCTGCAACGGGCCCGTTGCTATAATATACACCACTTTTGATTTGACAAGCATGTCATCAAAACCACTGCTCCTTAGAATTCCTAAATGTTTGCTCCCCTCTTCATTAATCATGTTCCAACTCACAGCTGTGGTGATACCATTGTATGAATGGTGGAGGTTCCGAATGAAATTAGATTGTGTTCTTCTTTTCCCGCTGCTCTGTCATAAATCATTCCTGAAGTGTGCAATTAGTAGCTACTTGTACACATTAATTATCTGTGTGAAAAGCAGCTACCTGAACCACCTGCGCAAATGATTAGCTACCTCCCTGTGGCCCACCCATTTTGGCCTTCAGTTTCTGAATGCCATGCTGCCACCCACATATTGCAGTGCATTTCCTTTTGGTGAGGTGTGTACATAAGAGAGCTTTAAGGACCAGCCCTTTATTCATGCTTGTATTTCCCCCCTCTCACAAGGTGGAACAGAAATGTGATTTTCCAAAGGGGAATATTCTAAAACCTTTTATGTAAAATCTTGACACCAATTTATTATACAAATCAGACACATTTTAAAGCACCCTATTTGCGGGTGCCTCCTGACCAGATAGGCAAGGTGCTTAGCTTTGTCCCCACAGGGAGTCACTTTTAAAGGACAATATTCTGGGAATTGGAGGCCCATTACCATAAACCTTGGAGGATTCAGAATTAGAGTCACTCCATTGTCACTCCAATGATAACATTCCTCTACAAGAAAGAAAGAAAGAAAGAAAGAAAGAATGAAAGAAAGAAAGAAAGAAAGAAAGAAAGAAAGAAATCTATACAAGAAAGCTTCCATAAAATGAACAGTAGAAAACAGAATTAAAAACTGCAAGCTAAATCCAACATCAGTCTAAAAACAAAAACCACAGGAAATCAATTTAAAATCAAAACAAAAGTTTTGCAAGTAGCAAATCACACAACCAGAAAAGTTTAAGTGGAATTCCATCTCATTTTTCCTTCGCCCTTGGGCTCACATTTCTTTGCCAGGATTCCCCCTTGCTTAAGACCTAAACTCAGGATTTAGTGCCAGTGCCATTGCAGGAGTCACAATGCAGTAATACCTTGGTTTATGAGCATAATTGGTTCTGGAAACATGCTTGTAAACCAAAATACTCTTATATCAAAGCAGAGTTTTCCATCAGAAATAATGGAAATTCAGATGATTCGTTCTGGTGTCCCAAAGACGACATACTGTGCACACAAAATGCCAAAACTCACAAAATAAGTTGGCTAGAAGTCCACGTCCACACCATGGTATAAGTACCTGGATATAGATTCTGTTCTGCTTTGGACTAACAACTGTATTTTACTTTGTGTTTTTAATGTGACAATAATAAAGGGCAATTTGTAGCCCTATATACACTTGACTAGCTACCCCATGACTGGAAATGGTTTGAAATAATAAGAAAGAAGGTTGAAAACAAATTAAAAAAATATAAATATAAAGAAAAATAAAACCCTGACCTGCACTCCCCTTTGAAAATGTTCCTGGCTGGTACAAGGGAGACCTCTATTCCTCTCCCTTCCTTCTGCTTTGGAGGCTGCCAAGATAATCAACCACAATCAAGCAGGGGGAAAGAGAGCCACTACTGGCTCACTTGTGATCATGTGACCTGCTCTAGTGCTTGTAGATCAAGACATTGCTTGTTGATCAAGGCAAAATTTAGGAGAAATGTTTACTTGTCTTGCCAAACACTCTTAAACTATGATATTACTGTAGTGCTGAATATGGTGAACTTACTACTGGTTTAACATGAAGGTGCAGTAGCAGCTGGCAGGTTTTTTTGGCAAGAAAAACCTGGGGGCAGGAAACATACACTCCTGCTGGAGCAGTTATCAGAATGAATTGAGACCAGAAGGGCCATTCATGGAATACTGGATCTGCATCCCATCACTGTCTCTCCTTCTTACCTTCTCTTTGAATACTTTGTGTAGTTCCTGCACCTTTAGCCAGTGTGTGTTTTGACCACGAGCATCAACATAAGCAGGAACAAGAAGTCTGATTATAAGACTGTAAGTTTTGTCTTATGTCTTTCTCTGTTTTATCTTGTCCTAATTGTTGTATGCAATCATATAACATCTGAAACAATTTTAGGATAAACATTCTCCTTACCCATTTTCCTTTCTGTATTCATGTTCTCTTTGAGCATTTTTTTAAAAAAGGTTATTTTTAGAAAAAGGTTAAAAAAAGAACTCTACAGACAAATTAAAGACTAATATACTTTATACTTTATGCTCACGAAAGTCATAGTTATAGTATGTCCATTTAAATAATGGAACTTATGGAAGAGTTGACTCACTAAATCCACGTTGACGCAATGGGTCTCCTCTACTGCAATTTGCTACTCTAAGCAACATAGTTTTGGAATGCTGTACATACATTGTATGTTTGCTAAGTAACATGAAGTACTGGCAACTGTTCCAATGTTACTAGTTCATTCGTGAATATTAATAGCAGTCGTATGTGTATGTACCCTGAAGCCAATCCGAATGAGTTTTACTGGATCTTATAGTCACACACAGCTATAAGGCTTGATTTCAACATAGCTTTTTAAACCTTCTTTCAATACAGTTGTAATGGAAAATGTCATAACTGTGTATTTTAAATATTTTTTGAATATTTGCTTTAAAAAGTTTTTGAATTCTGCTTTAAAAAATCTAAAGAGTCAGACAAGTGACATTTGGATAAAAGAGGGCTCCTTGTAAAATATAAAATGGGAAAGGCAGATTAAACAAACAATGCTTCATAGAACACAATGGTTTTTAAAAAGCTCATCAACAGTTTCAAAGGCCAAGTCAAGTTAAACAGATGCTTTGTCTTTGTGGCTAAATTCAAAATATCTACAATATGTGCAACCAGTTTCTGAACATGTGCTTTTTTAATGACAATATTCAGAAGTTGGCAGCAGGGCCCAAACCTGTAAGGTTCTAAAGTGCTAAGACACTTAGCTTGCAGCAATTTCCTACTACCACAGGCATTTCTAAGTTCTGCGGGTGGTTATTCTTCAGCTATGTGTTGTGTATTGTAGATCAACCATTGATAGTGTTCCAACTCAGATGATAGATAATAGGAACACATTTGTGCTAGCAGCTGTTGCAGCCTCCTACATTTTCAAGAACCAGGTTACTGTCAGAAAAAGGAACACCACTTAAAAACCTGAGGACCAGTTACAGGAGGAATACTACATATATGTGTGTCTTATGTGCCATCAAGTTGGAACTGACCTATGGTGAGCCTAATAGTGAGGTGTTTTAAGTAGTTTTACCAGTTCTAGCCTCCCCCAGTGAGTTTTTACAGCCAAGAAAACTGAACTCAGGTCTTCTCACTTGTAGGCCACCACTCTATCCATTAGGCCATGGTGAAAACTGCATATACGCTATATATGTGGCATCTGCTATTATTACTGGCTTTGTAGGAGAGACTGCAACAAATGATCTGAGATGGTTTCTTAAAACAAACCTATCCCCTGGTTTTAAAATCTTTTTCCTGAGGCAACTCTTGTCACGTTAAGTCTTGTGTGGTCTTCTGGATTTTGTACCATGGTGCAACGGCCAAAGGATGCCTACTAATGAGATTGCTGCACTGAAAAACCTTCTTTTATAAAGGATATTTGAAGAACTAATTCAAAAAGAAGAGAGAAGCTCCTGGTTTAACTAGCAAACAAAACGTTAAATAGCCTGTGAATTTGGAAGTACAGCATGCATACAAGCAGCTTTAAGGAGGTTACAGGTGACATTGAAGATCTACTAACAGAAATATGCAAACTGACATTTGCCATGTGTTGGGAACTCGCTGCAGAAGTTTTGAAGCCAAACTGATCGTGGTTACAGAACTTAAAACAGACAGAGACAAATGCCTTTCTCAGCCAACTGAGCAGACACGCATGCACAAAACTGCTGCATTCCCCCAGAAGGCTTCGTTTTATTCATCTTATCTATGTTTACAAGCAATAGATTGGAGAGCTTACAAAAACAGGAGCTCGGATAGGGGGTAGGTGCCCTTTAGCCCGTTGGCACTGCCTCAAAGCAAAAGATCAGCGGAAATAGAAGGTCACTTCCCTTCCAGACAGGCGTATGTGCGTATCACTGCAGCCCTCCAGAACACACCCTTCAAAGAAAGGTTCCCACAGTCATAGAAAATCATGTCTTTACTGGGTGACTGGCAAAGAGTTGACCCAACACAATTTTTAAACAAATTAAAATCACAGTCAAGCAATGGACAGGAGTGTGGAACTCTGCCCCCTTACCACAGTTTTGGCTGTAACACATAATATTGATTTGAAGGTGACTTATAAGTGATACCTCTATCCCAGTGGTGGCGAAACTTTGGCACTCCAGATGTTTCGGATCACAACTCCCAGAATTCCAAGACTATATTGCCAATAAAAAAGGATTTGTGTGAGTTGTGGTCCAAAACATTGGAGTTCCGAAGGTTCACGACCACTGCTCTATCCACTAAAACTTGTTCACATACATGCTGTTGCAAATGCTTATTGTTAGAGAGGTAGTGAATC
Organism: Phrynocephalus versicolor; assembly: GCA_023846285.1. Taxonomy (NCBI): domain Eukaryota; kingdom Metazoa; phylum Chordata; class Lepidosauria; order Squamata; family Agamidae; genus Phrynocephalus; species Phrynocephalus versicolor. Next base: position 7,259,797 of record JAHTLZ010003518.1, on the reverse strand, counting down.
CACAGGCTTGTATAAACAGATGTACAACAGTAGGAATAAGAACAGACCTTAATCTCTTTCAGGGGTTTATGGACGAAACCGTATTGTACACTCCAGGTATCAGTGAAAGGAAAGTGAAAATATTAGCCACTTGGGAACATAGAAACACAGTTTCTATGATGAAAGACTAAAAAAGCAGCAACTAAAATAAGGCATTTTTGTGGTCCTCATTTCTTGCAAAGTTAACCTCCTTTCCCACAATACTTAAACGCAGAATGTGTTTTATTCATGCGAACACTTTTGTTGTCTATTTATCATCCATTTACAGAGGTTTGTACAACGTCTCACTGTGTGAAATGAATTTTTGCAGTCACTTAGGATACTCTAAATGTTTTACCCAAAATACAGAGTGGCAATATGCGTGGGACAGAAAAAAATATCTGTGTTTCCAGATGCCATGGCCAAATTTATAGAATTTACTATCACAGAGCTGACCACAAATACTGACGGCTTAAAGAAACTTTCACACAAGAGATGGTGAATGTTTTGCCCTCTACATGGTTTCAATGTCAACCTCACAAAGCCCCAGCCAGCCAGCATGGCCAAACGTACATGGTGATGGGAGTTTCAGGACATAACAGCTGGAGAGCCAAATATCCTAGAAGCAATTTTATCTGGAAACTGACAGCCAAGAGGCATCTGCTATTAATGTTTAGATACTACAAGATGATTTTTAAAGCCACTTGTGGATTGAACCGTAATACAGAAATGGCTGGCTTATCTTGCAACAAACAGCAATTCTGAGCAGAACATTCTGATTTCATATATCACATACCACAGGAGTCTGAAATATTTCTACTGCAATAATAGTAAATGGCTTTGAAGTGAAAATCAGTGTATGGTTCTCTTTAGCATAGACATTGGCCAAAATCCTATTGATTATTTACACCACCATGAGCACAATGGTGTAAATCGCTGCAGCAAACTGCTGCTAGCTAATGAGATATTGCATTCCTCAATGTGCACCAGATGAATGGCTTGGCGTGTAAGAAGAAACACAAGTGGCTGCTGGTTAACGAGTGGCAATTTGCCCCTGAGAATTGGACTACTGATCTTAGGCTGGTGTAAAGGACCCACAGGATCTTGGCAACAGACACAAGTTTTGAGAAACTGCTGTTTCAAGTGTGATAATCTGTAGGCAGAACTGAGTCAACACATTTTAATTTTAGTAGTATAAATGTGATTCGTCTGTGAAGATTCTCAGTCATCCAGGTGCGTTTATCTGGGAGTTGAGTCATGGCTACTGGACTTCTTTTTTGAGAGATAGAAACGTTTCGCTGTTCATCCAAACAGCTTCATCGGTCTGAGTATAGCTAGTGCAAGAGACCCTTCTTATAGTCAGCTTGACCTCTTGTCCCCTGGTCTGATTGGCTCATAAGATGAACAAAGCCGTAATAGGCTCGTTAGGGAGACATTAGTGTCCATGGCCTTAAGGTAAACAATGGCCTAAGGTGCTGAAACCCATCAAGAATGGATCGTTAGCTGTGACCTGGTGGTGAAGGCTCCTTGATTTGCCTGGGTACTGTGGAAAGTACAGCCTGATAGGTAGCAGACAGACTATGCCGGAGGCCACCACCTCTGTTGAGGGAGGGATTTTCAATGCTCACATGAATAGCCTCCCTTACTCCTCTCTCAAACCACCTCTCTTCTTTGTCTAGTATGTGTACATCCTCATCTTTGAAAGAGTGGCCTTTTCCCTTCAAATGGAGGTGTACTGCTGATTCTGGTCCTGAGCTGTTACCTCTCCTATGTTGGGCCATTCTTCTGTTTAATGGCTGTTTAGTTTCTCCAATGTAGAGGTCTGAACACTCTTCACTGCATTGGACTGCATATACTATATTGCTCCTTTTATGGTTTGGTATCGGATCCTTTGGGTGGACAAGTCTCTGCCTTAGTGTGTTCATGGGTTTGAAATAAACAGGGATGTGGTGTTTGCCAAAAATCCTTTTAAGCTTTTCCGACACTCCTGCCATGTAGGGAATGACCAGGTTCTTCCGTCGGGTCTGGGTCTCAGACTGATCCCTTGTTCTTCTGGGATGGCCCACTGCTTTGTTGAAGGCCCACCTTGGATATCCACAGGCCTTAAGTGCTGTCTTCAGGTGCCTGTCTTCCTTCTTCTTGGCTTCTGAGGAGGTGGGGATGCTCTCTGCTCTGTGGCTTAGGGTCCTGATGACTCCTAGTTTGTGTTGTAATGGATGGTGGGAGTCAAACAGTAAGTATTGATCTGTGTGGGTGGGTTTCCTGTAAACTTCTACTCCTAGGCCACGGTCAGGTCTGATGATGACCGCACAATCCAGGAAAGCCAGCCTGTTGTCTTAATATTAAGTTCACTAGGGAAGACACCCAAGACTCAGAATCAGAAGTGACTCTGTTGGAGATCCATGGGGGTGGCGCCAGGTCCAGGATAAGTGCAGGAAGCCCCAAACAGGCCCACACAGCTTGTACCAGTAGCCCTTGCCTTCATATACTGCAGTCCCGCGATATACCAGGACTGCAGTATATGAATTGCAATATAACAGGGCGGACTGTAGTTCAAACAGGAAGTAAGGGAGGCTATAAATCACTGAGGTTTCCATCTGTGCTAGGAAGCAATGCAATTGGCATACAGTGTCGAGGTGTGCAAAGGCGTTGTTGGCCATGAGCATCCAGGAACTTGGTTCCTATTCCTGGATCAAACTTTGAGCAACCATCAATATCCTTGTTGTGTCCATAGCTAAGCTTAGCTTTTTTTTTTTTTTTTGGACATCCAATTCATTGTTACATCTAAGCAACAGTGAAAGACTTCTACAGCCTCTTTAAGATCAGTTGAAAAAGAGATATAGAGCTGGGTAGTATCAACATAATGATGATACTACCTATTCCCTTGAGGATAGGATGAAAATCCAAAAGGACCTTGACAGATTAGAGTACTGGGCCAAAGCTAACGAAATGGATTTCAACAGAGGGAAATGTAGGGTGCTACATCTAGGTAAAAAGAATGAATTGCACAGATATAGGATGGGGCAATACTTGGCTGGAAAATACTACCTGTGAAAGGGATCTGGGAGTTTTGGTGGACCACAAATTGAACATGAGTCAGCAGTGTGATACGGCGGCCAGGAAAGCCAATGCGATTCTTGGTTGCATCAACAGAACTATAGTGTCTAGATCAAGGGAAGTGATAATACCACTCTATTCTGCTGTGGTCAGACCCCACCTGGAGTACTGTGTCCAGTTCTGTGCACCTCAATTTAAAAAGGATGTTGACAACCTTGAGTGGGTCCAGAGGAAGGCGACCAGGATGGTTGAAGGTCTGGAGGAAATGTCTTATAAGGAACGGCTTAGGGAACTGAGAATGTTTAGCCTTACAAAAAGAAGGCTGAGGGGGATATGATAGCTATGTTTAAATATTCGAAAGGATGTCATATTGAAGAGTGAACAGGTTTGTTTTCCATGGCTTCAGAGACTAGGACTCGGGGCATGTGACAAAACCCTGGAAACAGGAGTAATGAATATACAAATCATCAGCCAATCCCACCAGGAGGGCGGGGAATGGTATGATATAAAAAGGGTGGAACCTAGTCAGTTGAGGGAGTTCAAAAGAGTTCAGTTAAGTTGAGGGTTTGAGAGTGAGTGCTGGGATAGAGCACTGCTCTGTTGGAGTTCTGTCAGACAGTGAGGGCTTTACTGTTTACTAGTTATTGAAGACAGGGGGGCTGGAAGAGTTGATTAAATCTATTGTATGTTAAAGGCAACGCATACCATCCTCAGACATTGTTATATTTATTATTTTTTCAATAAACTTTGTTGTTATTTTTATATTATACATCTGAGTCTGTTCCAATTCATGAGGCGACATTTTAAAAGGTGGGAGCATTACCAAGTGAATAAAAGGTGGCAGCATTACCATTTCCAACACAATTACACCTTTAAAAGGGAGGTGTCATTACAATTTGGTGGCACAGCAGTGGGATGTCAAAATAAACCCAGTTGTGCCTTTGAAAACCCAGTCTGTGAAAGGGGTGACGTCACAATTTGGTGGCACAGCAGTGGGATGTCAAAATAAACCCAGTTGTGCCTTTGAAAACCCAGTCTCTGAAAGGGGTGACGTCACAGGGCAATGGTTTCAAACTACAGGAAAAGAGATTCCATTTGAACATTAGGAAGAACTTCATGACAGAGCTGTTCGGCAGTGGAATATGCTGCCACGGAGGGTGGTGGAGTCTCCTACTTTGGAGGTTTTTAAGCAGAGGCTGGATGGCCATCTGCCGGAAGCACTGTGCTGGGGGTCTCTATGATTCTATGATTCTACGAAAAACAGTTCCAACCTTCAATGACCACTCCAGGCAGCTCTTGTAGATGCTGAGAAGAAAAGGGGATGGAATGCTGCCCTGAGAAACCATTTAGGTTAACAAGCCAAGGGGAAGAGACCATCATCCCATCAGTCTCTTTCAGGAGAAAGGCAGGATAAAAATGCTTTAAATAAAATGAAATGAATAATCTTTGAAAAACATCCAAACTTGTAAGACTGGAGCTACTGCACAGGAGACCTTCCAAATCCCATTCTAGACAAATGTTCTATAAAAGCATTGAATGCTGGTACAGAACCAGAAGCATGCAGAATCAACGGCCATTCCCTCTACTCATCCAGTTCTGAGTGCACAGAATGATCAGACCATCTCTACTGTGATTCATACAAATGTGGATAGAACTTCACAGTATATTCAATCAAACTCTGGCATATTTATATCCCTCTGCATGTTCCACATTTTCAATCTTCAATTTTCTTTTTCTTGGACTGGTATTTTTTCCGAGTGCTGATGAACATGCTTTCTTTCCTGAACATTAATTTTTATACTGCATTCATTCCTTACTTCATTAAATTCACCTTTGCAGACTATTTACATTGTCAGCAATGATGACTATATTGTTCTCAAATTGGATATCACGGACAGCTTCTTCATTGACAATGATAGCCCCACTTGAATCAATGAGCGTTCTTCAAAAGGTATTTTCAGCATACACATTTAAAAGCAGTGATAAGAGTATTGAACCTTGTCATGCTGTTCTTTATTTCTGTGTATCTTCTGTCATGTGATTTTCAGTGCAGCTTTTAGATGGCATTCTAGGTTGCCCATTATATGGGTATTTCTCCAATATCATTTGCCCAGTATCAATTTGGACTTGGACAGATCCTGGCCAATGAATGATAGTTATCCATTGCCTTCCACATACCAGTGCTTCAGCCACTGCAACTACAGCAATAGTCAAAGCTACCACCATGCTCACAATTTCCCATGCTGAAAGCCAGGTCCCTGTCAGAGAAGCTGTCCACCAAGGAGAAGCCTGAAACTCCAGAATCCAAGAGGGTTGCAACCATGTTGACTTTAGGTCTTTGAGGAGCCAGAAGCCCAAGCCACAGGGTTCAAGGAGGAGTGGGATTCACATTGAGTCCATACAAATGGAGAATGGTGATGGCTTGAGTCTTGTTTGAAGCCCCAAAACAAAGTGGTTGTGGGAAAGGTGTTGTGGAGTTGAGGATGAACAGCCTTCTCAGGAGTAAGCAGTCTCGTCAGGAGAAAGGCTCTTCCTTTCAGGAAAACTTAGAAGCCAAGCCCTGCAGTTCAGCCAAGCCTGGGTTAGGCGGCAGTTTGAGGTGATATAGTTCCTCATTTCTCCACAGGCTTCCTGGTCAAGCTCTTCTACTGAAAGATGCTGGCTTCTCCAGTGGTTGGGCTAAGTAACTACTGTCTCGTACACGGTATGGCTGAGGCATGTGGTGGCACTGCTCACCAAGTTGGTCCAGAGTCCAAGCCCTCTGCAAACATCATGTTGGTTAATGATTGTTAAAAAAATGTAACAGGGTCATCAGTAGTCCTTAGCAAACTCTTTAGGAGCAGCCAATCAAGATTGTGCTTTTCCAACACAAGAAAAGCCAACAAGTTTCCATGTTAAAGAGACAGCCAACTCTTCTATATAAATATTGAAATGTAAACAGAAAATCTGGAGATTGAGTAATGGCAACTGGACTTCTTTTCTTGTTAGATCGATACCTTGCACTACTCATTAAAGTAGCTTCTTCAGTCTGAGGAAGGTTGGTAGGAGACCTTTAATTTACACTCCACATTGGTTTCACTTCACACTGGTCTGAATAGGCTCCTTATAGACAATGACCAGGTATGTGTGAAACTCACATCTCTGCAGCCCCTTCCAACCCCATGAAGCATGGATCATTAGCATTGGCTTCCCTGGTGGATGTATGAAGTGGTCCTGATTATTCTGGGGATAGATGAAAAGGCAGCAGAACATGAACAAAGCTGTTGATTTTAAACTGTTATAAGTCATTTCCCCCAACAACAGCAAGAAAGCATTAGAGGTCTATCAAGATCAGACATATCAGAAAAGTAATTTCAAAATATCACTGTCCTATTGTCATTTAGTAGTAGGCAGGTGTATTAGCCCTTCTCTTCACCATCACCTGACATTCCAGCAGGTTACGACTGTCTAATGGATGAAAAGTAGGTTAATTAGAAGTCTTTCAACTATTATGAATCAAGGACAAGTTATTATGCGTCTACCAGGGAATTTGTCTAGAATATAAATGTACAACATGGTTACATTTGTATATGAAATTAACAAATGCTTGAAGAATGAATGTCAACTGAATAATTAAGTAAGATGATTAAATACTGCATGCTAAGCCTCAAAACAAAATAGACACCCTGGGAAAAAACAGGAAGAGAGAACAAGAAGAATTGGTATCCACAGGGACACTAGTATAAGCTGCCTAGGCTAAAATCAAAGAAGTATGAACCCTTTATAACAGGGCAACTTAATTCAGTCATTGGAGTAGAACAACAGCAATTACTCATCAAGACCTACAGACCAAAGTCAGAGCATTGTTAGATCAGGAGGTGATATTAGCAGCATTTATCAAATCTATCTGCAGCAACCACCAGAGAATTCACAGCTGTGGAAGGGAAATGAAGTTTCAAGAGGAAGCACGGGGGGGAGGACACCCCTCAAAGGTCCACAACTACAAGAGAGGATCTTAGAAATAACCTTAGAGAATTAAATTAATAGAACATGGGCTAAAGAGTTCTCTTTTATCACTCCTCTACAATTTATAGATATCAGATGGCAACCCTATATTTCTAGTGGTTAAAAGCAGCAGGGAAAATACCCAGCAATATTTGACCATTTTTGTACCCTTGCTAATCATTATCTAAATCAAATAAAGATCAAACAAGGTATGGACCTTCCTTTTTCAGGTATCAGAACATCGCAAAAACAAAAAAGGCACCCTATTAGGAGGGGATATGGTCCTTCCCATTTCTGACATGATAACATATCAATAGCATTTGTTGTTTATTTCTCCTCCAACAACTGAGTCTCAGGTCACACTCTTCAGTGCGACTCCTTCCCTATTCCCATGCACGGGCACAAGGGCCCAAATTTTGGAAATATGCTGGCCAATATTTCCTCCAGTTTCCCATCAGTATGGATTGGAAACCCTGCTCCGTGTGCACAAAATTCTGACTGTGACTGGAACCAAATGAACAGCAACACAAACTGCAGGTGCATAGTACGGATACAGAGGTGTGTGGCTGTGCCCACCCAGCTTAGAGGGAATACTGATCATGGTTATTTTCTCTCTCTAATCCTGGATCTTGAAGTCTATCTTTCTAAGTACTGTATTTCAATGTAGAGAATTAAGAAACAGATTGCATTCAGACAACTGCTACGTTTTGCAATCCAGGTAATACCTGGAGAAGAACTGTCAAAGCCTAAGAAATAATAAGATAAATCCCTATTTCTGGTGCCCCTCCAGTGATAGTCAGTCAAGAATTAGACCTGGAAACAAATCTAACTGATTGCTTGCCTTCTAACAATCAATCAACAGTATAGCATGCTCAATGCAAGATGTGAAGATGAGGAAAAGCACATGCTGTGACAAACAGATATATTTAGACACTTTAGGGAGCACCATTACTAAATATGCACTAAAGTTATCATGTAGTTTAATCCTAAAATATATTAAGGGATGAGGGTAACTAAATCAGGCTGCCCATAAATACCACTGTCACTAGTGCAGTGAACCACTCTCCCATACAGTTCATGGGTAACATCTTTAAAGAAGCACTGCTGTTTTGTGGATGGTTTCCCAATCTGTTTTCTTGACTGGTAGCCTGAGTTGAAGGGTGCACAAGCAACATTTCAGCTCTTCTCATTTTCTGAGAAGTGTCTACTCCATTTAGACACTGCAGATGGATTCCATCAGTAAGTTGCACCTACAGCAGGCCCATTAAATTAATGGAACTTACATAAATGTTGACTCAACAAATTACAATTGATTCAACAGCCCTACTCTAGTTGTGACTTACTACTGGATTTCCGCTTATTTAACATACGTGGATGGAAGGTAACTATTCTTTAGCTCATGTGCTTGAGATTCTTTCATTTTTTTCTTTCAGCCCTTTCCACCCATCATCCCTCTGAGTCTCTGTTGAAAGAACAGAAGAGCCACTTGCATCAGATGAAAGTCTCATCTACCCTGACTTCTGCCAAGTCCAGAGTGATGAAGAAATCTACAGGATGCAAAAGGTAGCCTATTTTTTCAGATTTCATTGGTGTGAGAAAGCTGGTGCATAGTGTGCCAGGCACAGAATCAGGAGACTTGGCTTCAAATTCCTGCTTGGCCAGGGACATTCATTTTCGAGTGCTGGGAATAGGACATCTCCTTACATGTCACCAAAAAAGAGGATGGCTCTTCATTTGAAGGATTGTCCTTCCTCGAAGAAGATTACATGGCCACCCAAGCCCACACAGGCCTCCATTTTTCTCTTAACTGCCGCATAGGATTTGGACACCTGGCTCTGGTATTACTTGCATGGTGTTCTGATTGAATGAGGTACCTAGCCAATTAAGACAATTCAGTTCTTCATTCCAGTTTTTTAATTCTAACGGTTTGCCTTGTCTGAGTTCAGAAATAAACCTGGGACTCACTAATGCATGCTTTCTTTAAATTTAGGAGAACATAGTAAAAGTGGTCTGAGTATTGCAAAAATACTTTCTGCTACACATGTTACAGAAATAAAACAGAATATTGATTTCTAATTTTATATAAGATAACATAGTCTCCTGACACCACAGCTGTAATATAATTATATTAATTGATGTGAAGCAATTGTTCAAATGTTTCTCTGAATTTGCCAGTCCTCTGTTCCCAAAAACCTATATGACTGTGGTGCTGAGCCATCAGTTCTGTTCTTTTACCCTAATTTACCTCTTATACATCATATTCAAGATTTTATCTGGACAGGGGCTGGATGGCTTAGTGGATAAACCTCTGCCTTTTCACCTCTGGGATCAGGGTTCAAGTCAAACCCTGATGAAATGCATTTGATCGTCCTAATCTAGTTCTTAGTGGACAGTATTCCCATTATCTTTAAAAGGGTCATAGCCAAGGCCACTGGAAAGAGTGCATTGTGCTATATCTTGTCTGTTGATTAATACATTTTCAGTGATGCCAGTTCCCGTAACCTTCATGTGCACCCATTCACACACATGCTTTGGAGAGCCTCATAAAATGCCTTCCGTTGATTAGAAAACTCTTTCTTACCCATTCTTCTCGAGATTAACACTGATACTATGATTATCATTTTACATCAGATTTCTCCTATCTATTAAAATATCCTTGAATCCATATAACATAACTGGCAATTAAATGGCTTCTGAAAGAGTCCTCTCAAATAGATGTCTCTAAAGAAATATGCATAATATAGCCCCTTCACCATACTTCCCTTCCACTTTATTTATCCTACCTCTCCTCTCTACACCTTTTCTCTGTAGCATGCTGTGATACTGTAGCAACCCAGGTGAATGCCTCAGATTCCAGCTTCCCTAATTTTACAACTCTCTCATCTCCTCAGGTGTTCACACATCAAATTTTCTGAGGAGAATAGCAAGGGTTAAAGTGGAGGGGAAGGCAGAATTGTGTTTTGCCTTGAGAAAACTAAAGGAAAGATAAGGATATAAATGCAATGAGCAAATATACATGCCCACATACCCTTTGGGATCAACAAGGCATTTCAAAAAAGCAGAGCCAATTTCTTAATTACATAGTGGACTGGTGGTCAACAATGGGGTGATGATAGTCCCCAGACCTCCCCTGCTATTGAAGTATTCTTGGTATGATATAGCACACACAGTACCATACTTTTACTAAAAATACTAGAAGAGGTAAATATTCCTCCAATTGGCCATTACAACATTTTGTATCACTACAGTCACTCCATCCTCATGTGGTCTGCAAAACTTTCTAAGTATCTATAATCCTTTGCGTGTTTTGCATCCACTTGGAAGATTAAAAGGTATAGCCGTCCTCCTGCTCTTTTCTTGGGAACTAAATTACTGTAGTTTCAGCAGACCCTTTGGAATGTGCGTTGTGTTGTGTGCTGCCAAGTTACTTCACACTCAGGAATTTCTCTTTGAGGTTTCCAAGGTATGTGAGACATTTTATTTATTTATTTTATTTATTTTTACAACTTATATGCCGCCCACTACCCAAAGGTCTCTGGGCGGCTTCCAATCAAAGAATTAAAACAGTTAAAAACATCAAACCACAATAAATAATTAAAACAATAATAAAAACCTTATACTAAAATCATTACACTAAAATTGCCATCAGAAGACCCACAATCTAAATTTTATCAATTAAAAAATTTCTGGAACAGGAAGGTTTTTACCTGGCGCCGAAATGTCATCAGCGTTGGCGCCAGGCGGATCTCACTTGGGAGGGCATTCCATAGCTTGGGGGCAGCTGCCGAGAAGGCTCTGTGTCTGCAAGCCATCCCTCTTACCTCCTTGAGGGATGGCTCTTTCAAGAGGGCCCCCTGGCTTGATCTTAATTGCCGGGTAGGTTCATATGGAAGGAGGCGGTCCTTCAGGTATCTAGGTCCTAAGCCATTTAGGGCTTTATATGTCAAAACAAGCACTTTGAACTGGGCTCGGGCAGCAACTGGTAACCAATGTAGGCTACGCAGAATCGGCGTGATGTGATCCCTAGCGGCCCCACCACTTACTAGCCGCGCCGCATGCAGGAAGTCATTTTACCAATGTCTACTGAGTTTCCATGGCCGATCAGGGATTAGGTCTTTGGAGCCCAAAATATTGGTCTACTTAGTACTCCACAATGGCACTCAAGAACATGCAGCTTTATCACTTACAGTGACAAGACTGCATTCTTTGGAATGCAACCTATAACTCTCTCTGACTTCCCAATGGGCAAGTGTGAGTGCTAAAAAGTTTAGGAACCTTGAGCTTAAATTCAAAAGCAATTATTTACACAGTCTCATATCTCAGCAGCATTACTTTTAACAGATATCTTAGAAAGACACACAGGATAACTACTGAAGGATAAGTTTAGTTTATTTCACTTACAAACAAGAGCAATGAATACTGTAAGGATCGTGGTGCAACACACTCAGTTTGTTCACATTGTTCTTTAACTCTGGAAACACTTGGGTCTACCAATGTCTATCACTATATTTTTCCATGTATAAGACACCCCCACTTTTTGAAGCCCAATTTAACAAATCAATATTTTAAACATAAACCAGAACACATTCTGAATTTGTGCAAGGCCTACAAGCTCTCAATCTCCAAAGGGATGAGTTCCAATTGGTTTGTTCAGCATTAGCTGACATTTGTTACATAAGCCTCATGATTGGAGGAAGTCTGTTCACAGAGACAAGGTATGGCAGTTTCAAAACCACTCGGCTTACTTCCATGTTTTAAAAAAAGCAAAACAAAGTGTTCTGCTTATATATCACCTCAAAGCACTTCAAGCACTCTCTGGACGGTTTATAATTTAATTGTGCAGGCTACATTTTGCCCCCACCCAAGCAGGTGGGGACAATTCATTTTACCAACCTTGGAAGGATTGAAGGCTGAGTGAGCCATGAGCCATCTACCTGGGATTGAACCCCAGGTCGTGAGCACAGTTTCAGCTGCAGTACAGGCATTTAACCACTGCAGCACCAGGCCCCTAAGTGTATAAGATGGCCCTCAATTTTTAGGCTAACAATTTTAGAAAAAAATATTGTACACAGAAAAAATGCAGTAGTTAGTAAGATCTCCTCTTAACAGTTTCCCTTCTCATATAGTAAGGGGAAAGTCCAAGGTGGGAGATACTCAGAAGTAACCCATAGCAGAAGCTGGAAGATATTCTATTCCTGGACTTAATTTTCCTCCCATTCTTTGAAATGAGAAGGAATATAACCTACACTTAAATCCATAGCAAAGAAATGAGAGGTGCCTTTTCCTGGCTTTGCCCTACTTTCTTGCAAGACCCCAGCAAGACATTTTCAAATGAGCAGGGGCAGAATGTGTCCTTCCAGGATGGGATGACATCTTCCAGCAGACTTCACTGGGGGGGCCAGGCGGACTAGGGAGTTGCAGCCTGAAAAGCTGCCCTTGACCCACTTGTGGATTAGAAGCTTGAGGATCAGACTACTCTTTCAGAGTGCATAGAATTGGGCCCTCAGATTGCTGAAAACACTGCCACCTTAAGTAATACTGTATGCTTAGAAACGGCCTTCCTTATAGATGTGCTTATAATGGACTTTCTTGCTTCTGTGACAAAAAATGTTTTGGGAAAGGATGGAGCCAAATGGTTTTGGACTGACTGCCGGTCACACTACCAAAGAAACCAGGAAAGAAAGATCAGCCCACAGAAAAGATAACATCTCTGAGGAGAACTTAGATAGCATTTCTGTTGAACTTATCATTTGCATGTGTTTTAGATTTTTCACAAGCATCCTAACTATTTCTACATCTTTCTTGAGATTTTTTTCCCTTTTGGATTAGAACTTTTTAAAAAGGCAGTGATAGTGTACAGACCATGATAAAGTAGCCTGTTGATAATAAATATTTGTCAGGTGTTGTCACATCTTCACAAATTCCACTGTTGCTGAAGAGACGCCACACTGATAAAAACGGTGGCTCTGAAGAAAATCAATGGCTCTTGGGCTAAAGCAGTTGCTATACACATAAGAAAACATCTCTATCCAACAAGCACACGGCTGTGAAAATTCCCAAGCCTTGCGTTGGTATAGCTAAGGAAAATTTAATCTTCCCAAATACTCATCAAGGCACTCCATCCTGCAGACCTGACAGCCCCACTTATAATTAATTATACAATTTCGATGGGAATATCGACTAAACAAAGCTATAAATCATAGAAAAAGTCAATAGGCATGGACACATTCAATCATGTCCCGACCAATGATTACTACTCTTAAAATACAATAATTATTTTCAGGAGCCAGCTTGAATTAAATTTCTGTCAGGCTGGTACAAGGCTGGTGTGTGATGAAGGATGCGATGGATTTTTTTGGGGTTGAATTTGGCCCAGGAACATTTATCCTTTCAGATAGGTAGTTTGTTTTTAGTGATCATGGTGCGGCGTGTTTAACTAGACCATGAAGATTAGATTATCTCCAATGGCTCATTATATCATTTATCTTTTTCTTCCATTCACGATCTGGAAGATTTCCTGCTTCCCAGAGCATGAATGAAATGACAACAAATTTTGAAATATAATGTTCTAAAGGACCTGGTCTGTATATACATCTTCGCAAGCAAAGATGTGAAGAGACATGCATAGGAAATTAACCCATGTGTTATTAGAAAGGTGGCTTGCACCCCATTACTTACTATAAATACAAAGAATCATTCTTGGCATTTACATGTATTGGTATGCTAATTTTACTTGTGTGCCATCAAGTCAGTTCTGACTTACAACAAGGCTTTTCAGGGTGGTGTTTTTTTTTTTTTTTTAGTTGACAGTACTCAGAACTGGTTTACTATTTTCTTCTGAGGGCAGACTATGCCCTGGGACTGTGTAGCTTGCCCAAGGCTGCACAGGCTGGCTCTTCTGAGATACACAGTGGGGAATTGAACTCATAACCTCTGGTTTCACAGCCAGACAGCTAACTCACTGAGCTCTCCAGCTAGCACTGAAGTGCTACGCAGATAAAATTATAATGATTAATATTCCCAATATCAAAATTGATAGTCTTCAAACTGATTTTAGAATCAGAAAAGAACTGAACAGAAGCGCAGCTAAGAATAAATGTTGATCTCCCTCATTAATTTAAGGATCATTTTACAGGTGTTTCTAGTGAACTAGTACTCTACTGAAAATTATAAGCCAAAGCCTAGAACAGTGATGGCGAACCTTTTAGAGACTGAGTGCCCAAACTGTGATTCAAAACCCACTAATTTTTTGCAAAGTGCCAATAAAGCAATTTAACCTAAATGCAGGTGGCTGTAAAGGGATGATGTTAGGTGCCCACAGAAAGGGCTCCGAGTGCCACCTTTGGCACCCGTGCCATAGGTTCGCCAACACTGGCCTAGAATTTACATAGTGCATAAGCTCAGGATAAGGAACCATGGAAGATGTAGCCACAAATCTCTGCAGGGGCAAATATTCTCCCCTCCTAGGTAGTTATCTAGCACTAAAGGAAATTGACTTTTCACCTGCTTTAGGAGCATCTTCATTACGAGTTCTGAGCTGAGAGCTGATACAGTACCCCTTAAAGGTTACATGTAGATTCCCAGATATGATTAGAGTTACAGCAGTTCTTCACACTTAGTGGATGAACTAGGCTGGATAACCAGTATGAGAAGGCAATAACGGCACATGAATTACTCTGCATTAAAGGGAAGCAGATACATTATAAAGACGCTGGAAGTGAAAGAAGAACTACATTCTTATTACAATAAATGGACATCCTAATCAATGCCCAATATTCTCAAAAATTAGTCTGGATAGTAAATCTCTTTGTTAGTCTGATTTACTGCTCCAAATATCAATACTATTGAGGTTTGTGGGTTAGAACGAGGATTGCAGATTTGCTGAAGTTCAGGGTCATGTTTAGTATAAGGTAGATTTACAGGTGTGGAAAAATATCTACTATGTATCACTACAGCTTCTAATGTATTTTTTTTAAATAATTCCTCCACCCTTCCTGTAGCACAGTAGGATTCCCTATAATAAGATTCAATGGCGGAAGAAAATCTGCTTTCTCAACTCTACCAACCACGTGGAAATAATAATGAAAAAACACTTTTTTGTGACAAAGTACTGGCGCTAACTCAAGACAAAATCATATTGGATTACAACATTGACTCAATAAGTAGCTGATCTAATTCATAATTATTAAATTAATTATTTAAATTATTAAATAATTATTGCTGCATAATATTTCTTTAATCAATACTTAGTCACAGAAGTTACATACATGTGCATTCACATGTGCACATCCCAATCCCACATCAACACATGTGCATGCACATATACATGCATGCACACAAACAATTTTACTTTCATGGTGACTTTAGAGAGTTTCAAATGATGCACTGAATCTTATTTGCATGTAGAATGGAATTAAATATCTTTATCCATTTCTGAATTACTAACTTTACTTTTTCAAAAGCAGGTGCAATGCATATAAAAAGACCATTGTGCTGGTAGTTTCAATGCTTCACTTATTTTAAACCCTGGTCAAGACTGCACTCCTATGCGCCCCTTTACATTGGAGCAATCCTCACTGAGTAATTCTACATATATCTACATATGTCTGGCTATACTCTCAGACTGATGTATACAATATTACAGCCGCAAAGTCCTACTGAGTTCAGCTGGATACAGTTTAAGAATGTTCATACATATAGATCAATGAGGGAGAAAAATATTCTGATCGGAGCAGGTCCCCGTACTAAACAATGTCTGCAATCTAAAAGAAATTGCAACCAAATCTTTTGAAAAACAGAAAGACATAAATAAGAACTGTCTGTATCATTGGTTCATTGCAGGCTGGGCATTTGAAGTTACTGACCCCAAGGGAGGCCCGGAAAGAGATAATGAGGAACTAGGCCTTCTTGTTGGTCACTCCTCAACTTTGGATCCAGCTGCCCTCTGAAATCTGCCTCCCTCCCTCACTGGAGGCATTCAAATGCCATTTAAAAACATGGCTGTCTTTTCTCAAGGAATGATGACAACAATTAAGATGCTGAAAACTAGTTTATTTAACCTGCCCCTGTTTCTGACATTTTATCTTCTATTTTTTTTTTCCATTTTCATTTTTATTCTCATGTTTGCCCTGTTATTTATATGGATGCTGTTGAATTATGTTAGATTACTTTATGTTAGATTACTTTACTGTGATTTTGTATTCACTATTTATATGTTTTATGTTTTATGTTTTGTATTTCTTACTTGTTCACTGCCCAGAGTTGCTTTCAGGCCAGATGGCAGTGATAGATAGATAGATAGATAGATAGATAGATAGATAGATAGATAGATAGATAGATAGATAGATAGATAGATAGATAGATAGATAGATGGTGCATTCCACATGATTAGGCAGAAAATAATTTAATTTTGATACAGACTTGTTTTTCAGTCAATACTGGGAAAGATAAAAACCTTCAATTTGCCTAATATCAAAGTAGGACTACTCGAGTTTGTTGAGAATCTGATTTAAAACTATTAGAGAGGGAAACATGGTTCAGGTTCGGTGTGTCAGAGTTAATGAAATAATAAGGGAGAGAGGTGTGCAGGTTAGGGAGGAAAGAATCACCAAGGAGAAAGGAAAACTTCTCTTTGGAAGGTAGCTGATATGAGCCCTGAACTTCTGGGTGCTTATTTTGTAAGTATACTAGGGATGTACCCAAAGGGAAGGGGAAAGAAAAGAACAGTTCAACAGCCAATCAGCACACATTTCTACATGCAGGTATATTGGTATTTTATTTATCTATATATCTATGCACTTTTATATTTGCTTCCCAGAGCTTAAAGGTCTCTTAAGGCCAATCAATGTAGTTTATGTCAAAACCGTAACAACTTAAAACATGTACTGTAAAACAAACACCCGTCAACTATATTATATAGAGAAAAGCAGCGGTTAACATTATTGACTGACAAATGTATTCAATAAAAAGCTCTTAGCAAAACCAGACCTTTAAGATGCAGTCCAACAGAGCCAGAGGAAGACTGTGTGTATTAAAATTGTTTCTAGTTTCATAATATGGATGTAGGTGGTTCCTGAGATTGTTCGGGGTTTCCGAAACTATCGGTCACCACTTTAAAACTGGTCCTAGAAATACACTGGTATCAATCCTGATACAGGATAGGAGTTCTATGCTCCAAAAATCTGCAAGGGGAAAAATGGCTAGCTACATTCTGTACTGGCTGAAGCTTCCAAATTACCTTTAAAGTCAGCCCATGTAGAATGCATCAGAGCAGACTAATCTGGATGCAAATCAGACTTGAATGGCAGTGGCTAGGCCTAGAGAGTGAGACAGGGTCACAGCTGGCAAATCAGCTGGAACCAAGAAAAGGAGATTCTGGAAATGGGTGCCATATGTGCCTCCGGGGGTAGTAGCGAGTATTGAATGCAGGAGGTCCCAAGACAGTGAACCTGGCCACTCAGGAGTAATGCAACACTGTTCGACTCCAGTTGCAGGAGGAGTTGCACACTTCTGTCTAGATCAATAGGTTTCATAGTATCTCTATCCTATCTGGATTGAGCTTCAGCTTGCTTATTCTCTAGGCGCCTATATAGAATTTATATCTAGGAACGGTAGAGGTCAACAAGATACATGATATCTTGCATAATGCCAAGCTACATCTTTGGAAGAGATGTACTTTAGGTTACTGTGTAATCTACAGCGGCATGTAAGACAGAACAGGCCAATACCTATAGGGCAAAATGAGATCTTCCAGTACTATCTTTTGGACCTGTTTCTCAATAAAACGCTGAACCATAACACCATCTCCCCCTGTTCATTTTTCCCAGTCCTACTTCAGTTAAGTGTAGGACATCTAGATATCTCTGACACTGAAGGCCAGAGATATCTAGAAAAAAAAACTGGATCTCTACATCCATTTACAGGTGTATTATGCCTACCACGGCAAATATATCTACTTCTGTCAAAAATGAGCCCAAACTTTTTGTAAACTTGCTGAAAATTGGATGCAATTCAACAAATGTCCCTTTAAAATACTCAGTGGTAGCCCAGAAAGGATCAGACATTTTCAAGAAGTATGCACAGAAATGTCGGAGCTGCAACTTTTAAAACTAGACTTGTGGTTTGATGTCCATCTCCCCATGCCTCACCCAAAATCCTGAGGTATCCATAATTTAGCACCCCTCAGGTAATCGTTAGAGAAAACTGAGGCAGCTAGCCAGTGCAAGTTCAGGAAAGAGCGAGTTACAGCTCATATAATCCTTGGTTTTCAATTTTATTTTAAACAGTTGGATCCAAGCTACCTTACAGGTTTCTTTTGTAACCATAAGTAAGGCTAAAAATAAATAAATAAGACCAAGCCAAAAAATAATAATATGCCCCAGTGAGTTTGCCATGCTGAATATAATGTGAATGTTAGCATTTCCAGTAACATTTCTTACAGCACCAGATCTCCAAAAGCAGCACATTATACTTATATAATATTAGAGCTGAAAACTCACCGCAGTGCCATTGTTATCTCTAAAAACATCTTGATTAAAATAGTCAAACAGTTTCTTTTCTAACTGTAGCATAACCTAGGGAAGGGGGGAAAAGAAGGAGAATTTTAAAGACAATCATTTTCAGATTGTATTTTAAACCATGTTTTTAAAATTAATTTAGTCAAGGAAACAACAACAAATCCTGAAAGTAAGGATCCATGTAATTTTAGGGTGTATAGGGCCAATTCTCTTATTATATATTTGATAGGAAAAGGTCAGCATGATTAAGAATTGACTTGACAGCACACAATCACAATCATCATCATCATCATCATCATCATCATCATCATCATCATCATCAT
>JAHTLZ010003518.1:7172804-7198874 GCA_023846285.1 Phrynocephalus versicolor | reverse complement strand
CATACATACATACATACATACATACATACATACATACATACATACATACATACATACATACATACATACATACATACATAATGATGCTCCAATTTCAAAACTGAACACTGTCTCTCCATATTTACATTTCATACTTTCTCAGTGATGGGGAGATCATCAGGGGCGTTCTTACATTAATCTCAGCCTCTGGTTAAAGCAAGTTATAGGGAGACAGCAATCTATAAAGTTTTGCAAGTTTTGTTTGTATTTTATCTACTCATATATATATTTTACATATAGAGAGGATGCCTCTTCCATCATTGGTTTTATTGCTTCCTAAAAATCTCAAGAGAGATATATTTGCTATTCTTGGCAGCCCCCAGGGAAGCCCCCAGAAAAAACTAAGTTCTTCCTTTTCCTATTTGCCAACTTCCATGCAAAGGAGAACAGCTGTATGAGTGCTGGTAACAGAAATGTAAGTCCTCCATTAGAGTTCCTAGTCAGATTTTCAAGCAAGTCTTCGATATTCCTTAAGGTCAGCTAAATTCCTTTAATAACCTTAAAAGTCTACTCAATTACTAATTCACTTACTCAATTACTGTTTTTGTTCCTGATACTTCAGGATTTTCTAAGGATGTCCTATTATGTGGTAATCAGAGTATTTTCAGAAAGTTTAAAATACATCAAAGAACCTTGCTATTTAAAAGGGGGGAAATACAGAAATGTTAATGAAGTTCCTGGTGTGATTTCCCCAAAATCCTCCATCTCTCCCTCCCCCCAATCTCAAGGCTCCTAAAAGCTTCCTGGGGGCAAAAAGGAATTTTAGGGAGTCTTAGAATCTGATGAAGGGAGACCAGAGGAGACCAGAAGATTGCCATTGCCTCCTGATGGTGTTGTCCTCTTTGTAGGACAACACGTAATACAAACTGAATTTCAACTCAACCACGTCCATTTTAGGTGTTAATGTTACTTACGCCTCCAGTCTATGTTATATTTATTTGGACATAAACATAATTGTACCAAAAGGGAATTGCTCCCTCGTAAATATATATTTAGATTTGTGTTCCTGATGTCGGTATTTAGACGGACCTTTTTCAAACCCACTTTTTAATATACTATCCATCTTGAAAGTCACTTTTTGAAACGTAAAAGTGAACCTGCTTTCAACCAAGGAAATTAAAACATTTAGGCACATTCAACAAACATCTGAAATCACAACAAGATGTTTAAATTCATATAATTTTATTAGGTAGGGGAAAAACTCCAGCTATATGTTCTCAAGTTCACTCCGTATTCCAAATGGATAATATAACTAGGGTTATTTATTTTATTTTATTTTATTTTATTTAAAACCTTTCTATCCTACAATGTTATTTGGTTATTTACAATGAGTATATTATTTATTTTATGTTATTTATTTATTCAATTTATATACCACTCATCTGACATGAAGTCATTTATAATTATAAATTATAATTATGATACTCATTATAATTATCATTGATATACACAATTGACTTTCTGTTGCTTTCACCATTTGTTTCCTCACATATTACCACCATGATGGCCAGGATGGAGGGATATAGGGTGTGGAGGGGGAAAGAGCAATCACACATCAATGGTGTGTGTGTGTGTACACACTGAGAGCAGCTGAACATGATTCAGTGCGACAAGAGGCACCGTGATCTGGTTCAACCATTTCTCAGAGCACTTTGTAAAGGAGGATCAGCTGTATTATTCCTTTAATAGCCATGTCTAATGCAACAGGCAAGCGGTTTTTGTCCCAAGTCAAGGTATCAGCGGCAGGTCAGAAGGTAACATTCTGTTTACAAGATTATTTCCTAAAGCACTTATCTTGCCTTCGGTGTGAAAAGTTGACTTTTCTGTTTGTTAGGGGGCCAAAAGAATTGAGGGAATGAGAAAAATTAGCTACACTGGGCTGGAGCTGAATGGAATTAAGTGGGAGGTCTGAGAAAGGCCTGATGCAGTGCTCAGCGGGGTACCTTATTAGCCACGTCATCGCAGTTCATTCAGGCAAACAGTAACACTGTCACCAACATTCCCACACAAAGACAAAGTTCTTCACACAGTCTATAAACATGCTTCCCCTGGCCGATTCATCCTAAGCTTGACACTACTGAAAGGAGGGGGGGTCTTCTCTTACTTTTTTTTTAAAGTTAATAACAAAACAAAATTCCCAACCTTTGGCCAAACAGGATGAATAGAAGGAGAGAAAGGAGAATCACAGTCACTTTTCTAGCATGGAAACAAATCAGAGTTCAAAATTATTTATTTCACAATTTCAGTTGGTCATTTAAGCTGATTCGTGCAGAAAACGTAGGAGGTTGATGGCTGATGTTAATCAAAGATTAGCCTTTTATTAATTAATTGCTACTACTGATGTCAATATTACTATTAAATGTACTCCCTGTGTTTATTTTTCTTATTTTCTGAACACTGACATTGTTCTCCAGTTATATCCCTTGGATGGAAATCAAAAAATGGCATTAAGCGACCTCAAGGAAAAATATGTGGAAAACAGAGGGAAAAGTAATTTTGAGCACATGTTTCGTGTGAAATGAAAACAAGCAATAAACTGTTGAGATACAGTGCTATTACTCAAAGGGGCAGTATTTGGGGGTTTTAAAAATCTCAAAACAAAATTAGAAAGCTCTTCTAGTTTTTTGAGGATCCCTTCCTACACACTATATTTTATATCAGCAAGACAGCTAGCATAAAAGGTACCTCGAGGTCTATTAAGTAGCATTTATAGAAATTGGCAAATAGGTATCATGAAAGTGAAGGAATACTAACATTAAGAGGAGAGGTAACAACATTATAAACATCATCAATTATCACTTTGACGGGTGTGTGTGTGCAGTGTATTCAAACTACTTTTTGTATGTCAAACGTCACCCAAACTTTAAAGTGAGCATGTATTTCAATTTGAATTTCATAAAAATAATACACCACTAGGTCACAGCATGGAAACTTTACCAAAAACTTTAGAAAGATGCTCAGATAAGGAAAAACAATAGGAGTGTTTGCATACATGCAGGGTGCTGAATCCCTACTTATCTTAGCAACCAGAGAGAGTGTGGAATCAGGTCACAGAAAGGTCACTGGAGAGATTTTGGATTTTTGAAAAAGTGTGTGTGCGCGCATGGGCGTGAGTGTGTGCATGCATGCAGTATCTTTAGTAAAATATTTCTGCCCCAAAGAAGAGAAAGGAACAAGGCAGGTCAAAGAGAGGAACATAAAGCCAAGAACAATATGATTATACTGGTGAGCGCTGTTGAAAGTACTGTTGTGTACTTTCCATTTCATATGGGCAAGCTCTGTTCCAATTCTTCAGGGATGGACCACATTTCAGTGGCTCAGTGCCTCCACTGCCTACAGATGGACCCACATCCAATCCCTGTCCTGGCATAACCACTTAGAAGGATTAGGAAGAGGAAGATGCTGTTCCTAAGACACTGGCTAGAAAGGCAATGGCATTCAAAATAGACTACAGGCTGGATTAAGGGTGGGCAATTTCTCTATGTTTGAAGGATGTCTTCATGCTACTCCCTCTCCTAGGACTTTGGAGGGCTGCACTTGCATCACTTTTGAAAAACAAATTGACCTTTCCCCTCCTCCCCCAAATCCCCCACACCTAAAACGGAGGGCTTCCCACCGGTGAACTAAAAGGACAAGTACAGTATTTTGAACTGTTATAAGGCCTATTCCCATGCTTGTTCTAGTATCTTAACTGGCCTTAGATTGTCTTCTGCCACTCTTCCCCATGAAACAGCACCCTCTCACATGCCTGCCTAGGCATAATGGTCTTAAAATGAACTGGGTTTGCAAAACCAATTAGGATATGGCAACAGCCGTGCTGTTTAAAGCAATATAAAATAACACCTAAACACATCCCCACTGAATATCAGTTCTCAGGATTCCAACTAGTAAGAAAGGGTGGAGAGAGAAAAACAACTACCGTAATTGAATATGATTAAATTCTATATGAACTGTTAAGCCTGGGAGGAGCCACTGTGGGCTTCTAGATGACATGAGACTTGAAGTTCTTGAATTCTTCACCATTGGCCATGCTGGTTTGAAATGTTGAGAGTGGCTGCGTAACAATATATGGAAGGTCAAAGTAATCCCTCTCTACCGCAGGATGCTCCGTGACATGTAAAGTTTCCATGCTGTCTCTTGTTGGGACCATTCTCAGATTCAGCTATCATAAGGCGATAAGGAGATTTTATTTATTTGGGGGCAGAATACTTCCCTATAAATCTCTGAAGACTTGGCATACAAGACACAGTTCTGGTCACCATAAAAAGGGACAACCAAATTGACTTGGAAAAGAGAACAGGAACAAGCATTTTCCTCTTTTCAGAATTTTAAAACCCAATGTTCTTCCTCTATTGAACTGTGGGATATTTAGAAGAAACGAAAGCCCCATTCAGGTGTGAGGGTCTGAAAGCAGGAGGATTGTAGCATAATGGGGATACAAGAAAGTATCTCCCCCAAACTCCCTTACTAAACTGCCAATAAGTTTTCAAAAGTTTCAGCTGAACATGCTTACTTGTGTCCCAGCGAGTAGAGAGAATGTGCAGTGTAAAATTGCCTTATGAACATAGTTATATGGGGGTTTTAAAAGACTTTTTGTACTGAACACTCAAATGCTTGACATAGAACCAAATTAAAGGCATCACAGAGCGTACTGTTTAGGCACTTTTGAGAAAAGACAACATAAATACTTGGATAGGCCGCTAGGTGATAACTTTATAGGTCACTAATAAAATAAACTAAAATAATGCAAGCCGAGCTATTGAAAGTTCGGCTTTCATTATTTTATTTTATTTTATTAGTGACCTATAAAGGTATCACCTGGCTTATTCTTGTATTGTTTTTTTGGGGGGGGGGAGTCACACGGCTCAAACCCCTTTTTACTTCTACAAGCATAAATACTTGTGTTTTTTATGTACTTATATTTTTATGTCCACTTGGAGGTGGGCTTAGGACTGTAACACTAGCAAACGCTTTTCAGATGTAACTTTCCAGGCTCTGGTCAGCTATGTCTCTTCCTCCATTCTTGGTTTTTAGAAAAATATTTAATGGTGCTCTTTGTGCCTTTGAACACTTCCATTTGTACTGTACAGCATAATGTATCTCTATGGTCTAAAAAACAATCTTTTCAAAGGGACAATTAATAGATGACGGTATAAGAATAACGGGGGGGGGGGGGGAAGAGGCCTACTGTTAAGTGCTTTCACTGGCATGTTTGTAATGTTGTAATGCTGACATTAAAAAGCTTAACTTTATCATCTTCTTCAGGTTCTTGCTTTTTCATATAATAGCCCTAACCTATTAATAATACAAAAACATTTCAAAAGGTCACGCAGCAAACAACAAGATGAAAGGTGTTGTCAAGAAGCTTAGGTAATCATCTTAATACTTAGAGCATTTGCCAGGGCTGTCTAACTAATATGTGTGTTCACTTTTAATTTCAATATAGTGCCACATGAACAAAAAATGCTGCTTTTTTAATTAATTACCATGTCAGCAGATATTAGGATGGCAAGAAAGACCACATCAATAATATATATGTAATTCAGGGAAAGGATTACAAGAAGAGCTATAAAATCAATGTTTAGAGCTGGAAGAATTGCACTGTTTAGTCTGTACAGTATATCCCTTCTATTGACAAACCATGATCTTATTTGACACTGACACTCTCCTAATACAATGTTAAATACAATGTTAGATATGTATATAAATATGTACCCATTCTCTTCTGATCAAACACAACTCCCATTGTAAGGGGCAATGCTATTATGAATATGAATTGTTTTTGTTTTAAGATAACACCAAGGTTCTGTGTCCAAATGTCCAGTTCGTAGGGTTGCAGGTTCATTTACGATGGTCACATCTTTATAAATCTGTGCTGAGACTCTGCCCTGAACTTAGAACAGCTGCTTACAAGAGATATGTAAACGGAAAAACAGTATCTTGTACAGAGATGGAGAACCTCCAAAAGCTCCAAATGCTCTATTACTTCCACAAAACCTTACCACTGGTTATGATGAGTGAGGCTTTGGGGAGTTGCAGGCCACATCTGAAGGGCCAAAGGTCTCTCACCCTAACCCTACAAACATTAGGGTTAGTGGCCATTTAATAACTATCTATCCTTTTAAGAAGATTCTCAGAGAGTATTAATTTCAGAGTTGTACCTCCAATATGTGATTGATTGCATCTTAACCAAATTTTTGCTACGTTCTCCAATATTCCATTTTAAGAATACTGTATAACCAAACACATACTCCACAACATGACCACCAGCTATTTTTTCACTTCTCCATCCCTTTATGGCTCTGTTTATTACTCTCCCTGATGAAGAGTTCTGGAGAACTCAAAACTTGGCAAAGAATTGTGTGCCCTTTTCAGTTGGCTGAAAAGAGCTAAGCATTACAATGTAATGGCTTGGTTTATGTCTTCCGATGCTTCAGATCTTTAAGAGGGCTTCTGTTGCAGGAATTATTAACATGTAGTTTACATTCGGACTTTTAATATAGAATGACATTGTTTGTTTAAACTGAGGGCAAATATTGCAATATTCTCTGCCCTGCTAATGTGCAAACATTATTCACCATCAATGAGGGTGTGTAAGATTAGTCTATGGATTGTATTTTGTGCATTTCTGATATATGTCCAACAAAACATTCAGAACTTTCTGACCAGCAGAATGAAGTATGTGTAAAGCTGGCAAAAGATAAAACCTGGGAAACAGATAAAAAAATTACCCAACAATGATAGTATAGCAAATAACACAAGATTGTGGATGATGATGTGTAAACATACTGATTTTAGATCACTTACTCTCTTCGTAAAATGAGAAAAAGAAAGGTAAAGAGATATTTGAGAGACAAGCCCAATGATTATGCTTAAAACGTGTCTTTTTATTCAATATAATAAACTACATTTTAACGATAATTTGCAAATTTGGTAGCTTTAGTTTAAGTTCCAAGTGGCTACTTTTGAAAATCCCTCTGAAAAGAGAGGGGGATAGAGGACAGAAATTCTCACTGCTTTTTTAAAAAAAATCATATAAATAGCAAGAATAAGGTTGTGTTTACAAACACTCCAAATCCTCTATTTGCTCAAATGACCCAGATCTTTAATACAAAGTTTGCCTCTGCCTAGAAACCAAGTGCTTTTCTTCAGCTCATTCAGCTGCTAGTTCTGGGAAAAGCCCAAAGAGAAACATTTAGATTGGAAAGGTCTTTGAGAAGATGTGACAGTTGACTGATGAGCATCCCTAAAATGACAAAGAATGGCAGTGAGGAGAATGTGCCTCACAGCGGCTCACCCTGGGAAAACTAATTGCTTTGAATGGTTAATCGTAACATTATTTTTCTGGCAATCATTTCTTTTGAATACTCAAAATGAGCATGAAGCAGCCCCTTTGACTGGACATAAAAGTTAAATGTCCCAATGTTGATCAAATTAACTTCAGCTATGCGACAATGGACTATATTTGCGAGAAAATAATAGAGGTCACAAAGGGTGAGGGTCTGCATGCCAAGATTTCACACTTGTAATGTAAAAAAAAAAAGTTTCTGTTCAACCAGACCAAGCTACATTTCAGAGAGAAAACAGAAGGGTATTGTCACGTTCAGAAGGGGTGGGGCAGAGTGAGGAAACAGGGTCTGGATAAATTTAGGGTGTTCCAGAGACTGGCGCAATGTCAGCCTAAACTCCACCTAAGCTCTTCTTTGGCTGCTGCTATACTGTTTGGCACATTTTCCACAACTGACCCTTCAGTTCCTCCTACTTGGTAAAGCACTGTGCATCCTAGTAGTGATGGGATATAAAGCTGTCATAAATAATGATGCCTTTTTTTTTGGTGGGGGGGGGAAGAGCTAATCTGTGTTTGTCTGTTCCGATATCTATAGAAAACAGCATATCCTTATGACATCTTTAGAGCACGTCTTTGTTGATTACTTCGACGTTGGATTTTTTCAGATTTCCCAACGAGCGGGCCTTGCCTTTTCCAAGCGATATATTTACATATGTCCCAAATTGCATTAGTTTGTTATTATATTAGAACATAACCATAGGATATAAAATATCTGGGGTTTAATGCAATTCTTGTTATAACTCTTTAATATTGCTTCCAAAACCAGTAAATCTTAAAAAAAAACCCACCCCATACCTCTCCATCAAGAAAGTATTATATGTCTCCATGTATTAGTAATAAACCAGAAAGCAATTCCACACTGGCTTTGATATTTTGAGCATGGGACATACTAGTTTTACTTCCTTTAGCGGTAATGCTTATTCTGTTTATTACCATTCTTTACTGTAAAAAAAAAATACTTTAAGAATATATAACCTACCCACCCCAAATATTAGATCCCTCGCATCTCTTTCACAGCTATACAATATATGACTGCTTGGGGGGATTTTTTTAATGGCTGGACCTCTTTAGGCCACACATAAATTCATCCTTCTATTAAAAAAAACCTAATTTGCATTCATTTCCTTTTCTAAATAATTAAGATGGAATGCAGTCTACAAGCGGTCACTTCAGTCTTGCATAAATAGCTGCAATTAACTGGCATTCAAACTGGCCAAGATACATCTACCGTAGTAGACAGAACTGTTTCCCTTACTCCCACAGCGACTTAAATCAACTGTGAAAAGATGTTTCAGTTTCATTCAGTGAGGGGTTTAGCTCATTAAACTCTTTTCCTTCTCACTATTGTTCCCGAAGCTTGAACTGCATGGCGGTTAAATGCTCTTTAGCCGTTTAAAGGCTTTAGAGGAAAAGACTTATCAGCCTCTGGTTTTAATAGCACTAAATCTGCATTATTAGGGCATGCAGATAAGGGGATTCAAAAGCTGGTTTTGAAACCGCTCTCTCTTCTGTGTTTATCTGGCACCGTATCGCCCCTCTAGCTCAGCTGGAAATGTCGATCCATGAAGCTTTAAAGGGAGATTAAAAGCCAAGAAAAGAAGTACTTTCTTTCCTATAGATGCTCTCACTTTCCCCTTTCCTACTGTCTGACGGAGTGATGGCAGACAATGGTCCAAGATGGTTCCCAAAACCTTCTGAATGGGGGCACTGTTGGTGGTAGCATTCATTCAAAGTGAGCTTCAGTGTATTGTCCTCCCCAATCAGCAGATCAGAATAGAGTTTGCTGGTGGCTGCCAAAAGGTTAGCAGGGCTGATGAAAGGAGTTTCCCATTATTCACTGCTCTTACAGAACTCCCCTTTTGTGCCGGGCAGCCCATCATTGCGCTACGGAGGTCCGGATCTGCGGCTGGCTGCTTTCTCAAAATGAGTAATCTCTGTGAATTGTCACCCACAGGAGTAAGTGCCACCTAAAATTGAGGGGTTTTCTTTTTCCACAAAAGCAAGAGAGCTGTGTCCAATTTTGGCAGTGTCGCCCTGCAAATGATATACCACCATGACATCACTGACCTACAATTAATGCTATTGGAAGTGGGCAGTTTCCTTATTCTTGCCAAGGCATTTGTCCAGAAGCAACCACCCCCTCCCCCTGCAACTTCTCAACCAAACACACAGCACATCCTAAATAATGCACAAGTGCTTTATAGGTCTCTCATATCAGAAAAGAAACGTCAAGAGTGGAAGTCTCATGAAAGCCATTAGCAAATACTGTACATAGTCATAAAATCATAGCTGCAGATCATCCAACAACATACAAACATGTCCTTCAACAGAGCGGGCACAAGATAATTCAAGGTCCTTTGCTGGACTAATGAGAAATTTCTAGGAGAGCATCTGGTGCTTGGAGATTGTTAGGATCTTTAAAAAGAATGCTGGCCCAAGTGGACCTTCCTTCCTCTTATCCAGCACAGCACTTCTTAATATCTTAAGCAAAAAAAAAATGTACCCATTTAATGAATTAACATGGATTAGATAGGGCTGCACTACTTAAGAGATCCCAAGGGTCCTTGCTTTGCAAATTTGGAAAACACTGGTCAACTATAAGGAGTGATGACTTATAGGGAATCAAGAAAAGAAGAGAAAAGACGATGTACATTGGATTGGAAAAAATAATTTATTTAATTACTAATTCTCGAGTTTACTGGCTGGCTCAGACTATCTTGCTTTGGAGAGGGAGGTCAAGAGTTTAATACCCTGATTTATCTCCTGGGAGAAAAGGCAGTCTGTATTGCCCTGGGTAAATTACACAATCCCAGAGTTGCCCCTGAAAAAGGGGAAAGTAAACAAATTCTGGATATTCTATAACAGGAATATTGCGGCTGAAATCCAGTAGTAAGTAACAAGCAATGGGGATATGATGAGTCAAGACTTATATACTCTAGGTTTCATTGATTCAATGAGACTACTTTATTTACTATTGGATTTTAGCCCCTGGAAAGGGTCGCAATCAACTTGGCAGTACATTATACAATAATTTTTAGGTATCATTGGGCCTGAGGTGAGAGGAGCCTGGACCAAACTGCTCAGTCAGCAGGAGAAAGAGAAGCTGAGGCACATTGGCTAAGACAGGACAACATTCATGTACCAGGAGATCCAAGCAAGTTACGCAAGTTTATAAGCCAATATTTAAAATCCATCTTTGCTCTTAAGAACATGGGTAGACAACTGAGGTGCTCCAGATGTTCTTGGACGGCAATTCCCATCAGGTTTAGCAAGCATGGCTAATGGTGAAGGTTCAGGGAAACTGCAGTTCAAGAACACCTGAAATGCACCCCTGTTCTAGAAGCATAGCAACAGTGGAGATGGAAATCAACCATTATCAACTTCAGAGTACTTTCAATGCATAGGATTTCCAAGGAGACAATGTTTTGAATCCATCTGCTACTCTCTCAGCTAGAGGAGACCTACTAAATCAGTGAGATTTACACACATGCTGACTTCCCATTCAGCTACAGACTTAATACCTAAAATCAAGTAATAAGTTGCAACTAGAGGAAGACCACTGAATCAGGGAAGTTACATAGGTGTGGACTCACCAAATGCCCACTGATTTAGTTGGCCTACTTTAGCTGTGACCTCAGGACTGGATTTCAGCCAATAGGTTTGCTTCAGTTGACCTGCATCATCAGAGGTCGGGAGACCCCAGCCTATGCCACTTCAAGCCAAATGCACAGTTCCAGGATGCTCCCAGAAGAAGGAACTAGGAAACCACTGCTGAGAACTCTCTACTTTGAAAACCCTGAAAAGAGTTGCCCTAAATCAGAATAGATTTGAGGGCACCCAATTGTTATTCTTTTCACCAATTGGACAACATGCTCAGTTACTTTTCAGGAAATATCAGGTGCTCTATTTAATCACTTTGCTTATACATAGGGCCGGATCTCTAGAATTTCTGCAGTTTTGTAAATACAGATTCCTAGCCATTACAAATAAAAAAGTTAATTCATTATTTTCCCTTGTAGTCCTTGGAGACTGGTCTTGCTATATAAAAATGCTGCAATAATAAAACACATCTCACACTAGGAACGCAATGCAAAAGGCAGGGCAATAAATAACACTATGACAGCATACTACCTACCTGTCAAGTACATAACCAAGGGCTTTATGCCTTATTTCTGAGTAAACCGATGGGCTTGTTTCCCAAGCAACTAAATTGGAAGCATCATGGAAAAGATGAATGTTTACCAAGTCAAAGGCACTGTGACAAAAGGAAGAAAAGACTGACTCAGAATACAAGAAAGGACAAATACTGCAGAGGAAAGCATACCGTCTTACTGCACAACTATTCAAGCCATATTAGGAAACTCTTCTAAAAGCAGAGAATGCAATTGAAATTGATGTGTTATATTATTATATGCTTGTTCTGTACACAAAGGTCCACCAGCA
Organism: Phrynocephalus versicolor; assembly: GCA_023846285.1. Classification (NCBI taxonomy): domain Eukaryota; kingdom Metazoa; phylum Chordata; class Lepidosauria; order Squamata; family Agamidae; genus Phrynocephalus; species Phrynocephalus versicolor. The sequence continues at coordinate 7,187,044 of JAHTLZ010003518.1, read as the reverse complement.
TCTCTTGTTTTGAACTTTTTCTGTATTATTGTGATTTTATTATCACTATTATTATTATTATAATCACTCTTTTTGGGTTGTTTCTTATGTTGCCTGATGTAAACCACCGAGTTCTCACTTGAGGAAATTGGAGCGGTACACAGGTATAAGAATAAATAAATAAATAAATGCTATTACTGCATATCCATTTAAAACTCTGCACGTTTAGGGTTTCAATGTCACAAACACTTCACTTTATGCAATATGAAATGGAACTGTGAAACAGCAGTAGTTAAGTAAGTAATTACCTTTTCTATCAAAGAAAGTTCCTTTTTTAAAAGGAAAAAGGAGAGTAAATGGACATGCCTATACATGCCTACTCTGATGTAAGCTATAATGTTGTCCATAAAGTTAATTTGCTTATTTAATTGTAACATTTATACTCCATCTTGAGGCCAAAGCTATACATGTGACTTGTTCTCACCCCCACTTTATCTTTACAGCAACCCTATGAGGGAAGTCAGCCCAAGAAGTGTGACTAGTAACACAAGCGTGGCTATGGTGATTTGACCCCAAACAATAGTCCAACACATCAACCACTACTGCGTGCTGGCTCTCCCTAGCTCTTCCGAACTGGCTTACTACTGAATAGGCAGGTGTAGTCTTGCTGCAATATTATCAGTAGTATAATGAAGTATCAGAATGAGAAGGTTCTGAATTATGCTATATACATTTCACGTAAAATTAACATTTGGAGTAGTTTTAGGGACTGTAACCTACACATTTTCTATTTCAGAGAGCCAAATTTAATATAGCACCTGTTGTCTCATTCACTACCTTTCTCAGAAAACAACGCCTATAATGATAGCTGTTGTGAGTTTTTTGGGCTATTTGGCTATGTTCTGGAAGTTTTTCTCCTAAGGAAGAAAAACTTCCAGAACATGGCCAAATAGCCAGAAAAACTCACAAGAGTTATTAGATCTCAGCCATGAAAGCCCACAAGAACACAACCCCTATCACTTAGCAAAGTTTCTATCAATTCTAGTTTCTTTGAGAAAGCCAAAGATGACATATGAAATTAACCCTTATCATTTGTTGAACAAAGTTTATCCTGGAAGGGGAAAGAACCTGCATAAGTCAAAATTGCTTTCCCAAAGTAACAGAAAAAATGGACGAAAAATACAGGAAAGCAGATATAAAATGCTGTTCATAAACGTTTCACCTTTAAAAAGTTTGTCTGAACTGGATGAATTACTAGACCATGGTTAGTTTAGAGAAATTAAGGTTGTTTCTGTGTTCAAACCTAATAGGGATCTCAGAACATGATTTCATTGATGCCTAGCAAATCAAACTATAAAACCACTAGTTGAAGTTAGTATGAGCTAACTGTGGTTCCACAATACCAGCTATCTTCAAACAAATCATCAGTGCCTCAATATACAATTATAATTATATAATTATAATATTTATTGCTCAATTTTTACACCAAAAGACTGGATCTAAAGCTTTTTCTGCCGTTGTATAAACATGTAGAAGAACTCATAAGAATGTTCATTATGGGCCACAATATGCCAATCCTGGTGTATTTCTGCTGAAAATATATATGGACTAGAAGTCAAATATTTAAATCATGCTATACGTGAAGTGAATTTCCTTGCAAATAAAATGCATCATGCATAACATGTATTTTACAAGTGACATGAAATTATGAAAAGCTATTCCTAACATCATATTTTACATGAACCACAGACTAAGTAGATTGTTTTTCAGCAAATTGGTGTACAGTATAAGAAAGCATAGGCTCTGTTTTTTTTTTTAAAGCAACATTACCTACCAGTCAGTAATACACCATCTTGTTCGAATAAATCCTTTTCTAGACCATTTGCACTGAAACATAAAATAAAGTATTATATAAGTACAGAAAAATGCAGAAAACAGAATGACATTGCTGATTAGTTATATAAACATCACACATAGAAAACTGAAGGGGGGATAATCAAAGACAGGTTTCACATAAGCAAATTACTTATACGGTATTTGACAAAACAGGTACACACATAGCGTGTGTTCCCCAAGCCTTTTATTTCCCAAAGTAAAGTCAATGTAAAATACATGGCTAGATAGAACTACTAAGTGGGTCATGAATACTGTTAGCATGCTCCACTTCTCTAAATCCAAGTAGCCTAATTTAAATATCATACAAGTTGTCATGCTGGCTAAAGGATTGTAGGAGCTGTCATCCAAAAAATGCAACCTTTCCACACGGATGGCCAGCATTTTCACTGTTGTTGTTGGTGATTATTTTATTGTATTTGTATCCCATCTGTTAATAAGGTAGTCCCGGTCATGAAACGTTCAGAATAAAAAAAGTAAGACACTGCACAGAAGGAATAACTGTTGAGAGCAGGGGAGAGGTCAATTGCATCCCTACCTGTTGGAAGGGGCCTAACAGAGGTTTGCCTGGCAGCTCTAATAATCCCTGTCCAGTTCTGAAAGCAGACAAGCCCTCTGTGACTAATATGTTATTACATATTGTCAAGCGGTCCCTGACTTAAAGTGACCCCATAAAAGAGTGATCTCCAAAATGTACTATTCCCAGCAGCCCCCCCCCCCCAGCTCCTGCAAATTGAAGTCCCTGGCTTTCTCTTTGAGAGAAAATCTCATATTTGGTCTTCCCCCTTTTCTGCTTCCCTGAACCTTTTCCAGCATGATTGTCTTTTCCAGAGAATCCTGCCTTCTCATAATATGCCCAAATAGGACAGTCTCAGTTTCATCATGTTTCCCTCCAGAGATAGTCCAGGATTGACGTGATCTAGAAGCCACTTGTTTTCCCGTGGAATGGCTGACAGGGGAACACACTATTTGACCGGGAGAAGATAAAGAGATGGTGGAAACCGTGGCAACAAAAATGCCGATGTTTTGTTTGGTACTAGCAATGTGTCCTCTAATTTTGGTCCCCAGTTAGGGAGACTCTCTTCTGCATGCATGCCTGCAACTCCCCCCTCCCCCCCCCCATGGATTCCGTCACAACCAGACGAAAACGGTTGTAATGGGTGTACAGGGTGGTCATGCAGCTTAGAGGGAAACTTGGGTACTGGTATCTCTCATCTTCTTTGAATGTACTTTTTTTGCCCTTCTCTCTCACTGTTCTTTTCTGTGGCCCTTTGACTGTATATGCGTTTGGAGCAGCTCTTTACAACAGTCTAGGATTTTTCAGAAGTACGCAGAAATCTACTCAGGAACCAGGAGATAATGGGTCCCTCTAACTAATAAATCTACCAGGTCCTAGAAATGTCAGGTTGTTTATGGATTCACTCATTTGTTAATAACACTGAAAGACAGAATACCAACAAAATATTTTGACTCACATCTCTGCTTCTACTGGGACCAGAGATTTTTCTTCTAAAATAAGACCAAGAATCCAGGCTACTAAACTGGACACTATGTCTAGAGCAGTGTTGGCAAACCTATGGCACGGGTGCCAAAGGTGGCACTCGGAGCCCTTTCTGTGGGCACCCGACATCGCCCCTTCATAGCCACCTGTATACAGGTTAAATTACTCTATTGGCACTTTGCAAAAAAATTAGTGGGCTTTGAACTGCAGTTTGGGCACTCAGTCTCTAAAAGGTTTGCCATCACTGGTCTAGAGTCTATGTAAAACTCAGTCCATATATCAACCTTAGGAAAGAACTGAGAGCAAATGTGACACAGTGGATGGAGAGTCAGACTAGGAGTCAAGAGCTCTGGGTTCCAATCCCTGTTCAACCAAAGAAATTCTCAAAGGTGCGGCAAAAGAAGACCAATCCTTTAGCAACTCTTGCAACTTTAAAAAAAATCTATTTTGGTCACCAGGCACAGTATGAGAATGAAGACATCCCTGTGGGAGTAGTTGGAGGTGTGCCCTCCACCATGGTGACCTCAGAGGAAGACGGAAAAGAGTGAGGGCTTGGGAGGGAACGGGAGTCTCAGGAAATGGGGAGGAGAGGATGTCAAGAGCCCAGTGGGAGGTCTTGTGGGCCCAGTCCCTTCCATCTGAGACTATGACCCACACCGGGCTAGAAGGTATGGGAACTGAACATAGGAGGGATTTGTTATCTCTACCATTGATGATGTCAAATAAGGGTCCTGATCCATTGGGTAGTGCTTATGTTTGGAAATATACAGTAAAGACTGTATAATATACAGTAAAGACTGTATTTCTTCTACCCCTATGCTGGTTCTTAGGAATTTTTGCTGTTAAATGAAGAGAAATATGATGAGAGTCCTCCGAAGCAACGGGCTGAACCTGAAGTTGTTGATGTTAGGATATAGATGTTAGAAAGTATAACAAAGAAGCTATGTTTGCACAAGAAGAGTCTGCCTCATCATCTAAGCCACCAAAGGGGAGCAGGTGACCCCACAAGGTCACTCAGAGATAAGAGTGCTTAAAAGCACTTTTCTGACTTCCTCCTTCTCAATGACGCAAGGCATTATTCCTAATTTCAAGGTCCACTGGGGAGATAATGAGTTCAATAGGGGAGGCACTAATAAGGAAGGACCTGTGGTGCTGCAAGGCTTCCTCTGAGCATGGGCTAGCTCCTTAAAATGCCCCTCACAGGTCACTGCCTCCCTCCTTTCAGACTCAGTTCTGGTTTTATAATCCATGTAGGAAAAGAACAGTCCAGGGAGAATGAAAAATTTCAAGAAGATCTAAGAGGGGAACAAATATCCCCTATAAAAGCCATCCTCACTCCCTGACTTATTTTTGATATCAGAGATCAGTAAGAAAAAGGACCCAAGTACTTGTGTGTTTTCTTTTAATATTACAAAGAAATAATCTGCTATAAGAGTGAAACACTCATCCCCCAGCTAATGTCTCCTCTTAAAACCTTAATAATATTTAGGAAACTCCAAATCTGTTTTCTAACTTAATATAGTACATCACAGAAGTGAGTACATCCCCTCACATTTTGTAAATATTTTAGTACTGTATATCTTTTCATCTGACAACACTGAAGAAATGACACTTGGCTATAAGGTAAAACAGTGAGTATAATAGTCTAAATATGCTGTTCCCTCAAAATAATGCAGCACACAGCCATTAATGTCTAAACTTCTCAAGGGCACTTAATTTAGCTGTGATTAAGATAATAAACGCATTTATTCTTCCTTGTGAGTAAGTCACAGATGGTGATTATCCAGGTACAGGATCAAACTCTCTGAGTCTTATGAACAGTATCCATTGCTTTCAAATGTAACATGGTACTGATTAAGTATGATGCAAAATGTTTTCCTGAAGAAAGCAGTGGGTCAGGCCCGCTTAACAGGATTGAAATGAATGAGCAAGACGGCAAAGCCTTGAAGTCAAGTGGGCTTGATGCTTCCCTTAATTGCTCAGAAAACAGTCATTTATTTTGAAGCCAGAAAACGGAAATCACAAAGCAAATGAGATTGCTTTTGCATATATACGTATATCATGACACTGCCACTCAGGGAGACACACTGAACGGCTGTCAGTCACAAACAAATGGCCTCCCTTGTAAATTTTCGTAAAATATGAAGTGACAACTCCACTGGTGAAAAAGAAGTGAGCCAGGTCATGCTTTTTCCAAAGGGCTCAACTAGCCAAGATCTCTATGGTGTGACATACCATTCATCAAAGCAAGCAATGTTCCATTCCACCAACAAATCAACTAATGTCAGACCATAGTAGCAATGCCATGGGGGGGGGGGGAGATTCTTCTGCATGTCTGTAGAAGGGGATAACACATGTACTCCAGATGTTGAGAAATTTGGAAAGCTATTTTGCCTAGGCATTTATTTCATTTGTATATGAAAGCTGGACTATAAAGAAGGCTGATCGCCGTAGAATTGATGCTTTTGAGCTGTGGTGCTGGAGGAGAGTCTTAAGAGTCCCCTGGACTGCAAGGAGATCAAACCTATCCATCCTGAAAGAAATCAACCCCGAATGTTCACTGGAAGGACAGATTTTGAAGCTGAGGCTCCAGTACTTTGGCCACCTCATGAGAAGAGAGGACTCATTGGAAAAGTCCCTGATGTTGGGAAAGATTGAAGGCAAAAGGAAAAGAGGACGGCAGAGAATGAGATGGTTGGACGGTGTCATTGATTCAACCAATATGGATTTGACCAAACTCCGGAAGGCAGTGGAAGACAGGAAGGCCTGGCGAGCTCTGGTCCATGGGGTCACGAAGAGTCGGACACGACTGAACGACTGAACAACAACAAAGCCCATCCTCTAAATTTAGCCTAGCTTCCGTAATATTTCATTATTTTATATGAAATATTTAAGTATCCTTCAGTCGCAATACTCCAGAGCACAAAAATCAACCAAAGAACAATTAAATTAAAATGCAAATACAAGCATCCAGAGTAAAACAACCGGAGGAATAAAATATGCAACAATTTTGCAAAACACACTTATAACCATCTTGCAAACTTCTATTTTCCTGCTTCTTCTTTCCTGCTATATTCTATCCCCCAAAAAGGACACACCTGAAAGTCTGGAGACCTTGTGAAAGAGAATGGGTTTTGGCATGGCTCCGTGAGGAAAGATACCATTGGATGGAAAAATTGAGAGACATCAGGATCCTCCAATGTGCAAGCATCTTATAGTTATCCATAGAACAATCTAGAATCTAGATCCTGTGTATCTGTAAAACTGAACAACCTAAATTAGTCTATTTCATAGCCTGCTGAAAAGGAAAGGCTGTACACAGTGTTCCTTCTCTCTCTCTCTCTGAGTGTGAGTGAAGTCTTAAACATGGATATATTTGAAAAAGTATAAAGATATTTGTACAGTGATGTAAGACTTACATTTCTGACAAGTTTTGAGGATAAAATTCTGAAAAAAGCTGCCTTATCACTTTTTAGCTGGACTGGATACATCAAATGAGTGTCAAAAAGGGGGGGATCAGATGCTGAATATATATGAGAAATTGCTCCAGTTTGCATTTGTGTGTATTATTTTAAAGAAACATTGGTCCTATACACCAAGTTAAAGAAACATTGGTCCTATACACCAAGCAGCCAATCAGTAATTTACCATATGCTTCTTTAGTAGTGTCAGTAGACAGTGCTAAATTACACTGTGGCTGAGTCTATCCTCCAATTTGTAAATAATAACACTAATATTACTAACACTGATATTACTATTACTGTACTACATCTGTTGCTGCTACCCATCATCATCATCATCATCGAATGGCAGAGCTGGAAGGGAGGTCCATGCAAGGAGGAACATGGGGAAACTGAACTCCAAATCTCTGGTTCTGCGGTGTGAACATACTGTACATCTGATCGTTGCCATTGTTTAATGTGCTATCCGCGAATCTAGCACTTTCTGCCTCTTCCTAAGGAAGATCAGAGTCAGTCACAGAACCTTCCACCTTCAGAGATTTCCAAGAATAGCTCACCTGTCATGCTGTGAGACAGAGAAAGGGCAAATGAGCACATGTACTTTTCAGTTCACAGCTTTGGCTACTTCAAGCCCTAAGTGAAATAACTAGCTAGGATGTATGTGCCTATTCAAAATGGGTTGCTAAACATGGTACTCTTTTGCAGAAAAAAATTATACAGTATTGTGGCACCCTAAAGACTGACCCGTTTCATAGGCCACTTCACCCAATGTTGATAAAGTCGCATGTCGTCTATGAAAGCTCATGAAATAAGCCTGTTAGGTACCAAAAGACTTTCTGTACCTACAGATTTAAAATAACATTTCTTTCCCCCAAATCTCTATGGCCCACCACTGTTCTTCTTGCTTTGCTGCTTTACTTTCATAATGCTAGCACTGACAGGATACAAATACATGTTTCTCTTTTTACATTGTTCCTAAGCCAGAAATGCACAATGATTTATTTTCATGTTTTATTCATAGATTGAATCATGTCTACACAACATTCAGTGACTGCACCACTGACATTGGAACCTTTTAACTTTGCAGAAGTATCCCTAACTTTACTACAGAACAAAATGGATCGTGTCCTTGTGGTCAAGGAACTACCACATTCATATATTGCTTTTATTAATTATTTTTACTTAAAGGCCCCATAGCATAAAGAAAAAACAGGAAACAAAACGGTGCATTAAAATAGCCAGACTGATGCTTGGGTGATTATCATAGTTAAAATTAATTCTGTCGGTCTGGTGCAAATTAAGGTAAGCTCTCTACAGAATAAAACTCTTTTTCAATGTTCCAAATACAGTGAACTACTGAAAAGTAGGCAATACCCTCCCAAACTCAAAGGGCAGACAACAATTCTCATCTTTATGAAAACTGAAACCATGCAAAGCAACTAATTAAACTGATGTCCTACTTCTAGAGAAGGGTTTTTTGTTTGTTTGCAGTACTGGCAGTAGGATTCAAAACATCCTGCAAGCAACATTTCCTCTTAGCTGGCCTGGACATGGTAACAAAGAAATGGAAACTATTCAACCTCAGATGGCACAAGCAATGCAGATGAAACCTCATACTTAGGGAACATTTAGGTTTTGTTTAAAAGACATGATTGCAGCTTGGTTACTGACCACAAGTTCCTGGACTTAATATGTGCTTGGAGACAGTCTATGTCTAAACTCTTAGTGCCTACTTATTTATTTGCACTATTCTATTGCACCTGGTTCCAACTGGTGAACTTTACACAATTTAGCATAGAATAACAGAATTGGAAGAGACCTCAAGGGCCATCCAGTCCAACCCCCTGCCATGCAGGAACCCCCATCACAGTACTCTTGATGGATGTCCATCTAGCCTCTGCTTAAAAACCTCTGCTTAAAAACTACTCCAATGTTTTCAATTCTAACCCTTTCAGTACTCAAACCAAACACTTTATTTTGTTTCAAGTAGGGATCTTCCTCAGAAAACAGGACTCCTTCTTTTGAGTCAACACCAAATATCAATGCTGTTCAAGATTATCTTTCAATAACATATTATCCAGATTTTAGAACAGGGCAGCTCTACGTCCTAAGAAAATGAGTTCAGCATCTTTCACCTTATACAATATTAAGTATCTCGCCGTTTTCCTGTTAATAAGATTCCTTTAGCCAGCAGACAGATTGTGAATACGGGCAGTTTCATCTACTAAAAGACAACATAAATCATCATTGAGAAAAGAGAGACTGCAGTAAGGTTATCACGATACAGCCTTCTCCATGAAAGGTTTGCATTAAAGCATTAGTGAAATTAATTCATCTTTCACAAGAGCTTTGAGCAGTATCGGTGATCTATGATAACAACCAATTTCTCACTATGGGGAGGGGGAATTGCTCAGCCATGATAGACTACACAAATCTGCTTTTTAAAAATGACCTAACATTATCTGGAGTGTTGCTCCCAAAGGCATCGTTTTGAGATGCGTGCACAGCCAAGAGAAGCCATAAATCAATGCAGAAAGTTTTGTTACTTTTATATGCAGTGGGCTGTAATTATTTTGAATGGCATTATGCCTCAATCATTGTAATTACTTTTAGATCATCCTTAAGCGGCAGTAATAAAAAGAAAAGAAATCAGTCTTAAAGTAAAGGAAAACCACACACCTCTCCCTCCAAAGAACATAAATGTTACATTAGAAAGAGGGTGTAAAAAACGCTGTAATGTAAAGCTGATGTAAATTTTGCTAGGTAAGCATACAAAATAACCAGTGTTTTGCAAAGCTATTGGCCATGGGTGATTAAGGGAGCAGCACTTGTATACACTTAACTGAGAATAAGCCCCATGAAACTCAGCCGGCATTACTTCCATGGAAATCTATGTAACTTTGCAGAATTGGTTATAGTTACATATACAACCCTAACTGGGTTAATATAGGGGTTAGTAGGATTCCACTGTTGGGAGTTGCTAAATGCCCATAAGGCTCGCAAGAAGTCCAATTATGCCAACAAAGCCAGGAATGCTCCTGCATGGGAAAAGATGAGTTGCACAACACAGTCCCGCATAGTTTTAGCAGCTTTTTACTTTGATAAGACACCTCGTTTGATCAGCTTTGTTCCTTGCAAGTTGGAAATCCTATGGGGAAATGTTGCTCTGACTTGATATGGACAACTGGTTTTGGATCGGATTGCATCCCTCTTCAAAAGTCAGGGGCACATGCTTCAGAAACTTCAGTTAGTAGCAAACATGGCACTAAGAATGCTTATAGGAGCCAAAAGGTCTGGAAGCATTACATCAATTCTGTGCCTGTGACACCATTTGTTTCCTGGCAGGACTTGAAGTTCTGCTTATGACCTCTGAAGCCCTAAAGGCTTTGGAACTTGGTTACCTGAAATACCCACTGAACATCTATGAGATGGCCCCATTTTAAGGTGGGTTTCTAAAACTCTGCTGAGGGATGCATTAGTAAGAGATGTCACACTGATATAGTTCCAGCTGGGCCACCGGCTTGAATGAGATCACAATGAAGATTCTTGTCCTCTGGAATTGCCACTGATTCACACTTACCTCCGGGAAATAATCTTGTGGGAACTTTTCTTTTTCCAGCATAGGCGTACTTTCTAACGTATCTGAGTAGATTTCTTTTCCCGTAACCTTTTTGTACTTCTTAGCTAGAAGGAAAGAAGAAGCATTTAGCATGTCTCTGTTATCATAATCAGGTCTTAACAGAGATTTTTCTTTTTAAAAATAACTCTTACATATCCTGTATTTGGCAACTTTTTTGGATATTTGCTGTATGTGTTCAAACTGCTCTGATCGTAGATGATCTTGTTTTACTTTCATGTACTTTCTATTATTTTGCTGTATTTTAGGTTTATTTAATTGCATATACTTGGGCTGAAATTAATAGTAAATTTTGATGACACTGGAAATCAATGAAAACACAAACTCAGCAGGTTTTTGCTGTCTCAATGGAAAGCATACTGGGTTTTGCTTCATATTGCTGTACAAACAATATTCCTGTGTCATAATGCACAAGACAATACATGGTGGATGCTCATATTTTGCAGTACTGTATTCAGTCGGTCACAACTGTAATGACACAACACACACATTCCTTGCCTTTTCTTAGACTATGTCATTTATGAGGGTTGATTGAAAAGTAATGCCTCCATGGCTGTAACTTTTTTTATTTGTTAACTAATTTTCAAAATTCTTTTTGTACCTGATAGCTAAAATTTGTTCTCTAGTAATGCACTATTCACTTCTCAACATAGTTCCCAACCCATTCCACTCACTTGTGCTAATGCGTGACTAGATGTGCAAACCCTTCGGAGAAGAATTCCAGTGGCTGTTGCCGACACCAGGATTGAATGGCAGCTTTGACCTCGAGGTCAGAATGAAAGTGATGTCCCTTAAGGTGCTCTGTCAAATTTGGGGAGAGGTGAAAGTTGCAAGGTGCAAGGTTATGGCTGCACGGCAGGTACAGTAGAACCTCCCTGAACTGCAGGTGCTGCAATGCCTCTTGTGCTTCACAACTCATGTGCAGAGGGCATCGTCATGCTGCAGAATAGGGCGCAAATCCTTTCAGACACAGTGCAACCGTGCACAGAGCTTTTCCAGCATTTTCATGAAGCGTTGAGAGTTTATCGTGGTTTCCACTTCCAAGAAGTTAATGATCATGAGACCTTGGAAATCCCAAGAAAATTGTCTCAATTGACTTTCCCCACAGATTGGACCACCTTGCAGCACCTGCAGTTCAAGGAGGTTCTACTGCATCTGCTATACAGCCCTGACCTTGAACCTTCCGAGTTTCACCTTCTCCCAAAGATTAAAGAGCACCTGTAGTACTGAGGAGAAACCAAGCCTGTTTCAGAACTGTGGGATGTAGGTGTGTTGTTGAAAATCACCTTTAAAATATTTAACAACTCGGTTCATGAAAAGCAAGGGCACTCCTTTCTCAGGGTCTTCAATTTCAGCTATTGTTCTCATTGCCAATAAAGCCCCAAAGGACGCAACAGACAGTACTTGTTAAGTCCTTCCAGATCCTATGGAGTAGCTTTTTCAGGGTACTAGAGGCAAAATCAAATCTAAATATAAATAAATCGCAACAGGATGCAGGCTGATTTTGGTGATGTAAGCAGTCAGATACAACATCCAAAATTAGCACTAAACATTAAGTGGACATATTGCCAGAGCACACTTGATTAAGAGTAACTTATATTATTGTTCTACAGTCATTAACCTGGCACAGGGAGAGAAAATGAGTGAACAGGCAAGTTAATCTCTCATTTAAAAGTTCTCTCTCTCTCTCTCTCTCTCTCTCTCTGTACATTGTTCTTTGTCAGGAATAAAATACTAATGATGAGTTTCATACATTATCTCTGCGATTCTACTTCAGCATCAAAAAGATGATGAGCAGAAGGATTTATGGTAGTTAAACCTTGAAATGCAATATTCACAGAACAGCTATTCAAATCTTTCACTGAGGACAGGAATCCCCTCCCATCCTACCCTCAATTACTAGAAGAGGGGCAATCTATCTTGGGAAAGAGCAAGAATAATGAAACTGAACAATTGAGACAATTAGTGTGCTCACAATTTCAATGATATTTCAGATAAATGTGGCTCAAAGATTCAGCATGAATGTGACCTGCCTCGGTGAATGAAGTGAAGTTTATGAGATTTTTATATTGAAGTACAAGAAGATATTTCTCAAATTCCTGAGTGGTATACAGTACGTTTATCAAAATTGTTCCATGTGTTAGATGAAAGCATAATTTTAAAAAATCTACTGTTATTTTCCATAGTACCTACATATAGAAAACTGAAACACACCTTACTGAAATTTTCTTTTCTAGTATTGAAAACAATGCAATACAATGAATTAAAGGGTGTTGGAGTTCTCATTTTGATTAGAATAGAATAGAATAGATACTTTATTGTCATTGTACATAGTACAATGAAATTGAAAGCTATCCCAGGTGTGAGAAAAACAAAATCAAAACTAAAATTAGAAAGAAAAAATATATTTAAAAGGTCAAAAGAATTAAAAGCACTCGTATACATCCATCACAGCTCCCCAAGGTCACACTATTTGGCTGCAGCATTTAAGACGGTTATGGCTCTTGGATTAAAAACTATTTTTAGTTTATTTGTTCTTGTTTTTATTGCTCTGTATCTCTTGCCCGAAGGCAGCAGTACAAACAGACTATGTCCTGGATGAGATGAATCCTGTAGAATATTATATGCCTTTTTAAGGCAACAGGAACTGTATAGTTCTTCCAGAGATGGGAGAGGGTGACCGATGATGATCTTCTGGGCTGTGGTTATGACCCTCTGGAGCACTTTCAGCCATGAAGTTCACTTGATGATCTTGACCACAGCTTGTCCAGTTCTCCAGGTAAACAAAGAGTCACTAATGTGATTCTGTTATAATTATTCATTGGATTTTGAATCAAACATGCAGTTGTTCTCAGTAACCAACCTTTATGTCTACATTACAGATGCCACCCAGTGAGAAGTAACATTTACTCTGGTGGTTATTAGTAAATCGATCTGCTCTCCTTCATCAAGCACCTATGATGCCGATGACTATTTACCAAAAGAAGCAAATAGTCTGTGCCTCTTTCCATAACTTATATTTTGAGGTATACATTTCCAATATCACATGCTTTCATGTACATTAAAATTGAACATGTATATGCAACAAACACAGGGTCCACTGGTCAGAACGTGGCTCATGCAAAATGCACATGCAATTACAAATTTAAATTTGTCCCATGTAACATGTCAAACAGGTACATAAAAGCAATGTAGGTTACAACTAAACATTGTCACAACACAGACTTTGTGACCGTACCTATTCTGAATTAGAGATTCATTGAATTTAGTGATACTTACTGATGTAGGCATACACATGTTGCAGCTTATTGACCTTGTTTCTCACGCTTACCTTTGAAGTCAAATTGGTATATGTTTTTCAAGGATTCATGTAGAAAGTAAAAACTTCCCAATGCCTGTATGAAAATAAAACAGAAAACAGCAGACATTCAGTGAAATATAAACATGGCATTCAAATCTCTTAACCTGAAGTATTTGAATGGTACTGTTTATCAGAAGGCGAAATAAAAGATGGACATTCAACACTAAAAATTATTTATCTCTCTGTTTCTTGAAATATACAGTTAAAATTCATGTATTTTAGAGACCACTAATGTCTGGACAGCTATGTTGGATTCACAGTAAATACTCCAAATTCATTTACATCAAAAATATAATAAAAAACAAGAACATCCAAGAGTGGATCAGACATCACTTCCAGAGGGTCTCACTAGTTAGGAGACAATAATAATAATAATAATAATAATAATAATAATAATAATAATAATAA
>JAHTLZ010003518.1:7129979-7164075 GCA_023846285.1 Phrynocephalus versicolor | reverse complement strand
TTTCCAGTTTAGGTGTTTTTAAAAAGGCAAGTGTTTTGATACTAAATCTGAAATAATGTACAGTGGTACCTTGTATAACAGACAGCTTGTATAACAGAAAATTTGTACAACATAAAAAATTCCAGAGATAGGGGAAATTTGCTTAACATAATTGCCTATGGGGAAAATCCGTACAACATAAAAATGGGATTACTCTGCTTTCAATGCATTCCTATGGGAATTTGTATAAAGGAAAATTTGCTTAACATAATTTCATTTGGAACGAATTAATTCCTTTATACAAGGTACCACTGTATTAAGGATGGGACTTTCACTTTTATCGGACTCTCACTTTCTTGTAGAATTCTGCGAGATGAAGCCACGAAACAAAAGGCAATAAGGGAGAATTCTCTGATCCCATACATGTGCTTTTCCTTTGTAAAAAAAAGGAAATACCAAAATGTTTCCTGGGATTCAGTGGACTCTGTCTGTCTGTCTGTCTGTCTGTCTGTCTGTCTGTCTGTCTGTCTCTCTCTCTCTCTCTCTTTTTTGTGTCTCCCTCAGTCTCTCTCTATTATATTTTAATCACATCTTTCTCCTTAAAAAGGACCCAGGATGGCTTGCATCATTAAAATACAACATTTAAAGTATAGAAATGTTTTAAGGATCAAACAAATACCACACTAAAAAGCAGTAAACAAGAATACCATCAAATACACATTTGAAGCAGTAAAGCACAATGATCCATTTTTATATATATAGGCAGTCAGGCACTTGGGAAAGCTTGCCTGAAGAGAAAGGTTTTTGGTTGCTTGCAGAATGATGGGCCTAGCCTGAACTCCAGTGGGAGGGAGTTCCAGAGTCTGGATGGAGCAAAAGAGAACCTCCCACCCATGTCTTCAACAAATGCACTTGTGGAGGTGGTGGGACCAAGAGAAAAACCTTTCCTAGTGATCTTAGCATCCAAGCAGGCTCATAAAGGGAGACATGATCCTTGAGATAGTTTGGACCCAAGCTGTTTAGGACTTTGTAGGCTAGAACTTGCACCCAAAGTATAAATGATCTCCTTTTTACAGCAGCTGTAAACTGGGTCAACATTTTCCTCAGATGATCTACCATAAATCCCCCAAGATCCCCTGTCTGGTTAATGAGCACCAACTCAGAATGTGTCAATTGCCTTGTGAATTGGTGTTTGTCTCATGGTTGATATGTGGGTTACCATAGCCATCACCATACACTAACTTACACATAAGCTGTAGTGCCATTTTAAGGCCAATTTCCCCAGTTGGGAAAGAATGAGGTCATAAAACTCCTTGTGACTCCCAAAGTGTCCAAAGTGTCCATGATTTTCCAAAGAGAAACCAAAGGTTGGGAGTAATTGAAGTATGGAAATCTCCCCGGTCAACTTCTGTTTTTGCACTTCGTTACTGAAAATTCTGCTGAAGGATTCTGGGCAAATTCCGGGAGTCCAAAAATAGAGTTCACAATAAAATATAGCAGTTAGTCTTTAAGGCACCATATTATTTTTGTCTTCCTTTTTTATTTTTTTGTTTTGTTTCTTGATATGCTTGCACAGACTAACATGGCTACCACTTTAAAAGTTGCATTTGAAGCAACAGAAACAGACTAGCCAATCAACACATGCAAGAACTTTAAAACCTATTATCATCTATATGTAATAATTTCAGGTATAGATGGAAACTGCCCGAGGCAGAGTGGCAAATACCAACATTACCATTGTGATAGTAATGTCCTGACCTTTCATGATACTGCAGGTGACATTGATGCACTCTGCCTAACAGAAGGGCTGGCCACACAGAAACGGGAATGAATACCTATGTATCGTCAGTTTGGTACCTTTTGGGGGGGGGCAAAAGAGCAAAAGAGTGAGAAAATTGGTAAATCTTTACTTTTGAGCACTTGGCAAAATGTCTGGCAAAAACAAAAAGAAGTATTGGCTGAAATCTGATTGCACAACTAAACAAATGTCATAGCATATTTTGGTGGGGAAAAACCTCTATAGATATTAACCTTCACATTGTGAGTTCTGTGGCTCTGTATGCAACAGATACTGCCTACACAATTCACATCTAAACATTGCACCATTTACTTATCTGCAGAACAGGATTCCAGCCAACCTCTTAATTATAGGCATAATTGTCTCTTAAATACCTTTTAAAACATACTTGGGCTGCACCTTTAAAATGGATAAGACCAGCATTTGGAACAAGTTCACCATACTCAATCTGTTCCTCATAAAGTCTTAATGATCATTCGATGTATAGCAAGTTAGCCATAAGTATATTTCGGAGGATTAAATCATGTTTTAACAGTATGCAGAAATAAGAACAATAATGTTTATTTTAACAAGTTACACCTGAAAGCTTTCCCTCGGCCTTATATTAAATGTACTTAGCAAAAGGTCATAACTCTTGAATTTGCTAGATAAATAAATGTTGGCGAGGTGGATGAATCACTGGAGAATTGGTGCATGGCAGCGAATGAATAGCCTGCAAATGGTTCCCAAACCCCATTATTTCCCTTTTTTCCAGTAGGCCAAAGATTCATGTCTCCGCATACTGCCAGTTCATTACAGAAAAATATCATTCCTCTTCTGGCACACTCTGGATGGCCCTCTCAGCCCCACGAGGACCCTTTAATGTTTAATTCCCCATCATCTGCTCCAGTGAACAGCTTAATCTCTGCTTGTATGATCAATACTATATCAGTGTAAATTAAAATGACAATTTTAAAGTAATTAAGCCTGTTAATGCTCGATTCAAATGTCATTATTTGCACAAGGGATTGAGGAGAAATTACATCGTGTCCAGGGTGACAGGAGAATGTTTGAGCCTCCTCGATCCTGTTGCCACTGTGCCACTGGAGGCTTTAGCAAAGCAGATTAACTTCTAGCGTCTACTGCCAGGATACCTATCCAATTTCAAAAGAGGATAACACAATTTGATAAATTTAATTCCAGCTACAAACTCAATTATTGTGATAATGGATGAAAACTGGGAGGAGACACTAAACAAGACCCACATAAAAATACACTTAAGTTCAGAATGAGATACAACAGTAATTGTTTTATTTGATTTGTTCTTTTCCTTTTGAAAACCCTTTAAATAATTGTGATTGTTGGCTGAATAGCCAGCATTTATTAAATAGCATCCACTCTGGGCTCAAACAGCCTACCATTTAAAAGATCTTGCTAACAATGGAAATGTTTGCTGTCCTTTGCTTGTACAGCAACATTTATTAGACAAGTAAAATTACATCATTATGTTATTGGATCTCGTAAATAGATCTATAAAACTCAACTAAGTTCAGATGAAATCTCAGCCTCTTCTACCTGCTGGCCTTTTCTAGACCTAGCCACAGGCAGACTGTAGACTTTTATTTTTTTAATTTCAAGGGCTGAGTCTGATAATAAAAATGCTTTAAACTTTATGGGCTCACTATCAGTGTGTATTTCCACCTAGGTTACGGCTGAAAAACTGAACTGGTATAGGAGGAATAAGAATGTTGAAGCATGAGAAGGAATACTTTCCATTCTCAATATCGTACTGTAATTTTAAAAATAATGCCATCCACAAAATACAAAATACAAAATCCTGTCATTTAAACAGACACAAAAACGCAATTTAAAAAAGTAAAGGAAAAAACTTTGTACATGTATATTGAATTTTGGGAAGAGAGATTGTTCTTAGAAACTTGAATGTGCCATAAAGTTCCTTGCAAACCCCATATCTCCACTGAAGGTACCTCCACTGGTGCTGTGCCCATCCATTTTGAGCAAGATTCATATGACAAATAACTTCCAAGTTATAAATGGAAGAAGCACCAAAGCAAATGCACTTTACTTCACAGAGTTAACAGTGCAACGGGTTCCATAGCCAGACTAGTGACATGTAGGCTTCAGAATCCTCTAGCTTCAAGCTGACAGTGGCTCCCATGCCCAGCGGGTCCAAAGAGAAGAATCATAGCTGAAAGGTGGAGCATGTGCCTTGCATATAGAAGTACTCAATTTCAATTCTCAATATTTCAGGCAAGCCCAGGTAAGACTCTACCTAAAACCATAAAGAATGCTCGTACTTGCAGTATAGACCAAGAAGTGATAGCTTCTATGTGTTGTGGGAAGTACACAACCTCCCTGCACCATGAGTACTCCAAGGATTAACCACTCTTGTGCTTCAGAATTTGCTCTGCTCTACAAATTTTCGGAAGCAAAGAGGGATCAAAATGTCCATGCCATGGCAACATGAAAGTTACATCATCCTTTGAACAGAAGGTGCGCAAGAAGTACAGACCATGTTTCAATGTGGAATTGCACATTGGATTCTGCTTTAAAGACAGATGCTCCTTGACAGCTTATTTTAAAAGAAAAACAGGCAGCTTTGTTGCTGCATCACCAACATTTAGTGGTGGGGCAACAGCTACCAAAAAAAGGTGGGAGCCACATGTGATCTATGGCCTGCACATTGCCCAGTGTGGATGTAGACAATATTGAGTTTCATTACAAAACATATTGTCAGATTCAGTAGAAAGCAGCTTCCTATGCCCTCCTGCCATCTCTTTACTTCTTCTTCACACTCTGTCAAAATACTAGGAGCATGGGCAGGAAGGAGAGACAGGCCTTCACATGTGCTGACAAAAAAGAGGTAGTGTGACAGCTATTAATCTAGTAAGCATTTTCCTACCCCTGCAGTGGCAGTCAACCAAATAGGCCACCAACAAAGAAAAGGAACGAACAAAACGTCTTGTAATAAATGCCCAAGGCATTTCTGTGGGCAGAAATAGGTGTTACACATAATTTATCATTAGAAGAAGAAATTCCTTAGTTGTTAAAAGCATATCGGGAACAGCTTTCCCCACCTTGCGTGAATTGCAAATTAGTTTATTTTCCTTTCTGACCGATCTTCTGGACATAAGTGCAGAATTTGTTTTCAAAGTCTCATTTCTCAAACACTAAAGTCTGCTAAATTATGTCTTTCCAACACGAACACAGTTTCAGTTAAAATAGTAAGCTGCCTATAATGCCTCTTTCCCTACCATGCTTTGGGGTTATTTGCATGCTATTTGTATACTGTTGCTTGACATCTTGGGGTGTACTATTCTATCGTTCTCTTTTGACTCATGCATGTCAGCTTCAACATAATTCCTACAAAGTTCAAATAGAGCTAATTCCTCAGCAAGTGCATACAGCATTACTACAAATATAAGTACCCAGGAGTAAATCCCACTTGTCAGATCTTAACCAACTGTTTAGGACAGGCATGTCCAAACTTCAGCCCTCCAGATGTTTTGGTCCACAACTCTCACAGTCCTTTGCCACTGGCAATCTAAGCTTAGAATTCTGGGAGTTGTGGTCCAAAACATCAGGAGGGCTGAAGTTTGGATATGCATGGTTTAGGATCACAGTGCTGAGAACCCAGTTTTAGTCACTTCCATTGTTTTTGAGACATACAATGGACACAGCAACAAAGAAAATACATTACACTACTTTTGATTTCAAGGGAACTTTCAACCTGATCTTCAATTACTTTAAAAAATTTCCTCTACTGAATAAAAACAAAACCTTTGCTTGTACTGGTAGGTATCAGAATCGTTAGAATGCATCTTCCACTTAAAAAGCATTGGAACTTATAAGCACAACACCCCATATTTGCTTAACCACTACTTGTTTCAATGTGAGTTATGTACAGTAGGTGAAATGTTTCATAGAATGTGCCATATTTTTCTCAGAAATAACCTGCCCATATTAAAAACAAACACATACATGTGTCACATAACAATAAAGTGACATTCTACAAATATGTCAGCATGCAGTTCTCCTAAAAGGAACTGAAATATTATAAAATGTGTATTTGGCAAATAATGAACAGTGGTTAATAAAATTACAAGTATCTAGAGATTATTCCAGTACAGTTCCAACAGACAGAGAAATACTTGCTATAAAGTTTGAAAAAGAAATAAATCCTGGAAGTGCAGATGAATTAAACGATGTTTCTATAAATCAATGCATTAAAATGCCTAGTGGGCTTGGGAGATGTGGCAGAGATGTTCACGGACAACAAAGACTAAAGGAATGAATTGCCACTAATTAAATGCCTGTCAGAGTCAGAGTGACCATATAAGGCTTTGAAATCTCAATTGTTTCAGTTTAGCAATTTCCTGAGGGTACTTACTATATTGAATTTTCTGGCCACCACTTAGCGCTTAAAGAAGCACAAGAGAATAATTCTCCTAAGAGAATGATTCATGCTAATTTTCTGAAAAAAGCATTTTGAGCTAGATATATTCTCTAATTAGTACAAAGGAATGTCTTTTGAGAAAATACTTAATTCTGATTAATTACAAAGACATACCGTTAATACTATTGTTTAATACATTGTGTTTGTTTCCCCGCTTTAAGATTGTTCTACATTGTTTAAAGCTTTCTAATATTAATTGTCATTTCTTCTACTTTGCATTGTTAATAGGTCATGTTAATGGACATCCAACCATATGGACCAGAAAGCCAATTGTCTCTTTATGTACAATAGCATTATTCATCAAGTGCATGTTTAAGCTGCATTTGCTTACCAAAGCTTATTAATTATCAACAAGCTTTGCCTGCCTCAAGAAGCAGATCATTACAAAAAATTACCATGATGGATTATTCATTAAGGATTTTAAAATGGAAGCCCTTGCTACTGGAGCTTGATATAAAATGCCCCATGTGACACTAGACAGCTATTTATTTTAATATCATCTTCAATCTAGACAGTAGAAATTGTCAAACAAATCTCTGTTAGCAATGAGCTTTTTCTACCTCCCTTCCCCCCCTCCCCCATATACAATGTGGATTACATCTACTGTACATTCTTATGCATGCTATATGTTTTTGTCTACAAAAGACAAAAGAACTTTACCCCCAAATGATTAATTTCTACTGGACTCTTTGAGAGCAATCCTAAAGTGACGGTGGACCACTCTGAAGTTGGGAGTATTATGAGATTTCCCAAACTCCACTGGGCTCTGACTAGAAGCAGACATGACAGCAGGCAGAGCCTTCACCGTTTTGCTGCAGTGTGTCTTTTTTTCCCTGCTATTTTTTTCTTCAACTGCTTACAATGGGACGAAAGTTATTTTAATCAGACCAGGAATTTCCCCATTAATGGGATACAGCAGAGAGCAGGGTGAGCATTGGAGACTGGATATTTTAGAAGTCAACTCATTCCATTTTGTCATGATCTCAACCCCCCCCCCTTGCCCCAGTCTTGAAGCTTTGACCCTAAGATGTGACATGCACCAAAGAATGTATAGGAGTAGGGCAAGGAAAATCACTTGCTCCCTGTCTGTGACACTGGGGCAGCAGGCAGGGAGGGGGGAGTTTTACTGACTTACACTATGGTTCCTGGGATAAACTGCAGCCAATATAAGCCTTCTCTGGAAGTACTCAAGGAGATCAACAATGGAGAGCATCAATTTCCTCATGTTTTAAAGCTTAGAAGCACCTGCCCAGAAGGAGTCAAACTGAGTGGAAGGTGTAGCATTCTTATAATTAACAATGCACAGCAGAAAGAGGACTATAGCCATCAAACCTATCTTGGTCTACTTAAAACTGGATATTTCATTTTAATGCAGCTTTTATCCCGGTGCTAGGATCCAGCTTCATAATGTCCAAGTACAGTATAAACACATTGCACTTTTACACTTGCACATTTTAACCTATCTCCTCAAAACAAGTGAATGTAAGAGAAGACAGCGATGGAAAATAACTGGAAACATTTCTCAATTTAATCTTGAAATTATTATATTTCAAGAACTGGGGTTACAGAAACTGCAAAGGGTGTATGTACTTCTTTAGCAGTGTCCATAACATTTCACTGCCCATGATGGAGCAGTAAAGAGTACCCTGAAATAAAATAAAAAAAGTACTGTACTTCAAAATAGCATACAGTGGACCCTTGTATAACAAACAGCTTGTATAACATAAAATCTGTACAACATAAAAAATTCTGGAGATAGGGGAAATTTGTTTAACATAATCGCCTATGGGGAAAATCCGTACAACATAAAATGGGATTACTCCATTTTCAATGCATTCCTATGGGAATTTGTATAAAGGAAAATTTGTTTAACATAATTTCATTTGGAACAAATTAATTCCTTTATACAAGGTACCACTGTATTTGTTTTGGTACACAAAGCAGGAAAGCCTGTATATGGCTCTCATTATGTTTGGAAGGGAGGAAAAAGTACAACATCAAAGCAAAAGATCACTTCCTTCACTTCCAAGGCCTCCCAAACTGGCCATCTCACCTAGTCCGGTGGCACCCCCAGTCTACATGAAGTGGTCACATAAAAGACCACAGAACTCACACAGAAATTAAATTCCAAGTGAATTGTGTAAGGATAAAAGGAGGGCAAAGATAGATCCAAAACCAAACTCTACTACATAGGTCTGATGCTGTCGGGGAGATTTTCTGTCAGAAGTGCTAACAAACCTTCAAATGCTTAAACAGATGTATTAGGTTTTCACTAATACATTTCTCACATAGTATTTGCTGCCCTTGTACAGAATCACGACAAGCTTTCAGTCATTCCTGTCTGTTTGCTGATGTATGGTTTGACCACAATGCATACTACTTCGGCTTTTACCAATGTGTCAGCTTCGTATTTTTTTACTGTTTGTGAAAGTGCTAGTGACAAGTGATTGACAAAACAGAAACCAAACCCTCCCTTGCCAGTCTGTCTTGGCTTAAAAGGGAAAAATGCTACTGCAATTCAATTCCTTATCTTAAAGCCATGATGTTGGATTGAGCAGGAACTAGCTGGGCCGCGGGCGGGGGGGGGGGAGAAATCTTCTTCAAAGGAAATGGGAATATAAGAAAATGTTCAGGGTAAAAAGAAAAAAACAAACATCCTTTGGCTTTCACATTGCACACCTCATGGAACATGATTCAACGCCCCATGCTCCTTAATGTATTCACACATACTTTAAAAATACTGGGAATCAACTGTTGCTCAATATCTTTTTATAATTCTACCGGAGATGAAATACACCTGCCAAGACACCTAAAAGCAGCCAATCACTATTAGCCTACTGAAATCTATCATGCTTCCCAAAAGCTTGTTGTATCAGTTCAAACACAGAAATTTTTAAATCATAGGCCTGGTAATGGTCGCTCCGCAGCCGCTTGTCGGCTTGCTGGGCTTCTTTGCCCCACCCGCGCGAAGCCTCGCGAGAGGGAGGCTACGGGGCTTCAGGGCCTGGGCGGGGCAGCCTATAAATGCTGCGCCCGCCCAGGCCGAGGCCTCTTTCGTTTACGAGCGTTCCCGGAGGAGAACGCTCAGAAGAGTTGACGGGGGAGCGGTGGCTGCCTACCGGGCCGGTGGTCGGGTCCTGCGTCCGGGCGCGGCTTCCGTTTGGCATTTTCGCCTGTTTTAGGCGCGAGCGGTGGCTGTGCGCGGGGGCGGGTTCCTTATCATCGGTCCGATCGCCCGACGCTCAGCTGAGAGTCGGGCGATTGCGGGCCGCCATTTTGGGTCGCACCTGTCACTTGCCGGCGCAGCGCGGCTGCTTGCTGGGGCTGGTTCGGTCCCCTGTCCGAGTGCTGCTGCTGCCGGGGAGTTTCGCAGGGGCGGTGGTGCTTGGGGTGGGGAGCCTTATCGGCTCTCCGATCGCCCGCCTCTCAGCTGAGAGTCGGGCGATTACCGGGCGCCATTTTGCGCCGCAACTGTCAGTTTCTGACAGGAGAGGCGCGGTTGTTTACGGGCTGTTTGGTCCCTTGCCTGGGCTCTGCCGCTGCTGGAGGGGTTCTCTGGGGGCGGTGGTGCTCAGGGCGGGGAGCCTTATCGGCTCTCCGATCGCCCTGCTCTTGGCTGAGAGGCGGGCGATTAGCGGGCGCCATTTTGTGGCGCAACTGTCAGTTTTTGACAGGCGAGGAGTGGCTGTTTATCGGGCTGGTTTGGTTCCTGTCCTGGGCTCTGCGGCTGCTGGAGGGGTTCTCTGGGGGCGGCGGTGCTGGGGGGGGAGCCTTATCAGCTCCCCGATCGCCGGGCTCTCGGCTGAGAGGCGGGTGATTAGCCGGCGCCATTTTGTGAAGCGCCTATCAGGACCCTTTGGGGGCTGCGATTGCGTATTTTGAGGGCGGATTGTGGCTGGTCGGGGGGTTCTTCCAGCCTGGCTGGGGGGTGCCTTTACGGGTGGTAGACCGCAAGGGGGGCCTATAAAGGAATATTCTTGGGTCCGGCTTTTGGGTGGGTCCGGGCTTGGAGGGCTCCATTTTGGCGACATTTCTGGGTATATCAGGGTGCCTGGTGGCCTGCGGTGGGGAGTGTGCGGCAATCTTGGGTTTTGGCCCGAATCCAGGTCTTGTCTCGCCCTAGTGGGGTGGGAGGCAGTGTAGCGGGACGGTTGGGAGGTAGAGTGGGTGACAGGGGTCGTTGTGGTTAGGTAGCTGACTGTATCATGGCACCCTCTAAGCCTAAAACCAATAAAAAAGGTAAGCAGCCGGTGCGCAGGGTGCCGCCTCAGCTGTCCCCACCGGGGTCATCGGCGGATGAGGAGGATTGGCCTGTGTGGGAACAGCTGAGGGCCAAGCTGGAGGCCCTGGAGAGGGCCAAGGGTGTGGTGCCGCCTAGTGGGTCGCAGGCTGGGGTGGCAGAACATGGGGATGGGCCTCAGAGGTCTTCTTCCCGACCTACAAAGGCGCGGAAGAAGGCAAGGCTGAGGGATATGGCTGCTGATTTGTTATCTCGTGCAGCTGCCTTGGAGTCCCGTGATGATCGGATGGGGGATGCTGCTCAGGTGCCGGAGATGGGCGAAAGGTCTGCGGAGCTAAATCAGCCTGATGTCCAGCTGGTGCAAGGTGGTGGTGCCCAGCGGAGTGCAGAAGGTTCCTGGAGAAGTGATGCTGGGGCCTCTTCTTCTGCGGACTCGCTTAATCGTGAGTTGGCAGTGGCACCAGAGACTGTTCCATGTTCGGGGTTTCAGGCCCAGCTGGGGGGACTTGGGTCGGGCTCCGGGCAGGCTCCCTCTAATTGGCGGGGTGGACCTTGGGGTGTGGCTGCTGGCGCGGAACCTGCTGCAGCAGCTGGAGGTGCGGGGAGCCCATGGCATGGGTCTGCATCCTGGCAAGGGGGTTCACAAGGTACGCAGTGGCCGGCTGGGGTGGCGGGTAGTTTTCAGCCAACACAGCCTACCGGGCAGCTGGGTATTGCCGGACAGGCGCATGGGCCTGCTCCTGGGGGATGGAGCCAGATGCCGCCACAACCGGCGTTGGGTTGGCCGGCGGGCACGCCAGGGAGTTGCTGGGGATCTGGGGCTGTCTACGCTGGGGTACCCTACACGGCGATGCCGTATGCGGATTATGCTACCCCACTTGGTGATCACCTTGCGCAAAGCACTAGGGAGAAGATATGGAGGGGGGATTATATAGACATTTTTAGCCTACTGAATAGAGAGCTGGACCAGAAGGAAATCGACAAGGAGGATCCGAAAGACCGTGAGAGGCGCCTTAGACGGAAACCGGATAGGTGCTGGGCAAATTGGCTTCCAGCATACAGTATCTATATGTCTACGGTGCTCCAAGCACACCCGTGGCGTATGCAGTCGATGATAAAATATCAGGATATGATTTATAAAGCCTATGTCGACTTCCCGGGTTTTGCTTGGTTGACATATGATGAGAAGTTTAGAATGAAAGCGGCCACGCAGCCACACCTACGTTGGGATGAGCCCCTTTCGTATTTGTGGCTGCAGCTCATGACACCAGTCAGGCCTGCTTTGGGGGAGCGCTTCGATAGCGGGCACATTATTAGAAAGCAGGCTGCAGGGGTGCCTGCTCGACCCGCGGGTAGCCAGCAGGTTCAACCAAGGCTAGTATGTTGGGATTATAATGGGCAGGGTGTTTGCAACCGCAAACCCTGTCGTTTTCGCCACGAATGTTCAGTTTGTGGTGCCCAACACCCTTCCATTCACTGTAGTAAGGCAAAGGGGCAGTACCATGGGGGAAGGGATGGGGGTTCTTCCAAGAAGCCGCCAGGCGGTTCCACGGTGGCCAAAGGGCCCCAGTCCAATTAAGCTAGGTCCTCTCAGTGATTGGTTGTATCGCTATCCGGATAGGACGGCGGCTCAGTTTTTGTTGGAAGGTTTTCAGTTCGGTTTTAGAATTCAGTTTGATGGTGAACGCGTTCCGACTGCTGCGCAGAATCTTAAATCCTTGAAGGGGATGGAGCATGTAGCCTTTGAGAAGATTGAGAAAGAACGTTTGGAGGGCAGGGTGCTGGGCCCGTTTGATTTTCCCCCTACACAGAACTTTAGAGTTTCTCCTTTGGGTCTGGTACCCAAGAAAGCAGCTGGAGAGTTCAGGCTTATTCATCATTTATCTTATCCGGAGGGTATGTCGGTGAATGATGGTATACCGCATGAAGTGTGCTCTGTGCGGTATACATCTTTTGATGAGGCTATTAAGAAGATTAGGGCCTGTGGTCTCGGGGCTGAGATGGCAAAGTGCGATATTAAGTCAGCGTTTCGTCTCTTGCCGGTTCACCCCGATGACTTTGAGCTGCTAGGGTTCCAGTTTCAAGGAAAATTCTATATGGATAGGTCGCTTCCTTTCGGTTGTTCCGTGTCTTGTGCAACTTTCGAAACATTCAGCACTTTTCTTGAGTGGAAGGTTAGGGATTACACGGGAATGCCAGGAGTGGCGCATTATCTGGATGATTTTCTTTTCTGTGGGCGGAGGGGGACTGGGAACTGCCTCTTTCTTCTGCGTACGTTTCAGGGGCTGGCCGAGGAGCTCGGCCTGCCCTTGGCGGAGGATAAGACGGAGGGCCCAGCTCACGTTTTGACTTTTTTGGGTATTGACATCGATACTTGGGAGCAGGCGTGTAGATTGCCTGGGGATAAATTGGCCATACTTAAAGAACGGTTGGTCACCATGCTGGGGCGTCACAAGGTTACCTTGAGGGAACTTCAGGAGCTTGTGGGACACTTGAATTTCGCTTGCAGGGTGGTCGCCCCAGGTAGGCCTTTTTTACGCCGTTTTTGTGTAGCTATGCGGGGCCTGAGAAAGCCGCATCATCGGGTCAGGATTTCGGAGGGCATGCGCGCAGATCTTCGAGTTTGGCTGCAGTTTTTGCAGAACTTTAATGGTATATCGTTTTGGCGGTCTGAGATGCGCATGGGCTCCGATTTCCAGGTCCAGACTGATGCAGCTGGATCTTTGGGTTATGGAATTTACTGGAAGGGCAGGTGGTGTTATGGCTCGTGGCCCTCTGAGTGGGTGGAGAGTGGAATAACAAGGGACTTGACCTTTTTAGAGCTTTTTCCGATTGTGGGGGCTCTTTGGTTGTGGGCGGAAGCCTGGTCTAATTCAGTCGTACGTTTTTGGTGCGACAACATGGCTGTGGTCCACACCATTAACAACCAATCTTCTAGATCGGAGCGGGTTATGGGTCTTGTTCGAGCCTTAACGCTGCGTGCCTTACAGTATAACATCGTTCTGCATGCCCGGCATGTTCCTGGTCTGTCTAACACTCTGGCTGATGCTCTTTCGCGCCAACAGGTCGACCGTTTCAGGGCTTTGGCCCCGGGAGCGTGCGACCTGCCGGAGACCTTGCCCGACGAGGTATGGCTGATTGGCGGGAAGAGGCCGACCGGGCCCTAGGCTTGGCTCTGGCACCTAGGACTAGGAGAGCTTATGAGGCGGCTGTAAATGAATTTGAGAGCTTTAGGTCTGAGTGGGGTCTTTGTCTTGTATGGCCGATTCCCCTGGATCACCTTAGGCAATTTTTAGTTTATCTCCATAGAAAGGGCCTGGCCCCGAGCTCCATGCAGGGCAAGCTGGCGGCGCTTGCTTTTCAGGCAAAGGCAGGAGGCTACCGGGATGTCACGAGTGATTTTAGACTGCGTAAAATGTTGGAGGGTTGGGCTAAGGAAGTTAGGCGTGCACCGGATGATCGAGCCCCTATAACACCAGCCATGCTTGTGAAGATTGCGGCCCAGTGGCCGATGTTGTGTGCAGATGAGTACGAGGCGGCACTGTTCCATGTGGCGTCTCTGTTGGCCTTTTTCGGGGCCTTCAGGGTCAGTGAGCTCGTGGCAGCTTCCAAGACTGATCGCTCCCGTTGGGAGTTGCAGATGAGTGATGTCATCAGGCGGGGGGATGGGATATTTGTGCGGGTGCGAAGGTCTAAAACGGATCAGTGGGGCAGGGGTCAGGGTGTCTCCTTTGGGCCTTGTTTGGATTCAAAAATTTGTCCGGTACAGGCATTGGATGCATACTTGGTACTTAGGGGGCCGGGCGATGGTTCTTTGCTGCGCCACAGGGATGGTAGTCCCCTGACCAAATATCAGTTTTGGAGGCTGACCAGCCGGGCTTTGGAGGGTGTGGGACTCGCTCATATGCGATTTGGGACTCATTCTTTTCGAATCGGGGCGGCATCAACGGCTGCTGCTTTGGGTTATGGCCCAACGGCCATTAAGGCTATTGGAAGATGGTCCTCGAGAAGGTATGCAGGGTATGTTCGAACGCTAAGCACCGATTAACATGTTTTTTGTTTCTTTGCAGGGCTTAAGCCTGAGGTTTCCAGGTGTAGGATCCTGTTCGTTGGGCATAGTTATGTGTTCTGGGCCAGGAAGCATGCCAGCCGAACAGCCTGGGGTATCAACCTGGGTTTGGGAGCTAGGGCCACGATTGAATGGAGGGGGGCGAGGGGCATGCAGTGGCACCAGTTTCTGCATGTCGCCTTGTCCGCTGCAGCTGGTGGACCTCCTGACATTTTGCTGATTCACCTGGGGGGAAACGATTTGACCACGCAGTCCGGCAAGTCCTTAATTGCTGATATTTTGGCAGACTTAGCCAGGTGGAGGGATAGTTTCCCTCAATCGCGGGTGGTGTGGTCAACAATTATACCCAGATTTCGTTGGAGAGCTGCTTGTCCTCCTCAGAGTATAAACACGTCGAGGCGGAAGGTGAATCGGGAAGTGTGTCGGGCTGTACTTGCAGCGGGGGGTGTGGTTATTGGTCACCCCAGGATTTCCTTGGCAAGACCGGAGCTGTATCGAGAAGATGGGGTCCACCTCTCTGAGCTTGGCATGGATCTGTTTTTAGATGACATTATGAGGGGCCTGCATCCACTTACAGCTTGTGGGTGTGGGGGGGAGTCAGGGGTCATAGCAAGCTAGGCCCCTGACTGTGGCGGTAGCGCTGGGGGGTTAGAGCCGGCGAGTTTAATTCTAAGATCCCCTGTGGAGCATCCTGCTCTAATCGCTGCAGATTGAGAGGTCACAGCGTGGGGCATGGATCCTTCTAACAGGCCTTGCTTGGGCCGTGGGGAGCAGCTAAAGCTCCCTGGGGACCCAGGCAGGGGATGGGAATTGGCCGGCCCTGCAGATCTGCTGAGGTAGCAGATCTCCAGGGGGTTTGACTCGCCCAATGCTCTGAAGTCGGTAGGGTCCGGGGAGACCCTTGGGCGCCGACTAACCTGCGCTTCTGCAGGCCCCTCAAAGGTTATGCCGTTGTTATGGTGTTTATTGAAATGTTGAATAAAGTGTGGCCCTAGTTCACCCATAAAATGGTCTCGCGTGGTCTTTCGCCGTGGGGGGGCAATGGTCGCTCCGCAGCCGCTTGTCGGCTTGCTGGGCTTCTTTGCCCCACCCGCGCGAAGCCTCGCGAGAGGGAGGCTACGGGGCTTCAGGGCCTGGGCGGGGCAGCCTATAAATGCTGCGCCCGCCCAGGCCGAGGCCTCTTTCGTTTACGAGCGTTCCCCGCCCACCCACCGCTTTTGTAGTGCTAGCATGAGTTTATCTGGTCGCAATTTGGGCCGGATAGGAATTTTTGCCTCCTTCCTAGATTGGCTGTGTGGAAGGAGGATTTTTCGCCTATCCCATGCTAGTGCTCGGGGGTTGGGCTAGTAGGGCAGCCCTGGTTATTGGTCACACTGGCGGTAGCGCTGGGGGGTTAGAGCCGGCGAGTTTAATTCTAAGATCCCCTGTGTAGCATCCTGCTCTAATTGCTGCAGATTGAGAGGTCACAGCGTGGGGCATGGATCCTTCTAACAGGCCTTGCTTGGGCCGTGGGGAGCAGCTAAAGCTCCCTGGGGACCCAGGCAGGGGATGGGAATTGGCCGGCCCTGCAGATCTGCTGAGGTAGCAGATCTCCAGGGGGTTTGACTCGCCCAATGCTCTGAAGTCGGTAGGGTCCGGGGAGACCCTTGGGCGCCGACTCTAACCTGCGCTTCTGCAGGCCCCTCAAAGGTTATGCCGTTGTTATGGTGTTTATTGAAATGTTGAATAAAGTGTGGCCCTAGTTCACCCATAAAATGGTCTCGCGTGGTCTTTCGCCGTGGGGGGGCAATGAATTTTTGCCACAGGCCAGTCACCCTGTGGTAACTGGAGCTGTAATAAGTAGAAGGATGTGGGAGGGAAGATCTTTGCTGCAGCTTTGGGGCCACACATCTCCTGAGCATTTATGCTGTCAGAAGGAAAGACCAATCACTTGTACTGAGGTTTGAGTGGCCTTACAATCCACAATGCTGCAGCCATGGGATCCAGAGTTTATTCACACATTCTGGCTGGATCAGGTAAGACAGTGGTTCTTCGGCTGCAATTTCCACAAGCTGTTGCAGCACAAAGAAGATCTGAGCTCCCCAAGGTTGATAACCACTGAGCTAGCAACATGCAGCTCTCCAAGTCATTGCTTTCAGTTAGAGCAGTGCTGTTTTCCTCATCCTCCGTAACTTTGTTCCATATAAGTGAATGTGCCCTGTAACCTACAACAGCAGTTCCCAGACCTTTGGGGATGCTGTCTCATTTCCCCCTTTCATGCTAGACACAATTAGAGGTAAGCAGATGCGTAATTCAGTCTATGACTCACAAAACTCCCTATTTTATTATTTATTTTTTATTTAAAATATTATTAGTTTATCTTTCTCTTAAAATAGTTTTCAAGGCAGCTTACATTATTAAAAACTAAAATATTTCAAAGCTAAAAATTAGATTTAATGAATATTTTAAAACAATTAAATAACATTATAATTCAAATGTTAGATAAAAACATTATTAAGGTAAATATACAAACACACTTTCCCAAGGCAGCATTGTCATGAGTAGTTACACAACTGAACTTACAGACTCCCAAATTATTACCAGGATGCAGGGCATTATTTAATATTATATTACATTATTTAATCATGCATATTGATTATGAATTTTATTAATTACATTGTATTTTAATATTGCAATTATTGCTATACATTGAAGTTACATTGCTCTATATATACTCTGCGCTATAATGCGATTATATGTACTGCATACTTAACTCACCATTCATTACATAAGTTATGAAATGTAATTTGGCCTCGTCTTATCACTGCAGGTTTTCTTCCTTCAACAGACAAGGTTCACTATGCTGTAAGACTACCTAACACACTCAGTGGCCCCTTATTTATGATCAACTGATTCCTCATTATATTATACACCACATTATTTCAGTCTTCTCACTAGAGTCATAAACCATCCCACAGTAATTCAGAAGACTGAAAATCTGTCCAGCATAATAAGGGGTGGGTATTTCTGCACTTTAATTTGTTGAGGCACCTTGTAAACTGCATATTTATATTCCTAAAACATGTGAAAGCAATGGGAATTACCCAATAATTATTCCTATGCGTGTCGTATAAGAAAATGATTTTCTCTGCTGTCGTCCATTTATCTGCCAAAGTAAAAAAAAAAAGTTTTTCCAGTTTTTGTTAGATTAAAAATACTGGCATTTGTAGTCATTGCCTTTATGAGGTAATTAGACTACCACATAAAATGTTAAATAGACTTCTCATGAAAATCAAATAATTCTAAGAAAGCGAAATGAACACACACAATGCAGCAAACCCAACACACAGCTTTCTGGCACCTTAAAGATTAGCAAATTTTATTTTTAAAGTGTAACAGCAATGGCTTATATGTCCCATTCACCACCCCACTCTCAGGCATGTACGGAGTTCTGTCCACTGAGGGGACACTCCTTGCATCTGAAGAAATGGGCTGCAACCCATGAACACGTGTGTCACACAAAACTTATTAGCCTTTAAGGTACAAGAAGAAATTTGCTGTTTTGCTACAACCAACTTCAGACTAACATAGATACACCTCTGGAAATTGGAATATTTGTAAACAGATTAAACAAAGCTTTTCTGAGCTCCTTGCTCTCTGAAGAAGCTAGCCACAGAGTCTGCAAAACATCAGGAAGAAAAACTTCCAGAACACGGCCAAACAGCCCAGAAAACTCGCAACAGCCAACTTCTTCCATCCTTTAAAAAATACACACTTGATTGCTTTTTAAATAAAGTGGTCTTTCAAAAGCAAGGGGGTGACAGGAGTAGTGTGAAGAGTAGTGTGTTGTTGTTTTAAACAAGCTTAGCGAGGCCACTGGAACTATGGAAGATTAAATTCGCTTCAAAACCCCAAATGGTTGTGGGCAACAGCAACATCATCAGCAATCACAGGGAAAGCATGCCCATTGGACTTCACTATGAAAAGTGATGTGTATGATGATAGCTACTACAATTAAGAATAGCAATGTGTGTGAAAAACACCAGCAAAACCATGACAGGGCACCTTCCAAATTTACTCAACATGGCTACCTTTAATTGTGAGATGTCCCTGACAGAATTCAGATGGCCATAGGTGGTAGGAATCTCCAGCATAGGGCTTGTAAATACTTTATATGAGTCGGGGTGGGGGTGGGGAGTCACAATACAGCAAAAGAAAGGGACATAATGAACTTTCAGAACCTTCGGGAAAATATAATTACAAAACAGAAACATATTCACATTCTTGAATTCTAGTGCCTGCTGTTTCGTCATTCTCCAGTATCAGATCAGACCCCCAAGGTTTCATGGAGTATTTGCTTCTACAGTATTTAGGAATTTCAATTAAAAATAGGCATGAAAAAAAATCTTTAATGAAAGAACATTTAGTGCGAAGAATAAAAAATAATGGATCAAGTTGTTTTTTTTTTAAAGGAATGTCGGTATCCCAATGTTGCTTCTTTCTTGAGTATCTTTTCTTCAAATCAAAAACAAAACCAGCTATATAAGGAATTACATCTTCTCCTTGTCATCACAGAAGCCATGCCGGTCACATTTGTCTAAGACCAAACGCCGTCACATATCAACTACCCATAAACAAAGTTCAATTCACCAAAACCGTTTTGCAGTAGTTTGTCAGGAAACAGATGCCCCAATGCTTTGTTTCCCAGCAGAAATGCTCAAATGGGAAAAAGCCTTGACTTGTTAGCAAGAGGAAAATGCCCATTAAAACAAATTGCAGAATTCTTTCAGAACTATTAATAACACTCAACAATATCAATCACCCTGAGATTTTACAGCATCAATAACATTACAGTTAAGTGTTTTATTACAAAAGGCCCATTCCCCACCCCACGCTGGACATTTAATAAATAAATAAATACACCGTGGAAATAAAATGTTCCTTTTCACCCTCTTTCACTCTGCAATGCATTTATATAAGTGGATTTTTGTTGTAGTAGTTACTGTGTTCCCATTCATTCTTAAGCTTTAGCGGTTCAACGGCAATTTATCAGCCCCAAGTGGAAAATACCTGGCACCTACTTAAAATGCATGGAGCTAGCAATAAAATTAACCTTGTGGCAATTGTTTTCCCACATGTTTGATAGACCAATGTCAGCTCATCTGTTAGAGGGAAATAAAAAAGTCAAGCCTAAATGTACAAAAAATTATGATGGAAGTCTTAAATAAAGCAGGGGTAATGCAAGTTTATTGAGTCAAAAATCAATCAATCAATGAGCAAGTGGATTAGGAGCACCTCAGAAGCCCCCAAGAAATAATTTTGCCGAACACTGGGATTTAACTGTGGAGGACCAAATTCCAACACTTTTAGGAAGTAAATAATGAAAAATCAATTCAAAAGGAAAAACAGATCAAGAACCCTGGATTCTGACATGCCGACACATTTATTGCTGAATACCATTTCTTGGCTGACCCGAAAACTTCGGAAGGTGTTTATTTACTTTCAACACCTTCCAGAGATCAATATTTTTAATTTGGATCCGAGTTATTATTTTTCACATCACAGCATCAGGGAGCGGAGTAAAGTGGCTCATATTTTAGAGCTAAAAAGATCGATATGACAGCTTCACCTTCAGTGCAGCCCCCTGCAGTTGCCGAGGTGCACATCATAATGTCCCACAGGGGGCTGCAGGTGCCATGGCGCAGGGAGCAGGTCATTACCCAGCCAGGGAGGGAGACAGCCTATGATTTAGCTGATCATGAAGGGCCTAGTGCCCTTAGAAAACCAATCTTGTTTCCTCTCACTTTATCAGGCCTGTCTTTGGCCCAGCATCAGAGCAGTCACTTGGGGGGGGGGGGAGGAAAAGAGAAAGAACAGGCAAAGGGAAGCACTTCATTCCAGAAAGCAGATGTTGTCCCTCATCATGAAGGCATTCCTTCCTTCCCTCCGACCCCCCCCCCTTTTGCTAGAAAACATCTGTAAAGCTACAATTAATTTACCATACATTTCTCACAGTATTATTCAGAAACCAATAGAAGGCAAGGACAAAGGATTGCAGGATGGGATCTTCAGAAACCAGGAAGCATCATTCACAGGCTCCAGTGGCTCTATCGATCGCACCTGCTGGGGTTGAAGAGGCAGGTGGGAGAGTTATGAACTCAGAGAATGGATCACTGGTCCTGACATCTCCTCTGCTGAAACATGTGCTGCTGCTCTCCTGGGCCAGAAACAGGAATGCCTTCCTCAAAGTCAGGACATTCCCAACCAGAATTAAGGAATGCAGGGCACTGATTATGTAAACAAAGGATCAAACAAAAGCTAAAACAAAGGAGCAGAAGTAATCTACAATCTGCCTGATGGATGAACGTTCCTGCTTTGTGCTAGAATGGGAGACTAAGAATATGACAGCTTCCATCACATTAAAAATTGCTCTTGGTGTCACAGAAGTACAGATTCAGGGAACGTTTGTCTACGAATCTGTCTATGTCGTACTAATTTTGAATTTCACGGAGAAGAGGATCAACATGCTCTCTGGCACACAATCAGTGTAACATAGCTACTGCCAAACTGACACCCCGCAGCTATGTTGGACTATACCATTCATAATCCTGAAGAAGCACAGGAGGTTTCAGTTCAACAGTACAAGAAAGCGGTTTGGACATCTATTGCCAGCTAAAATGAATCTCGAGGCTTCTCAACTGGCACCGGGTCCTTCAGAGACCTCCTCCAAGCCATCGAAAACTAAAAAGGCAAAGACCAAGAATACCTCAACTACTGAATCCACAGTGGTTTCGAAGAAATTGAAGGTTTTGAAACCGTCTTCTAGACATGCTTCCCTGGCTCCAACCCACCAGACATTGGCCACGAATTCCTCATCGAACCCACAACACTTTGAATCCAACCACAACCAGCAGAATGTCCCAAAGAAGGGTACTGTTTTGGTGTGATATCTACAGCCGACAACTCTCTGCCTTCTTCGTCGGGGTTGAACCATCATTGCTGAATTCCTCCGATTTTGAGGAGAAGCTGAGTTTCCACCCCACGATGTGGCATCTCCGGATTCGGACGTTGGTGAGGCAAGGCCTCTTTCCTCCTCTGATTCAATTGGCAACTATGCCAAATTCATCTCCTGTATGGCTGCAGCTCTCAACCTCCCAACTCACCATCCAGCTCCACAACACTCGGGCCATTTAGTCAATCAGAAATCAGTTCATCTTGGTATTCTTCCCTCCATCATCTCCATGGCAAATGAATCCTTCCAAAAAAATTCCTTCTTCCTCCAAGTCCAGAAGGACCTGAGGACCAAGGGTGTAATAGTTTTCCCATACATCGAAGATTGGCTCGTCATAGTGGAATCTCAGACCCAAACACTATCTCATCTCCGGTTCATTCTCTCTGTACTGAACAGGTTAGGCCTTTGGGTCAACCAAACACACACACACAAAAATCCAAGCTCTTTGCAGCCCAAAGAGTCACCTACATAGGAGCTGTTCTGGATTTAGTTAGCGCACAAGTCTTTCCCCCTAAATCTCGAATTCAAGACATTGCTGATGTTGTCCCTCATTTTCGTCCCGTTGCAAGAGTCCAGGCACAACTGTCCCAACGCCTCCTAGGCCTCATGGCATCTACCACCACCATCATTCCTTTTACTCGACTAAGGATGAGGCCTCTACAGATGTGGTTCCTTTCCCAATTCAATCCAGAAAATGACCCTCCAAACAAGTTGGACATTGTGTCTTCACAACTACCATCTGTTCTTGCATGGTGGACTTCACCTACAACCACCTTCAGCATCCATTCAGGTCACCTCAGATGCCAGTCTTAACGGGATGGGGGGCCTTCTGCAAGCACTTCCAAATACACAAGAAATAGTCCCCATAGGAAGCTCGCAGGCATATCAACAAGCTAGAACTACTAGCAATTTTCAAAGCGCTAACCAAGTGGTTACGGTCAATACTACATCAATGCATTATATCAAAAAACAGGGAGGAACTCATTCTCCTCCTCACACTTTATCTTTGGGAGTGATGCAATTCCCACAACATCATTCCCATAGCAATCCATCTCTCTGGACAGAACAATCTCACAGCCAATCGTCGAAAGTCCACTTCTTCCCATGAGTGGGAGTTGCACTAGTCTACATTTCACATCAGCCTATTTGCCTCCAAGGAGAACCACACATGCCAAACCTTCTGCTCCAGGCTGGAGGAGGTCACCACTCTGTGGGTGATGCCTTTACGTTTCAATGGAACAAGCATCTTCTCTATGTTTCCCCTCTCCCCCTGATTCATCGGGTGGTGACCAAAGTCCAACGAGACGAAGCCAACATCATTTTAATAACACCCTGTTGGCTACATCAACCGTGATTCGCTCACCTTTTTTGAATGGCATGCGATCATCTCCGCCTGCCCTCCTTCCCTTCCCTCCTCTCCAGGGATCACGGGGAAATCCTCCATCCGTATGACTATCTTAAAAGCAACCATGATTCTCAAACTGTGGGTCCCCAGATGATCCTGGACTGCAACTTCCAGAAATCCCTTCCAGCACAGCAAGTGGTGGAGGCTTCTGGGAGTTGCAGTCCAGGAAAATCTGGGGGCCCACCGGTTGAGAACCACTGATCTAAACCAACCAAGAATTAATTAAAAGTTACCATTTAACCCCACAAGTATGGTATGGGACACTAAATATTCTGAAAAAATATTATAAAAAACACCAACTGCTAAGCAATTCAACTCTCAACTTGGATCAAAATCAGCTATAATCAGATCAGAAATTTTTTGTTCTCCCTGTTGCGCCTTTCTTGACAGTTGCAGGGAGCCCCCTAGCTGTGGCTTTGCGAAGCAGGACTCAAATGCCATTGACTTCTACCAAAGATGTATTATTTTCAAGCAAAGGGACAGGACCATCGCCTCACCTCTCTGGAAGCTGCAGAATTCTTTTCACATAATCACATTCTGAAATTATATGAGTATCTTTTTCAACAGGCTAGAACAGCTGTGAGCCAAACGGAGACCTTAGCAATTCATCCTTTGGTTTCCCACTTTGGCATTTCAAATGAAGCGCAGAGACTAGTTTGCACACAGAATGAAGTCTTCTTCATTTCAAATGATCCACTGCTTATTCCAAGAATTAAGGCTCCCTCCTAGGAGCACAAAAAAAAAAAGAATAAAGAAAGTAGGCTTGCTTCATTGATAACATGGACTTCTACTGCACTGTGGTCTACATTACAGTTACTTAAATATTGTGTTGCTACTTTAAGGGATATAATTTTGAATATCAAGATGTCTAATGTTTCCCTAATTTTATCATATGCATTTAATGAACACTCCCTACCATATGACTTTATACATGATTCCTATGTTTTTTACAGAAGATACCTACCATATTTTTCCATATATAAGATGCTCCAAAGTATAAGACGACCCCCACTTTTCTAAAACAAAAGTATAGAAGGAGGAGAAAGAGGGGCTCATTTGGGATGAATAGTCCCCTCCTTTCTGTACTCACTATCCAAACAATATTGCAGTGTCCAGGGGTGCAGAAGCACTTTCACTATCCTGTCTTTTACACACATACACACAAACATTTTAAGATGCCTGTACTTGCCCGAAAGCCTGGTTGATTTCAATGGGATTTTCCTTCCTGTGGCTGCCTCTCTCTTACATGCTGTTCCCTTGCTCCGCACCCCCTTTGCCCCTCAGTACGTGTTAGATTGTGAGCGTCTGGAGGCAGCAACTTTTAGAGAAATGAGTCAGAAGATGAACTCGCAAATATACTATTGTCCGGATTACAAAGAACAAAAGATATCTTTGACTCAACCTCTAAAGATACAAAGATTTCCAATCCTGATAAAGTAACAGAAAGAGAGCAAACACTGTACTCCAAGCTACAGATGCCAACAACAGGAACTATGCAAACTAGACCTCAATATGAACTCTTGGATATCATGAAATCCCTGAGAAAAACTGAAATTAGCTCAAATCAAGACATTATACCAGAACAGAGGGCAGATCTCAACATGAACACAAATGACAAGAATGGTGCAGGCTAAGCCCTTAGGTGTGCCAAGTCCATGGAATATGATAGGCGCATCGTTTTACTTAATATCGGTGCCAAAAAGAGGAAAAATTGGGACTTTTTCTGTAGCAGAGCAGCCATCAAGATTCATATCAAGATAATACAACAACCAATGAAGAAAATTGATTTGACAAGGGAAAAACAACTTTTGAGTTTGGCAGGAAAAGGAAAAATTAAAAAGAATTTTTGGATTTGTGAATTTATTACATAAAAATGTTTTCTGTATTCTGATTATCTAAGGCTACCAGATAATTGGTATGGTAATTG
This sequence comes from Phrynocephalus versicolor, assembly GCA_023846285.1. Classification (NCBI taxonomy): domain Eukaryota; kingdom Metazoa; phylum Chordata; class Lepidosauria; order Squamata; family Agamidae; genus Phrynocephalus; species Phrynocephalus versicolor. The sequence continues at coordinate 7,139,210 of JAHTLZ010003518.1, read as the reverse complement.
GAAATGGAAAATGGAAATGTGAAGACAAATCTGTTATATAAATAAATGTTAATCTGTTAGATTTTTAAAAGAATAGTGGCAGTTAGGCATAGACACAAACTTCTATACATAAAGTGAAACATATAGACCAGGAGGTAGTTCTTTTATAATAGCCCATAAAGTATTAACTTGAATTAGAGATGACTAGAGATGATTGCTGAAATTAGGCACTCATTGGAAGAATAGGCAATTATACTGGAGCCTCATGGCGCCGTGGTTAAATGCCTGAACTGCAGGTAAAACTGTGCTCATGACCTGGGGTTCAATCCCAGGTAGCAGGCTCATGGTTGACTCAGCCTTCTATCCTTCCAAGATCAGTAAAATGAATACCCAGCTTGCTGGGGGGGGGGGGATGTGTAGCCTGCATACTGTAATTAAATCTGTAAACCGCCCAGAAACTACTTGAAGTGGTATGGGGCGGTATATAAGCAGAACACTTTTTGCTGTGCTTTGCTGTGGATGATATATAGAAGATATATAGTTAGCCAAATATAAATTGCTTAGTACTGAAGAACTAAATAGTAAAATGGAATAGACTGTTGAGATTAGACAGGCTATGTTCTTTGTATTAAAAATAGATATAAGTAAAGATAGAATATGGATGAGATAGTAAGAAAACTAAGTACGAAAGTATGATTATTCAAGCCGGGAAAGGAGATATGAATTATACTGGGCTCAAATGTTGGGGGGGGGGGACTATAACTGAACTGGTAACACGACAGGAGACAAGCAATATATTTGTTTTATTTATTTAATGTAGAAAATAAATAAAAATGTATCATTAAAAAAGACATTTTAAAACGAAGCTAAGAAAGAGGAGTCCATCCTGGAAAGATACTCCCCATCTTTTTGCCTTGGATGGGTATAGGCGGAGTGGGCTCCTCTTTCTCAGCTTTGTTTTTAAGTCTGTCCTACAAGTCTAAAAGCCACTGCCCCGAGACGCTCACCATCTGAAAGGTGCTGAAGGATCCACACAAAAGGAGCACCCGGGCCGCAAGCGAGGGACCAGCATGTGAGGAAGCAGCATGTAAGAGAGAGGTGGGAGGGAAACCCCCATTGAAATCAACCAGGCTTCTGGGCAAGTACAGGTGCCTTAAAAATGTGTGTGTGTATGTGTAAAAGAGAGGATCGTGAAAAATGTCTCAGCGCCCCTGGACGCTGCAATAATGTTTGTCTTGTGGATGCAGAAAGGAGCGAACACTGAAGCTGAGAAAGAGAAGCCCGTGCTGCCTGCCTACCTACAATGAAGACGGCCCTCAATTTTTAGCCTAAAAATTTTAGAAAATAATATAGCGTGTTATAGACAAAAAACACAGTAATTTCATATTGTTCATTTTCAGTCTCATAGTATGAAAAAGTGAAGTATCTAGAATGTTCACTGCAAATTATAATGAAGTATCTGGAAGAAACAAGTGGGAAGGGAAATAATTCCAAGTGTTTTGCAAATCTGTGTAAGCATGTTTAAACTATGTCTGTTGCAAAGCTGGAATATGATAGTAAAATTAAAAGGAAGTCACTACTGATAAAATTGCATTAGAATATGCACATTCTGCCAGGACCCTGCCTGTCACAGAACCTGATTCTGAGGGGTTAAATGGTGAAGAGCTGCTGGAGAAGCCTGGCAGCTCAAATCAGCAGGCAGCTGGGTCTGATGACTCAGCTGAAAACATATCTTCACCTCCTAGAAGGGTCATGAGCAGGATTCTGCAAAGACGTGCTACCAGGAGGGCTAGGGAAAGGGTCTTTGATGCTAGACGGGGAATCAGGGTAGCAAGCCCTGAGTACTAGCAGAAGCCTTTCCAGGAGTAAGGGTGTGTTCCCTGTTTTGGAATAAAGCTGGTAAGCTCACCTTGAGTTCTCTGTGGGAGCAATGCGTCATTTGAACTTGCAACCACGGTCCTGTCTGTGACCTTGGCTCTGTTTCATGATTTCGGACTGGCTTCCTGCACCACGGCTTGATCTGTTCCCTTGGGTTTGACATCTGGTTTCTGTGAGATATTCTGGTTTTGACTTGGACTGTTAATTGCTGGGAGTTGGATTCTGTTATTTATCTGGCACTTGATTGTTAGCAAAGGACTTGAGGTTGCCTGGCTTTCCACTAAAGATCTTGGCAAAGAACTGAACCCTGTTTGTGTGTGTGCTCTGTGTGCGGGTTTGACACATTCTATATAAAATTCTAAACATGTATGCAAATATGTCCAAATTATGTTACTTCTACCTTGACTTTTTAAAGATGACTATCGGTTTTCCAAAATATCCAAGGTGCCTTGAAAAATATGTTGGTTTTAGAATACGCTCTCAAGTCCCTCTAGGATTATTTTAGATGCTTATTCTAAAAACCAAGAAGTTAAAAATTACTAGTTTCAATCAGTCCTTAATATAAATTTCTTTCATGTTTCTTATTTTCATATAAAATAGGATTTTCAAATATTGCTTTTATAAGATACATCATAAAATTGTGTTCTAAGGATCATGAAACTTTATCATTCTCATTATCCCTGGGCTTTATTTCCATCACACTTAAAACAAAATCCTCACACCCATATGAAACCTATCAGTGTATCATTGGTTTCCATGCACCATATTAACTAAAGGATTAAACTGTAGCTCACTTTGAAAAGTGAAGTGTCAACAGAAGACATTCACATAGCCTTACAGTTGTCGCAGCCGTGCATGTGTATCTCAGTGTGGGATTTAAGTGTGCAGAACTGCCAGCACAAAAATTAACCAAACATCAGGGGATATCATGAAGAAATACAAGGTTAGCATGAAGTACGTATTCTGTCTCCCTCTGGTATAAGCACACACAAAGTTTATTCTTATAAGTATTAAAATCGGACAAATCTAAGAAGCAATCACCTACCCACCCACCTACCCTTTTTATTATTTGTGAAAATCATTACTGTGAACTTACTAAAAATTAGAGGATGAGCAATCTTTTTTAAAAACTACATATTCTGACAGCCTGCTGGGACCAGTCTTTTTTTAAGATCAGTCCTAACCCATGTGAATTTGACTGAACTTTGTTATATCAGTATCAGAGAACCAGTGTCACTCTTCCACCTTCTTTTAAAGTTAAGGTTTCCTGTAACAATATAAGCAACATGAGTCAATCAACTTTAGCATTCCAAAATACCATTTGTGAGACCCAGTCCTAAAAAACAAAAGGTTAAATCCCATCTTGCTGTAGCGTCAGGAGTTTCTGTCTTCTTCTGCCTCTTACTAGAACTTAAAACTTACTTCCAAGTGTTTCTTGCCTCATGATTCACAGCTTTATTTTAGTGTGCACAGGGCATGTAGGGAGAAGGAGGATTACTCCACTCCCAGGCCTCTTGTTGGAAAAGCACCTTCTACAAGCAATGAAAATATCCCACTAAGTCATGCCCAGACTGACCTTCCTAAACCAAATCTTAATATGCAGCAGCCATGGCAACTGGTAACAAATGGTTCTAGTTAACATCAAACCTGCTGGTACCATGGGAACTGCTTTTTCTGTTGGTGCTGTTACACCTCTAGACCTTTCTCCCCCCAAATAACCAAGCAGAAAACCTCTCTGGTGTTCTTTAGGGAATACATTGATTCCAGAGGCATTTTAATTAATGACTTAATGATTTAATTTAATTAATTTGTTCAACTATTCAAACATTTATTTTGTTTTTTTGTTTTTTGTTTTACAAAGCAAAGTGTTATGTTTATATACCACTGAATACCGCTTAAAGCACTCTCTGGGTGGTTTACAATTTATTTATGCTGGTGACCCCCCCCCCCCGAGGGGGCGGGGTACACATTTTACCAATCTCAGAAGGATGGAAGCCTGAGTCAACCTTGAACCTGTTACCTGGGATTGAACCCCAAGTTGTGAGGACAGTTATCGCTGCAGTACAACCATTTAACCACTGTGCCATGAGTGTGTGGTTTTTATATAGGAATTATTAATTGCTGGTTTTGGATATTTAAGTTTTCTCAAAAGTGCAATAGAAATAATTCTAATATATGGACAGGCTCTGTGAACTGAAGGCCAGAATCCTAATGGTGTTCATATGAGATCTGTTTAACCGGTCACGGCCAGCTGCAACTAACTGACAACATACCACGGTGCATCTTCAATGCAGAGTCAGGCAAGGGACCAGACACATGACTGCAATGTTCCCTTGTAGTTCAATAATTAGCTATGGCAAGTTATGCAACCCTCAAGCAAAAACAGGCTTAGTCAGGTCAGTCTGAATTGCCTTTATGCTCAGAAATTGCAATACCAGAAAGTTTTGAATCTGATGCACAACTATCTTAAGCAGTCTAGTCTGATGTAGTGGTGTCCCAACTTCGGCCCTCCAGATGTTTTGGACCACAACTCCCACACTCCTTTCTCATTGGCAATACAGGCTTGGCATTCTGGGAGTTGTGGTCCAAAACATCTGGAGGGCCAAAGTTTGGACACCCCTGGGAGCTAGGGAAAGAAAGTGGTATTGATATAAGGCAGCATAAAATGGATGGTAGTCTGTGGGTTTCTCAGAAACCTTTGTCATATTTCTGTCTTCCAAGCCAAGCAGAAACATCAGATGCAACATTTGGTTTACTACATGCACTGCAGTAGTTGCGAAGGTCAAGGACCTGGTCCAGTCTTGAAAGCCAAAGAATCTTGGTCTCAGACTACATGATAAAATCGCATTGTATATCCAGAAATATATGAAATGCCAAGGAATGTCAGCATCCCAACAGTTTTTAATAATACGAGCTCAGTTCCTGCACCCACTAACACGTAACCAAGACCAACAATCTGGTACCTTTCAGGTGTCTGGACTACCATTCCCATAATTCCTAGCCATGCTGCCTGGTCTCATGGGCTTCACAGCTGGGCAGCATGGGGTTGCCTACAAGTGACATATTAGCAAAGCCCATATATAATATTAACTGCATTGACATTTTTCTACTAGTTGTTTTCATCCTAACTGTATGATTGCATTTTTATGAAATGTCAAACTTCACAGAGAAAACTGGCATTCCTTATTACAGAAACTCCACCAAATAGCAAAATAAAGCAGATACAGGTGAGCTTGTGGCTCCCAGCTTTGGGTGGCCTGTAATTCCCTACCTCTCCTACTATTGGCCAAGCTGGCTGGGTCAATGGGAGATGGAGTCCAACAGCATATTGAGGGCCACATAATCCCCACCTCTGTAAAACAGCATGAAACAGATGAATTCCTCGCAAGGAGTAAAATTTCTAGGAACTGGCATGTTTCGCAAGATAAATTTTTGCCTATGGGATGCCTCGCAAGATGAAAGATGGTCAAAAAAAAATTTAAAATTCAAAAGAAAATTCAAAAAATGCTCCCAGGGTGCATAGCAAACCTGTAGCAATATAGAACATGGGGATGGGATTGTTGTGCTCTCTGTGCTACTGATCTGGTTTCCGGATTTCTTTCTATGTTTTTTTAAATCTGTATGAGGAGGGAGAGGGGGTTGGTGTTTCATGTTTGGTCTTGCAGTTTGTTTGTGGAGTTTTTGGAATTTTGGGGTGCATTTACTGAACAGTACACTACACAAATAAGCCATGAGAAGGTAGGAAGAGTTTGGATCTTCCAGCATCTGAGGACTTTGTGACAGAGTTCCTCAAGTCCATGAACACAGAGGGCTAACTTCCAAAGCAGGTCTTCAACTGTGATGAGACATGCCTGTTCTGGAAGAGGATGCCAAAGAGAACCTTAATTACCCAGGAACCATAATTGTTGGGCCATAAGCCGATGAAGGACTACCTGACCCTGCTGTTCTGTGCCAACACACAAGGTGGACAAGGAACAGTTGGGTGTTTTTTGGTGATCCAACAGAAAGGTGTGGGTGACATGTGTCTTGTTTGTAGACTGGGTCAACCAGGTTTTTGGTCTTTCTGTCAAGCATTACCTAGTGGACAAAAACCTATCACCTTGCTGGTGATAGACAATGACCCTGCTCATCCTCCAGGCCTTGAGGATGACTCACTGGAGGAATTTGCTTTCATCAAGGTGCTTTCCCTCCCCCCTAACACCACTCCACTAATCCAGCCCATTGACCAGCAGGTCATCTTGAACTTTAAGAAACTCTACATCAGGGAGGTGTTCCACTGATGCTTCGAGATGTCTGACAGTTCAGACATCAGCCTGGGGGACTACGGAAAGAGCACTTCAACATCTTGAGCTGCCTGCAGCTCATCAAGATCGTTTGGTATAGGGTGAGCCAGCAGAACCTGAGTTCTGCCTGCCAAAACCTGTGCCGGCTGTGTTGTGACCCCAGCCTCTGATGCTTCTGCACCTACTAAAGAGTCAGCAGTGTTGGAGGAGATTGTTTCCTTGGAGAGGACCATGGGCCGGAGGTCACTGCGGAGGATATCTGCGAACTGGTGGAAGGACATGATGTTGAACTGACCACCGAGGAACTGGTGGGCTACAGAAGGAGACACTGGTGGAGCAGGTCTACTCCGAGGTGGAAAAAATGTCAAAGGAACCTGTCTCCACCAAAGATCTGAAGGAGGTTTGCCAAATGTGGGCAAGGGTCAAAACTTTTGTGGAGCAGCACCAGGATGACCCATCATTGGCTCAGGACAGGGTAAAGACTTTTGAAACTGACGTCATGTCTCAATTCAAAGGGATGCTGAAAAAGCACCAGAGGCAACAGACAATGGACAGCTTCCTTATGAAAAGGCCAGAGGAAGATCTTTCTGGTGGTGCTGCCCAGCCCCCCCCTCCTCTTAAAATTATTATTTTTAATTTGTTTGTAAAAGTTTCAAAATGTTGTGTTCTGTAAATGTTGAACAGTTGAAGTTTGCTATGTTTTAAAAGTTGCTGTGTGATGTTTTAAAGCTTGCCAGTTGTATGCTTGAAATATCACTGAAGTGTACTGTACTATAGAGATGAGCACAAAATGAAAAATGACATGCTATTTCGTTGTTTCATTATGTAATGAATCGAAACAAAATAAACCATTTGGGACCAAAATGAACTGGTTTTTTTGTTGTTGTTCAGAAACTGAATCAGGGGAGCTTCGTTGGACTCTTCCTTGGAAGCTCCCCAAATTTGGAGTGGTTTGGGATTCAGGGGCCCGGGTTATTAAGCTCCAAAGTGGGTCCCCCAGGTAATTTTAAGTGTTTTTTTTTTAAGAGGTTTCAGATGGACAGTAAGGGGATAGGTGGTGGAGGAAGCAATTACTCACCATGCTTGAACCGGAGAATTAATTGCTTCTTCCTGTGTAATGGTAATGTAGTGCTTAAATATTTTCCAGGTTGAAATTCATTAATTCTCCAATCTGCTAAACATAACAATACATTATGGTACTCGGCAGGCATGTTCTGGCACGGAAATGGCGGGGGAGCTTCCTCAAGCTCTTCCCTGTAGGCTCCTGCAATTTGGTGAGGTTTGAGGTTCAGGGGACCAAGTTATTCAACTGCAGAGAGAGTCTCTATATCTAACTAAGAAAGATAGTTTCTTTCCAAGTGCTATCAAACTGCTGAATAATTAATTTTTACTTCTCTTCTTCCTTTTTAAATAATAGGTTATATTGTATTGCTGTACTGTGTTTTTCTTGTTGACTATATGATTCTTATATTTCCTTTTATATATGGAGAGGATATTTTACCAAAACAAATTCTGGGTGTGTCCAACCGTACTTGGCCAATAAAAGTATTCTGAACTGTAAGAATGTGTATGTTATGCAGCGACAATATAGGTGTTTCGCTTCCAAAAAGAATAATTACTAACAAAATGAAACAAAACTACTACTAAAAAAAAAACAAAATGAAATGAAACACTGTACTTCCATTTCATGCCCATCTCTACTGTACTTTACTGTAGTATGTTTGAAAAATTAATGTGTGGTGTTTGGAATGTTTAATATTGATTAATAATGTTTTTGCACAGTGTTTATGCCTTTAAAGTGAACTGTATAAAGAGGTTTTTTTTTTTACAAAAAAACAAACAAACAAACCCTAGGCATTTCTGTCTTTTTTCTAGGCTTTGGAATGAATTAATTGGTTTCCCATTCATTCCTATGGGAAACCGTGTTTTGCAAGATGAATTTTTCATAAAACAAATTGACCTGTAGAATGAATTAAATTTGTCTTGCAAGGCACCACTGTGTTTATTTCCCTTACACCAGACTATTCTTTAAAAGTAGTCTAACTGGTAAGCCATCTTCATACTGCCAGGCAGGGGACAAAATAAGCACTAAAAGCACTTAAAGAATACGCTGGACTGCTGAACAGTTACGCAAAGGGGAGGGACGACAATGGCAAAACCCTATTTAAGTTATACTTTAGCACCACATCTCTCTGTTACTAACATGATTACTGGGGGTTGTTGGTCTCAGAAGCAGAGGCCAGAAGATGACAACCATGCATGCAGAGGAGCTTTAGAGCACATGCTTTGGGGATCATGATAGCAGATGCCCGCACATTCTTTATATTCAGTTTCCCTTTCCCTTTGGTATACACTTTAATAAGATAAAATCACAGAACATACATTTACTTCTGTCTCTACACCCCATTCTATCAGTAGTAAATCTGGGACAGGGACAATACGGAGCAAAATGAGATGAATACCTGAATACCTGACAGAGTGAATCTCCCTAAGGTCAGCTGCGGCTCAGCTCACCAGAGCTCTGCAGGCGTTCTCTCTTTGGGCGGCTACTCTCAGGGAGGCCCAGAAAACAGTCACACAAAAGCGGGCCTTCTCAGTGGCTGCCCCTACTTTACGGAATAAACTACCTAGCGAGATATACCTGGCACAGAACCTGCCTGCCTTTAAGAGAGCACTTAAGACCCTGCTCTTCAAAGAGGCATATGGCAACCACTAATGTGCTTTGTCTGTTCTGTATTTGTTGTTCTTGTTCCTGGGGTTTGGTTAGCCTTTAGTTTTTTAATGTATTGCTTGCCGGTTAGCCTTTAGGTTTTTTTTATATCTCTGTTTACTTTAGTACTTAATATTTTATACTTTATGATTATTATAAACTGCCCGGAGTTCCTTCTGGAGGACTGGTGGTTAAAGATGGGCATGAATATGTTTTTTTTTAACTTTTTTTTTTAAATTGAGATAGGTACCCTGACTTAAGAGTAGTTCGACTTAAGAGCATGCATTTGAAACAAATAAAATTCGTAAATTGAGGTAACACTGTAAATAAATAAATACATACATACATACATACATACATACATACATACATACATACATA
>JAHTLZ010003518.1:7085906-7129969 GCA_023846285.1 Phrynocephalus versicolor | reverse complement strand
AGAGCTTGTAGTAAAACAAGACAACTGGTGAAATTATAGGAAAACAAATGCATAATTTCTTCCTTGTTTAGCCAGTTTTGAGGCTGGAGTATAGGAAAGTCATTAATGTTATGTCCTCCTATTGATGTTCTAAGCCTTTCAGGGGATAAGTAATGCTTTCCCTATACTCCTCCATGTGGCCAGTTAAATTAGACACATTATTTCTATGCTGTTGGAGAGGACTGATCAATAGACACTTGGAAAAACCCTCACCAACCAAGGTGAAACATTTCTTCCGCATCAGAAGGGTTCTCATTTGAGAATGCCTGTTGCAACCATTTTTAAATTTAACAAAGAAACAGGAAAGTATTTCTGGCATTTTAATACAACTGTCAAAAAGCAAGAAATTATCTTGTCTGATTTTTTATTTTTTTAAAGACCACTAGATAAAGTCAATTTCTGTGACTGTTTTTCCTTGCTTCAGTGAGTTCAGAGGCTGGTTTGGAATATCTTGCCACACATTAGCTTATAATGGAACACAGTAATTTTTACAGCCTTGTAAACTGCAGGGGATATTGATGTACAAATCTTTTTATTTCTTAAATTACCAGTAATTCTTCCACTCAGAAATTGCTGTTAAATGACATGAAACACTTTCTCTCCTTCTCTCTTGTGGGTCTGCATACAGACTCAGAGATACACACACAGAAAGCCTGATTAGGAGAATTGTGTCTACAGAAGAGGGATTTTGCTAGTAAAATCTTTTCTGGAGATTTTTTTTTAAAAACACTTTGCACATTGAGTAGACAAGGAAGTATGATTTAGCAATGAAATACAGTTATACCATCTAATACTTGCTGTGAATTTAAAACACAATATGTCGAATGAGGATTGATATCAAGTTGCCAAATCGGTTACTGGTAGACTGACCAGGGCTTGAGGCACTGAAGAGATCTGAAATATTTCAAGTAGCCCTGTAGTACAATGACTTTACAGAAAAAGCAGTTTCCAAACCACTGCTGCCACATCTGAAGCAGACATGGGGAAAACTCCAGACTTCTAGCTTACACCTCCCATCAGCGCCCTCCAGGTGGAAGGTAAGGCATTGGGGGTTGCACTTCAAAAGACATAATAGGCTGAAAGTTTCCCACCTCTTCTCTAAAAGGCACAGAAGATTTGAAAACAATTTTCAAAGAAAGCAGAATGGAGGAACTCGATTAGCAAAAACTAGTTAAAGTGATACTGGTTTTCATTATCTAGAGTTAATTGTTCTCCCCTTGTTTTCAAACCCCAGCTGAGCCAAGAATCATCATGACTAAGGTTAGCTTCAAATCTCTTATCCTTGACAGACCCCAGGTACATGTATTTACATAGAGTGTACCACCATGTAATTTTTAGCAGCCAACAAGCAATGCATATGGATCAGTACAGCATATGGATTTCAGTAACAGCTACGAGGCTTTTTACCCTTGATATATAATCTTCACACCTTTATACTGTACATATTACAGTTTTACAAGCATCAGGTGAAGCTGGTTTTCACCCAAGAACGTCTGCTGTAATAAATTTTATATCTTTTAGGTACTACTTATCTTGAAGCACAATTCTACATTCCTTCACTCAGAAGGAAGCAAAATTGATTTTGATGGCACTTGGCCCCAGAAGACTAAATATATCAATCCAGCCTTAGTTTTTCTTACAGATTTCCCAGTACCTTCCCTCTGGAATATGTTTTATTTGTTTAAATTTTCAAAAAAAAAAAAAAAAAAAAAACCCTTCAATTCTCCCATTTTGCATTAGGAGATACAGAAGGATTCAACATATCTAACAATAGATCTAAGAGTAGTTATTATTAATCTCTACTAAATCTACTAAGAGTACGTTTTATTAATATAACAATCACATCTGAAATGTCAACTCGAATTAAGCAATCTGCAGTATATTAGGAAATGTGACCAGTGTGTACAATATTTACTTACTAATCAATTTTTAAGTAAGCATTTTGAATGCCTAAAAAAGTCTGTTAAGATTTTTATTTGAAAAATGATGCATGAGAAGATGGTGCAGTTTCAGACTATCGCATGACAGCAGTAGAAAAAAAGAGCATTCAGAATGAAACGATGCTTTTTCTTCCACCATCAAAATTTCATTATAACAAATCCAATATTCAAAAGCCCCAATATTCCCATTAGTTCGTATCACTAATTAGCATTCATGCTGTTTCTTCATCAAGTCATGCTGCTCTTATTTATGAATTAGCCGGATGAGTATGGGCAAATGTATTAGCAAGTTTCATCATAACAGTGTTTCTTTATTTTGCAAGCAATTATTTTTAGATTTTACCATCTGACAAGAGTTTTGAGAGAGCACTTTGTTCAAAGCAGGCATCTAATCCAGCATAAGATATGCCTTTCAAAAGGCCCTTTTACTTCTTCCATCACTGCCAAACTACTTCCACTAACTTAAAGATACCATTAGTTGTGAGCAAGTTTCACTTAATTCAGTGGGCTTTGTGTAGCCAAGCCATGCTGAATGGCTATTCCTACCAAACCATAAAGTGTTATCCTGTAACTATATCCTCCTCCGTATCATGATTTCCTATCATTTTAAAAGACTCCCTGTCTTTTCAGGAAGACAAATAGAGATTCACCTAGATGAAATTAAGCCAAATTTACCACAGTTATCATGGAGGGAACCAGCGGCCTTTTAAATAACACCAATAAGATGAAGGTAGAAAAATATGCCTTACGTTTCCAGCCAAATTCTAAAAACATTTACTCAGAAATTAGTTCCAGCCTATTCAAGGCCAAGTACCCTTAATTTATTCCTTGCTTAAAATAAAACAGGCAAACAACTACAATGCATCCATAAAGCATACTTTGGTACGGGGGGTATGTGTGCGCATGTGTGTGCTTCATATACTCAGTTAATTCACTGGATATTTAAGAAACAGAACAAGTAGGAAAAGCCAATGAAATAAAATAGAACTTTAACATCAGTATTCATTTTATAACATAATTAAAGTGCTTGGGGAAAATACTGGCAAGAAAGGTGGGAAGGATTTATAAGATGTTTGTGAATGCTAACTATCAGAACACTGAAATGTAGTCTTATCCTGCTGCTACAAATCTGTTTCTTGGCTGTAGGTGATTATTCTCAGTTTGCAAAACTAGGCAGCAAATTTTGAGCCATTAAATGATAAGAAAGGAGGTGGGACAGATGGAGAGAGAGAGAGAGAATCTAAATAAGAAATCCTCCCCCCTTTGCTCCCAATATCAAAAGCAAAAGGTTTAGTTCCTTGAGACAAAGAGTTCTTTTTATACACTAAAGTTTGAGATGCTAAAGCCAGAATAGCTGATGGTACAGCTACTGTATTATGTCGCTGATAATGGTGTGCAGGTTCACAGAGGGCAGAAAGAACCACAGTTCTAGTTTCTTAACCAGCAGATTCACCAACCGGGCTCATCTGTCCCAACTCTGACGGCAACAGGGTGTTCACACATATGGGTAACATTGTGCCCCTACCAACTTATTTCAAAGACAAGGGTTCACAGTACTCTGTATTACTCAGAAAAAGAAAACATCCCTATTGCACAACATGACTTTTTCATAACAGCAGCTGCATTTCAATTGGCTTCTCAATGGGATTCCCCCCCCCCTTTTCCAGGCTTCTCCTACTGACACATGGTTTAACAAAGTATAGAAATCACTTAGATTGAAAATACATTGGCATTAGGGCTGCTTTAACATTAAAGACTTGTCAGCAAAATGGCTCTTTTTGTTTTCTATATCTGCAAACTCTAAAATTCTATAAGATTTCTGCAAAACTCAATCCTACTGTGTCTCTGACACACAATTTAAAGATGCACATGCATACAAATGGGAAAAAAGAATTTGAATACCATCTGTGATACCTGTCATGAATTTGATTTCAAGTTACTCAGAAAACTGATGAATACATAAAAAATGAGGCAGGCACTGGCGAAGATATGCAAAAACGAGTAGCTAATATAGATTATTGAAATATTGGATTTTTTGGAAATGAGTTAATCTTTAAAATGTAAAAAAACAGCAATATATTTTATATTCTTTTAAAAGGAATGTTGAGCCATTCCTAAAACAAAAAGGCTATCCTTCTGTTTAATGGTTGTTTAGTTTCTCCAATGTAGAGGTCTGCACAGTACTCACTGCCTATACTATATTGCTCCTTTTATGTTTTGTTATCAAGTCCTTTGGGTGAACAAGTCTCTGCCTTAGTGTCTTTGTGGGTTTGAAATAAATAGGGAAGTGGTATTTGCCAAAAATCCTTTTAAGCTTTTCAGTCACTCCAGTCATGTAGGAATGACCAGGTTCTTCTGTCAGATCTAGGTCTCAGACTGATCCATTGTTCTTCTGGGTTGGGATACTGCATTGTTGAAGGCCCACTTTGGATATCCACAGGCCTTAAGTGCTGTCAACATAGGTGGGGTAACAGCTCAGGACCAGAATCAGTAGTATACCTCCACTTGAAGGACAAAGGGCACTCATTCAAATATGAGGATGTACACATATTAGACAAAGAAGATAGGTGGTTTGAGAGAGGGGTCAGGGAAGCCATTCCTGTGAGCATTGAAAACCTCTCTCTCAACAGAGTTGGGGGGCTCAGGCACAGTCTATCTGCCATTTATCAGGCTGTGATTTCAATGCTACCTAGACAAATCAAAAGTACTTCATTCCTTCACTACCAAGGCATAGCTAACGACCCATACATTATGGGTTTCAACACTTTAGGCCATTGTTCATCTTAAGGCTATTGAGACTGTTGTTTACCTAACGAGCCTATTCAGGCCATTGTTCATTTTATGAGCCTATTTCAGACCAGGGTGACAAGAGGTCAAAGTGAGTTATAAAATGGAGGACTCACAACTAGCTTTTTTCCCAGACAGATGAAGCTGTTTGACTGAGCAACAAAATATTTCAGTATCTCAAGAAGAAGAATTCCAGTTGCCATGACTCCACTTCCAGATAAACTCACCTGGATGACTGAGAATCTTCTTGATGCTGTTCAACTCCAGCTTCCACTAGCCAGCATGACCAAGGATGGAAGTTGTAGTTCATCAAGACCTAGAAGACTACAGCACTACTGAAAGGAGAAATCAGTAAGCTTGACCTTTGGGCCAGTTCAATCTCCTTCAGAAGGTTACTGTTGGGTTTTGATAATATTCTACTCTATTCCAGGAATGGCAAGCATGTGGCCCTCCAGACGCTGCTGGACTACAGTACCCATCAATCTTCACTGGTGGTCACATTGGCTAAAACCAACGTGAACTGCAGAGCAACACAATCACACCAGAGGGATGTAGGGATTGTCAGATGTCAGGCTGGAATAAACTTGTCTTCCTCCCATCTTGGCATCCATTCCTTGAAGGCAGAGCATTCTGATGGCAACTGTGTACATAGAGGTCCAATGTGTGTGGATCCAGAGGTAGCAACTGCCTGTTGAATATAATCTGGAAAACTGCAGGCCAGGACTGCACACACATCTGACAGTACCCATAAAGACCTCATATGAAAGTCACACGACATCACTGAAAGCCTGACTGAATAGCCATGACATCTGAAGTAAGGCACATGATAAGGCCTATTTCACATCCACTAAGGAAAAAATAACATCAGATCTGTTAACTGCTTAAGGTTAACGTCACCCACACTCACATACAAGCCTATATTGCCTCACTGAGAGAACACTGGATAGCACCAAAGTTTGAACTCAGTATGTTATGCGTTTTCATAAGAAGCTTGCCGAGGAACTGATTATTCCTTTTCCTGAGTTATCCATGGCTAAGAACAATCATGCCAGGGAATTTCAGTGTTAATATTTTTTTTTAAAAGAGAGATTTCAGTACTGAAACCAGACCATATAGAAACATCCTTCCTCTTTTGTTATGTAACCCGCCTTTTACTCAACTACTCCAATTTGCACATTTAACCTTTCTTAATCACCGACTTCTGCATTTGGGGAGCTCATCTGCTTCTTGATGGACATCACAGCTATCCTAACTTTGGATGAGGCATTTTGTAAGCAATGGGTGGTCATGCGGTCAGACATCCATACCATTCTCAAAGGTTCACTGGCCCCAAGCAAAGCTCTTCTCTATGCACTTCTGCCCACTTATTTACTTTGGTTCAGTACATTAAGAGGCTGTAATTTGGTGTAAAAGTAATGCTTTCATGCCACCTCCTGGCGAAGATGTGCAATTTTGCAGAGAGTGAGTGTTAAGGTGGGGGAACAAGGAAAACCACATACAGTAGTTTTAAAGAGTCAAAATAGCCTCTGAGAGCTCACTGAGAGCTCACTGAGAGCTATATTTGAATTCTCCTTGAACTACATTCAATTAGGTCATCTTCCTAAATCATGGTATTTAGCAAAACTGCCTAACTGCCATCGTTAATACACTCATGTGGTCCAGTATGTTCTATTCATTTCTGGGAACACACTGAGATTTTCTGAGACCCATTAATAATTCTCACAGGATTTATGTACAAGATAAATTCAATTCAATTTCCTTTTTCAATTAATGACCAATTATATGAGCCAGCATTGACTAAAAAAGCTGCTCAAGTATCATTAATCCAACAAAAATTAACTTTACAATTTTTGTAATAAGAACATAATTTTAAGGTAAAATAATGTCCCTTATTTAATAATGTTATCCCATATTATAGCACAGTTGCTATTACCTTGTTAAAAGGTCATATTAGCTCAAGATACTGAAATATTATCAGTGTGTAAGATTCTATTTTAAAATTAAAAGAGTCTCCACACTAATTACAAGCAAATTCATGCCAATTTAAGTGTGTTATTTGGGTCCTAGTCTTCTTATTCTCACACTGTTCAGCCTTGTGCATCTCAAGGAAGCAACGGTGAATTGGTGTTATTGTTGTTGCTGCTATAATACTGTTATAATAACAATTGCTATTATTGCAGTGCCTTAGGCAGTTTTGGTAATAGAATAGGTTACCTGATTGAAGTTTATAAAATCAGACACAGTGTGGACAAAGAAAATAAGGAAAAACTGTCTTCCCTATCGCACAACACTAGAATTAGGGGGCACTCATTGAAACTTCTGGGTGCTAGATCTGAAACAAATAAGAGAAAGTACTGTAATTTTTCGCCCAGAGGACCACTGGTCTATGGAACTCCATGCTGGAAGAAGTGGCGATAGCTGTAAGAAAGGATTAGACAAGCTCATTGAGAACAAGGGTATCAATGGCTATCATTGTTATGGATGGCTGAGGACATCCTCCAGGTTGCAGAGATAGGCAGGATATCTCTCAATGCCATTTGAAGGGAATCTTAAGCAGGTGAAGATATCTACTTGGATATACCCTGAAGTGTGAGACAGAATGCTGGACTGGATGGGCTGTGGCCTGTTCCAGCAAGGCTGTTCTTATATTCTTATTTGCCATTTTGAGGTGTAAACAAAATGTTGGATGTCATGCATATTTGTAAACAAAATATGAGATGGCAAAATCAATCAGAAAAATGGAAACAGTTTGTGTTAAATGATGCTGAAATATATATATACAAATGATAGCTGAGTGGATTAGAATACATCATGCACCACTATAAAAACAATGCAGCCAGTAAAGCCACAGAATTAAAGTACTGTATTACACAAGTCACCTGCCAACTACCTGTTTTCACACAATTGTAAAAACAGCTTGTAGATCTACTTTTACACACACACACACACACACACACACACATAGAGAGAGAGAGAGAGAGAGAGAGAGAGAGAGAGAGAGAGACAGAGAGAATTTTTTTAAAAAATCAGAGCCTCTGAACTGGTCATAAGTATAAGAAATGAAGTGAATCCAATGTCTTTCCATAAAACAATGGTGGTGAACTAAAGTCGTTTTTTGTGCTGCTCTTGTAAAACAAATGATGCTCAGTTCTTTCCAATCTAGTGTAAGATTTACTGTATAACAGACCCAGTTCTATCTTTTGCTCATTCCAATTCCACTACTATCTCTCTTGTTGTTGTTTTTAACCTGGCAACACATCCAGGTACAAGGGAAAACACAGCTAGGGCACTGCCACAGAGAAGGCTGTATTATCTGCTCAGGCAAACTGAATCCTCGTTAGGTGACACCATCACAGGAGCCTTTCTATCAAAACAAGACAGAGGTATCCGAATAGGATAATGCCTGGAAGCTGCCCAGATCTTTTACAAGGGGGGGGGGGTAAGGCCAACCCTACAATGGAACGACTTCTTGGGGTGGAGGGGACCATCCAAACTAGACAGCCTCCTTGGAGAAAGGCTCTTCCTCCCAGGATGACAAAAAAAAAAAAAAAAACCTTACAGCTTTAAAAGGTCTGGTGCTTGCAGTTGAGTGTTTATGGGGTCCCAGCAGCAGACACAAAAAATCAAGACTGTGGAGGTTTTGCCTACAGGTTTGCTTTGTTCCAGGTCTAGCATGCATTGTGCCCAGACCTTGCTGCTAACCTTTTAATGTATGCAACCATTGGACTGCTGAACTCTGATTCAGTGTCATAGTTCAGCAGTCCCAAACATGGTCATATTTGCTTGCCTCTGGTACATCTGGACTGGGTTGACCCCAGACTGCCTTTTAAGATTGCCTTTGGATTTCAGGCAGGGCTTTTGATTCTGGGCTTTGTTAACTAGGCTTGTTGGGTAGTTCTGCTTGCCCAGACCTCTGGGGACCACCAGCCAAAGGGGTAGCAGGACAGACAACAGAAGAACTAAAAAACATCTTGGCAGATACCATTTAACAAGAGAAGCATAATAGAGCTAGGTTTTGCAGGTTCTAAACCTCAGGAATTTTAAGCAAGAAACAGGGCAGTGTCGGTAAACCTATGGCAAGGGTGCCAAAGGTGGCACTCAGAGCCCTTTCTCTGGGCACCCAACATTGCCCCTTCACAGCCACCTGTATTCAGGTTAAATGGCTGTATTGGAACTTTGTAAAAAATTAGTGGCTGTTGCATCACAGTCTGGGCACTTGGTCTCTAAAAGGTTCGCCATCACTTAAATAGGGTATTAACAGCCATGCCCCGTCATGGTTCCCTGTTCTATCAGAGTTTAACTGCAACCCTCACAGTAACTGGAAAATAAATAAACTTTCCCCAGGAACAGTATATTACTGCCTTGTAACGTAAAGAATCGCTATCTGTCTTGTAACGTAAAGAATCGGATGGTGGCTTTGTCTTCCATAAGCAGCTAATAGACTTCAACCTTACAATTGTAAGACTTGCTCCTAATTTTTGAGATGGCTGAATTTCTTTTTTACTCTGCTTTTTGGAGTAGAGTGGCTATCAGAACTGCAACAATGAACACCTGGGCTTCGAACTTTACCACTCTGTCCAACAAGATGGCACAAAGAGAGCTACATTTATCCTTTAGTGTTTTATACATTAAAGCAAGCATTATGGATTGGGTTCAGTGACAAATATCATGCAGCATGACTCATTAAGGATCAGTGTAATCTCCACTGATTACACTACACTGAATTCCTCAAGGCCCACTTTGCCCCTCCAAAACATTAAAATAATCTGATGGTTTGTAGGACATGGAATATTACAGCTGGGCTGTCTCTGTCTAGGAACAATTATACCTAGTTTTTACAAGCCAGAGCTTGTAAAAACATGGAACTGTCAAAAAATACCACCAAGTTGTGCAAAGACATCCAGAGCAGGATCGTCTCTAATTCCCAGACAAAATAGTTATAAAATCACTGCACCTCCACTTTGCCATGGATCAATTTGAATTTGCTGGCCCTTACCCAAGCCATTGATGCTGCAAACCCATTTTCAATGCCGCAATGATTCAGGAAGCAGTTTCTACCCAGTGATAGAAACTGTCCTTTAGGAATGTTGTTTAATAGTCATTGGCACATTGTGGATCAACAAGTTCCATGAATTCACTGTGGAACAGATCCCATTACTGAACAGGTTCTTTCCATCTATATAGAAGGTTTAAGATCCACTGAAGAGACTGCACTTGCATAACTGATTCCTCCTACTCCCCGTACTCCCCCCAGAACACACAAAATTTGCTTCAGAAGGAAGGGAGACTGGAAGGGAGACTGAAAAACTGGAAATTTCTTACCGACAATTAGGATAATTCCAAGTGTAAACAGCACTCAGTGGTTGCTACCAGAGGAAGGAAAGCCCAGAAACCAACTTTATATCTGTTCTGAGAATAATTGCTCTATCTGTTTGTGTGTCCTAAAACAGATCATAATCAATTCCACTGGATGACCACAAGATTTAAAGCTATGAGATAAAACCTATTGTATTCCACATTTCCACACTGTCTAAAAAAGTAGTTCCCAACCTTGGATCCCCAGTTGTTCTTGCACTACAACTCCCAGCACAGCTAATGGTGAAGGCTTCTGGACGTTTTAGTCCAAGAACATCTGAGGACCCAAGATCAGGAACCACTGGTTTAAAGTATGACAAACTTCACATTGCCATTAGTTTGTCCAAAAACAAGGGAATCAAATGTTTTTTTATTGCTGGGTGAGAGGCTTAGTTTTCTGAAAATTTCTAGAGCCAGTCATCATCATAAAAATCTGCCCTCCAGAATTAATATTTTAAAAATCCACCAGTTAACCTACGCAGAAGAAAACTATCAGAAGCCTACATTCTCAAGGGAAGACTTGACAGTTCTAATCTGCAGAAGACAATCACCGGTTCTGTCTTCTCTTTAGAACAGGTTCAAATAATAATATGAACCAAGGAAGAGGTGATTTTTTTTTACACCAGAGAGAACCCACAGAAGGACAAAAGAAGATAGACAAACACCTTCTACCATTCTCTGGGGTGCCATCATCACTCTGCTCTCCAGTCAGTTTGTTCCTCTTTTGTATTACTGTACTTTAGTTTGGAGCTCTGACTGTAGCAATGGCAAGTATGGGCGTTTATACACGACCCCTAAACTCCGGGGCAAATGGCTCCCAGCTCCGGAGCTTAAAAATGTTTCCCCACCCGCTCCGGAGTTTACAGGAAATTAAGTGCGACCACGCCCACCTAAGTGCGTCCCAGCACACTTTTCATGTACCTGCTCTCCGAGGGTGAAAAATCTTGATGCGGATGTGCCGGGCTCTCCTCGCTTCTTTTTGTTGTTGTTTTTTGGCTCCCGCCCCTTTAAGAGAAGGAATCACAACAACGGGGCGGCGTCCACCGGCACCGGATGTAAGCCTGCATTCTTTTGTCCCTTTTTTTTCTCCCTCCCCTCACGCAGCCAGCAGCCAGGAAGTGCGGAGGGGTGGGGACGCAGGAAGAGCGACAAACCCCTAAGATCTCTGGTCTGAATTTAAGTGACCAGCGGATCTTAGGGGTCGTGTAAAAGCGCCCTATCCTACTAGATATTTACAAACATGCCAAAGAAATTGCTGAAATGGCTACAACTAATTGAAAAGGTACAGATCCCATGCCAATCATGAGCCTGATCACACACTGAATCAAGTACCTAGCACCTTGTCATTTCAGTGGCCTTTTGGCTACTATTTCTTGCAGGCCATAAAAAGATGCTTTGATGCCACTTCAGTTACCACACCCAGACCCAGGCAAGGCAAAGATCACAAGCATGGCAGATGTCATAATGGGGATATGTCTTTTTTAAATCTTGTAGTAGCATCCAAAGGCCTATCTAGGTGGCTAGAACATAAAGCCTTCTGATATTTCTCCACACAGGAAGAGAGCACCGTGGCTGCCAACATCCAGCCACTCACCTATTTAGCCAGAAAAGGAAATTTCTGTGGGTGAAAACTCAAACCAAAACAGCCACATGAAGGTTCATAGCTAGCATTTTCCAAGAAAAGTCGAGACAACATAACAAACAACATTTAATCACTACATTGAACACAGAACATTACCATAATACTGTACAGCATTGCAGGTTGCTATATAACTTTGCACAAAGATCATTATTATGATTGTTTCTATCCTAAATGTCAAGATGTGGATTCCCAGCTATTCAGCATGTGCCTTTTTCATCGACATTTGAAAACAAAATCACACTACCACAGCATCGTGAGAGAAATCTGTGGCAGGTCTGTGTCACTGGAGAGCAACAGCTGAAACTGCTCCAACCAGCAGTTGTTACAGAAACTCCAGCAGGTCCAGAATATGACGGTGAGACTACAGAGTGGAGTTGAGAAATGCTATCATATATCCCCTACTCTGGCAGGCTTGCACTGGTTATCTGTTCAGTTCTGTATCAACCTTAAGGTGATGATGATGATGATGACATACAAGGCCCTAAACAGTTTGAGAGCTCTATACCTTGCAGAACGTCTCTTTCCAGTGAGATCTGCCCATGCAACCTTTTCAGGCCGGGTGGATGAGAAAACTGACTCCAAGAGACACCCAGAAAGAGAAGATCAAAAACTGTGTCTTCTCGGTAGTTGCTCCCCATCTCTGAAACAGTCTTCCACTTGAAATCTACCTGTCCCCTGGGAACCTTTAAATAGTCTTGGAGAACCTGCCTCTTCAGACAGGCCTTTCCAGAGCCTGTAACATCTTAACACAGTGGTTATTTAAGCATTATACTGTCAGTTCACCACCTTACTTTTAGTTAATCATTTTTAGTTAATTCAATGTTGCTTAATTCATGTGGACTGATGTTAATTTTGATTGTTTAGCTTTATGTTACTGTTTTCTGTTTGAAAATGTTATTTTTATGTTATGTTGTAAACTGTCCAGAGTGGTCTTGGCAGCCAGATGGGCATTATAAGAATCAGATCAAATGAAATCAAATCAATCATGCATGCATGAACATGAATTCTGCTGTGCATTGGTGACCTTATCAACCTCATGATCAAACTGTAGCTTTGTTGTTGGTCCCAGCTGATAACAACTGGAAGCCAGGGTAGCCCTGTACCCTTTATGTAAGAAGTTATACCACCACGATACACAGTCAAAGAAAAGGGTTTCTCCACTGTGCATCAAGCACATATTTTCATTTCAAGTGTAAACCTGACCCCTAAGCGAATGCACTCACAGCCCAGTGCTGAGCAGCACTGCTATTCAAGATTGTATATCCCACAGAAGCTAGAGAGATTTACCACTAGTAATACCATTTACAACTGCAGCCTAAATATATAATCTTCACTGCCAGAGGTACCTCTGGTTGCGTGTTGAACAAATCATGTTCCGCCAACCTGAACAGACAAAGAAAGTGAGCCAAGACATTTACCGTGAAATGTTCCTGTGACTTGAAGTTCTCATCCAGGTAAACCCGGGCTCTGTTGTAGTCTTTCATTGCATCACTTGATAACAGTTCTCTAAAAGGACATAGAATGAAAGAAACAGGGAGTAAATAATTTTTCTAAATATTAAGTACCCCTTAATTTAAAAATCAATAGGAGAGAAAATCAGATCATAACATGCTGACATCCCACTGAATTTCAGAAGACAAAAGCTGAACGTAGGCACCAAGGGACTGGGGAAAATGGAGCCCCAAATCATGAATGGCAAGTCTTGCCCAACTTGTTCCATTTCAGTTCTGCACGCCTTTCTCATCCACCTCTGTAAAAACATGTTCCCAACAACCCTGTTACACCTTGAAACCACACAGAAAACACAAGAATGCTTCTCTTTTTTATTAAACAAGTAACCTCCAGAATGCTGTTGCCAATTTAACATTTGCAAGAAAATCACAGATCAGTATCTGGAAGTTGAGTCCTGGCAACCGGACTTCTTTTTCTTGAGATATTGAAATGTTTCACTGCTCATCCAAACAGCTTTGTACATAGATAGGTACTTGCTGTTTGACTCCCACCGTCCATTATAACACAAATTAGGAGTCATCATTCTAAACCACAGAGCAGAGAGCATCCCTACTTCCATGGAAAACAAGAAGAAGGAAGACAGGCACCTAAAAACAGCACTTAAGGCCTGTGGATATCCCAAATGGCCCTTTGACAAAGCAGTGTTCCAACTCAGAAGAACAATGGATCAGCCTGAGACCCAGAGCCAACGGAAGAACCTGGTCATTCCTTACATGGCTGGAGTGTCTAAGAAGCTTAAAAGGATTTTTGACAAACACCACATCCCTGTTTACTTCAAACACACACACACACACTAAGGCAGAAACTTGTCCAAATACAAAAGAAGAAATATAGTACTGTACATGCGGCCCAATGCAGTGAGGAGTATGTAGACCTCTACATTGGAGAAACTAGACAGCCATTAAACAGGATGGCCCAACAGAGGAGGGGCAATAGTTCAGGACCAGAATCAGCAGTACACCTCCAATTGCAGAACAAAGGGCACTCTTTCAAAGATTCCATCAAAGCAAAAAGGGGGTTGAGCTGTGTGGGCATCACACAACACAATTGCAAAAATAGGTTACAGGCGATACCTTTATAGGCCAGTATTAAAAATAAAAAAACAAGGAACACTGCAAGCTTTCGAGTTTACATAACTCTTATTCAACGTGGGTCCCAGAAGTTCAGACATGGTAAAATATGTGCTTTACCAGGATGTGACTCTTTGATGTTCTTAAAATACATGGCTACAGTAGATGGTGTTGCAGCCAGGGCAGAAGTCTTGTAAGAGGCTAGAAGGGCAGTTGTAAAAAGCTGCTTCTTAAGTCACACCCCTGTTCTTCAAACAAAGAAACATGGGTCATATACCACCCCCATTCCCTTACCCAGCTCCATTTGGAACTGCGAGGCATACATAAAAACATAAGAACATAAGAAGAGCCATGCTGGATCAGGCCAATGGCCCATCTAGTCCAGCTTCCTGTATCTCACAGTGGCCCCACCTGATGTGTTTGGGAGTGTGAGACTAGATATATGTTTCCTGATATCTAGTCTGATATCTAGTCTGTTTCCTGATATCTAGTCTACCACTCCCCTGCATCTGGCCCTTGAAGTACCCCGGTTTTAAGCCTGGAGATTACACATCTCCCTCACGGTTTGTAACCTGTGATGGACTTTTCCTCCAGGAATCTGTCTAATCCCCTTTTGAAGGCATCCAGGCCAGATGCCATCACCACATCTTATGGCAGCGAGTTCCACAGACTAACAACGTGCTGGGTGAAAAAATATTTTCTTTTGTCTGTTCTTACTCTCCCAGCCCACAATTTGAGTATATGTCCCCTAGTTCTGGCATTTTGTGAGAAGGAGAAGAGCTTCCCTCTATCCAATTTACTCATGCCCTGCATTATTTTGTATGTCTCAATCATATCCCTCCCTCAGGCACCTTTTTTCTATACTAAAGAGCCCCAAATGTTTTAGCCTTTCCTCATAAGGGAAGTGCCCCAGCCCAGTAATCATTTTAGTCGCTCTCTTTTGCACCCTTTCCAGTTCCACTATGTCTTTCCTGAGAGGCGGTGACCAGAATTGTACACAATACTCCAGGCGCGGCCTTACTATTGTTTTGTATAATGGCATTATAATGTTGGCTGTTTTATTTTCAATCCCCTTTTTGATAATCCCTAGCATGGATTGGCCTTCTTCACCTCTGCCACACATTGGGTAGACACCTTCATGGAGCTGTCCACCAACACACCAAGATCTCTTTCCTGATCCGTCATGGATAACTCAGAGCCCATGAGTTGATAGATAAAGTTTTGATTTTTTGCCCCAATATGCATTACTTTACATTTGGCCTAGAGGAGAGGGGAGAAAAGTGTTGATGCATAGGGCCCATATGCTTCATTCCGGGATTGGGGTAAAAAAATAATTGTAAGTCCACTAGGTTTGCCAATTGGAACTGGACTGAATGATGAGGATCTACACATATTAGACAGAGAAGATAGGTGGCTTGAGAGAGGGGTCAGGGAAGACATTCCTGTGAGCAATGAAAATCCATCTCTCAACTGAGGTGGGGGGCTCAGGCACAGTCTATCTGATACTCATCAGGCAGTGATTTCAACAATCCCCAGCCAAATCAAAAATACTTCACACCTCCACCACCAAGGCCATAGCTAATGATCCATACTTTATGGGTTTCAGCACCTTAGGCCATTTCCCACCTAATGGCCTATGGAGATGATTGTCCACCTAATAAGCCTACTTAGCCGTAGTTCATCTTATGAGCCTATTTCAGACCAAGGTGACAAGAGGTCAAAGTGAACTATAAAATGGAGGACTTAAAACTAGCTTTCCTCAGACTGATGAAGCAGTTTGGATGAGCAGTGAAATGTTTCAATCTTTCAAGAAAAGAAGTCCAGTTTCCATAACTCAACTTCCAGATAATCTGCAAAAACAAAAACAAAACAAACAAAACCTGTCACTCATAATACTGCACCAGTTGCAATCCAGAGCACACAGTCCCAGAAACAAGGAATAATTTTGCCAGCAATATTTAGGGCTGTGATCACGAATTCTGGACCACTTGTGGCGCAGTTTGGTGCAAGCTATTTCTCAGCAATCACAAGAAATATCGGTGAAAGAGCTCTGGCAGGAACCCCATCCGTGCCTATGCTAGATTTTTTTTGGTGCAGCAGTGGGGCTAACTATATTTTTGAAGGCTTTCACAGCTGGGATCTGATAGTGTCGTGAGTTTTTTGGGCTGTTTGGTTGTGTTCTGGAAGTTTTTATTCCTAGCGTTTTGCCAGATGGCTGCTTTCACATGACCACTAAAATCCGCAGCAAACTTTGATCCAGATCACGGCCCAGAGCAGTCACATTGCTGATGTTGCGGATCAGATGTTCCCATGTCATGTTTTGAAAATCCGCAACCATTCTGATCCCACAACTGAGAACAGCAGCAAAGATACCATAACGGGGGTGAAAAGGTTTTGGTGCAGATTTTCTGTGTTCCCACGCACTCAAGTAACGGTTTAAAATCCGCACCGGAACAGCGACAAGGATTTTACCACCTCGAGACCAGGTACTTGTAAAATATCCTGGGTCACAATTAAGTGGGTCTGGTTACACTTTATTCATTTTTTAAAGTCTGCTGCTTGTGGGAAAACAATCCATGCTCCACATCTGCGGGCACTTTGCAGCGGATTTTAGTGGTCATGTAAAAGCAGCCTCTGTGGCTGGCATCTTCAGAGGGCAAGGAGCCCCGGGAACTCTGGGGTATAGAGCTGGGGCTAACATTTTTTGGGAACCAAGCTGCAGTGATGATCCCCTCCAGTGGATGGAAGGGTTGCTTTAAAGATCACTCCTGTTAAAGCCGCTGTTTCCAGTGTGATCAGATGTGCAACATTTTAACCAGCATTTAACCATAACTAATCACACCCTTAGTCATTTTCTCTCACTGGCGAGTAAACTGGCAACAACCTTCTTCTATTCATTGTATTGTTGAAAAAAAACACAAGCAACTGTCTGCTGACCAATATCAGTAGAGGGCAGTGTTCCTCTACTTTCAGTGTGGCAAAACTACAAGTACTGTACAGCAAATTCTTATACAGGAGCTAAAGGGAGGGGGAGGATAGAAGGGGGTAAAAAAACCACTCATGCAAGAATAAACTGAGACATCTCTGTTACATTGGAGATACTGCCACGGTGACTTAACAGTGAAAGGAATGGCAGACAAAAGTACTATGCACCTCTAATGTTCCCTGAAGCAAAATATATTTCACTATATTTCACAAACAGTTGAATATGCAACCTCAAACTGTTGGCATTCACATTAAAACAAAGGCAACATAGCACAGAGAGATGAGCATGATCAAGCCCACGCAATACCAAAATATAAGACAGCAGAAGCATCTTAAAGCAGCTCCTCCACTGAATCAGTCAATCTGGGAACTCACACTGCAGTTCATTGAGGGTGCCATGTAGGGAGGTTTTACAGGGGGTGTGTGGAACTGAGGTGTGTTGTGTTCGCATCTCCTGCAACTGAGCCCAGCACTTCCAGTGTGAACTGCAGCCACCAATAAATGGAGGGAAATAATTTCAAGGGGCAAAAAAGCATCATGAGTTTAAAAACGTGTTTCACTTTTGTTCAGAAATCTTTCTCTTGGCCTTTCTAACAGAAACAGACCCTGCTGTGTCATTTATTGCATGACAGAAGAAATATATGGCTGCATTTTGGTCAGGACGGCCATGATTTCAGGTCTCCCAAAACACCTCTCCCTGCCATGATCCCTGCCTATGGCAGCTTGATCTTCCTATATCAACAGCAGTAGATTCTGCGTATGTTCAACTTAGTGGAGAAAGACTGACAATAAAGCTAGTGTGTCCAGCTTACTCCTTCTCTGATGACTGAATAAGGTTGGCCCTTACATAGTCACCTAAAACAGGGATGGAAGTTATATAGTTTGGGAGCCATGCCTCACACTTTTGTGCAGCCTCTGATCTCTCCTGAGTTACAAAGAAAAATCAACAAAACTAAAACTGCTGCTTTCTGAAGCCTCCAGGAGTTGCACATCTCCTTTAAAGCCAAGTTTGGCGGTTCGGATCTCAGGTGCCACGCCGCAGAGTCAGTACCTGCTGTTAACCCCAACTCCTGCCAACCTAATAGTTCGAAAGCATGTAAATGCAAGTAAATAAATGGGCACCACCATAAAAAGCGGGAAGGTAAACAGTGTTCCCTGCGCAGAAATGCGTTCAGCCATGCCGGCCACGTAGCCACGGACTTGCACAACACCAGCTCTTTGGCATGAATATGGAGATGAGCACCACCCCTAGAGTTGGACACAACTAGCATATATGTGCAGGGGAAAACCTTTACCTTTACCTTACTGTATAGCTCTAAAACATGATGTTTTCCCGAGGTCATATGGTAATAGGAAACTTGATGTTGCCTTCTTGTCACTTCCACAGGACTAGAATGATACAGTAGTCCAGTGTGCCAAAAAATAATTTCCAGACCCCCACAGCATGCTCAACTGTAATCTCAAGCAGGAGGCATCTATGTTCAAGAATAATCATGATGGCTTCCTCCCTCATCCCACTGCACAAGGTGATTTAAAAAAAAAAAAAACCCAATGCTTTTCAAAAGTGAATTCATGAGCAGAGTTTATACTGCATTTTAGCCACCACACATGAGCCTCCTTACAAACATTTTCAAAATGCTTCCCGTACCAAAAATGCTGAAGTTTTATATAACAGCATGCCTGACATATGAAGTAAACAGAGTAATATTGATCCCTTCCTTTCCTTTCTTTCTTTGGAAAAATACATTTTGACTTGTAAGGCAAAGACATTATCAAGAATCCTTGTTACTTACTTAACAAACTTGTCCACATGAGACATGGAGGCTTCATAGTTTTTCCCGCCAAACTCTTGACAGTGCAGTGCCATAAAATGTGGCTTATGTGTGTGGACAACCTGCAAAACGAAACAAAGCATGAGCACCTCCAGAACTTCAACAATTACCCAAACAAAAAGATAGCATCAGAGGTTAACATTATAGAGATTTAAGGTTAGAAGCACAACTTTTCCCAATAACAATACTCTTTGTGCAAGTTCAAACATCTTCAAAGTTCAAAAAAATGTGTTACATTCCATAACATTATTTCAGAACACTCAATGGGAATACAAGTCTTACATCCACTGTACTACACTTTTCAGTTATATCTTCAGAATGAATTACGGACAGAGTCGATCCCTTAACTAAGAAGCAAACTGTCATGTTGGCTGAATCAAATCTATTTCAGCCAGCAAACTTTTGCTATTTAGCATTTGTTCTTCTACTCCAGTAGTATTAAATAGACGGAATGTGCCATTTTAAAAGCTTTGATGGTATGATGAAAAAAAGGGGAACATAAGTCCAAACACATAAGACAGATCTGGGAGAGAAAAGGCGAGGCAGTCTAATAACATGAAATGGCTTTGATCCTCCATGGACTGGCAAACCGACAGAATAATGGGACCTCAGGGGTGGCCCTTTATGGCAAACGAGAGGGAAGAAAAATAAAGCTGCTTCCTATTGGGAAATTGTTGTTAAAACTGATGGCCAACAGCACCATATAGCAATGGTGAGAAGGAGCATGGATGGCTAAGATGGAACACAGGGGCCATGTGGCACAAGCAGAGGAGGAGCTATGGCACAGCCCAGAAAGCTGGCAGGGGCAGAGAATCAAGCCAGCCTTCTTCCTGCCACAGTAGGGTAGGAGCCAAACAAGGCAGCGGGGTGGGGGGCAGTATATGCAAAGTAACACCGCCAAGGAGTTGCTGTCATATTTTAGGCTTCGCAGAGCATCACTTCCAAAAGGTTGGTCACTGCTGAACATTTCTATCTGATTTTTCAATCGAGTTTCTTTACCCCCTGGGAACAACTATCAGACTTTAGCAAAACTGCCAGATCAAGTCACCATAGGCAAGGTATCTATGATAAAATCTATGGGGGGGAAATCGGGCCTTCTCGACGGACGGCCCGGCACTCTGGAACAAACTGCCCACAGAGATTAGGCTGGCGGAGTTTCTGCCAGCCTTTAGGAGAACCTTAAAGACCTGGCTCTATATGGAATGTTTTGGTAATCGCTGAGTGTACGATTATGTGCTGTGTGCTAGTTGTATTGTCTTGTCCCAGCCCTCTTCTTGCCAGATTTTATGTTGTAGTATTATTTATTGTTTTTACATTTATTTTTAGTTTTATTTTGTTTGTTTATTATGGGGTTGTGTTTGGGCAAATTGTTTCGTAATTTGTTGTACACTGCCCAGAGTTCCCGAGGGAAAATTGGGTGGTTAATAAGTATAAAAATAAACAAATAAATAAAA
Organism: Phrynocephalus versicolor; assembly: GCA_023846285.1. Lineage (NCBI taxonomy): Eukaryota > Metazoa > Chordata > Lepidosauria > Squamata > Agamidae > Phrynocephalus > Phrynocephalus versicolor. The sequence continues at coordinate 7,109,353 of JAHTLZ010003518.1, read as the reverse complement.
CTTGCAAGCTAACACAGGATAAGACATGGAATGGGAGACTGGTGTTCTCACTTATAAGGAAGATTACGAGACATAATATATGCAAGGTAAAATGATAAATGATATGCATGAGAATGCTTTTCTATTGCCAAAAGATGGTTACAAAAGAAGAATAAGGCAATTAAGAATGCTCCTACGAAGGCACATATGGATAGGAACAAATTCTCTTCTTATTGAATGAACCAGATGCCATTCTTGCTAATGCCCACAATGAGAAGTTGCCCCCATTTATAAATACAGTACTTTTGATGTACCAGCATCAAAACAAGGCATATCTTTACCTCCAGACATCCAAACCTCCATGACTCTAAACTTCAAATAACTGTACAAAACTCATGAAAGGACCAGCATCAATAAAAAATACTTCCCCACTAACACTTTGCTGAAATTTGAAATTTTGGCTGTGGCCTATGAGTAATCTGTGGTGTAATAATGTAAAGATATGTGTGTTAACAACAGCAGGAGTGGAAAGCTAGTACACGGTGTATCAGTTCTTCTGCAACTCCAACAATCATTCCACAAAAGTACAGTGGTACCTCTACTTACGAGCAATTTGACTTAAGAGCAGAAAACCGTTGGCGTTTTAACTGCTGCCTTATAAATTTTGGATGTGGTCCACTCTACTTCCTTTTTTTAATTTAATTTTTTATTTTTTAGATACAGATGCTCTACTTATGAGTTGTTTGACTTATGAGCATGCATTTGGAATGGATTAAACTCGTAAGTAGAAGTACCACTGTACTGTTCAATTCTTCACTTTTTGTAAGTAGTCTGCACCGACTAATCATCATCATCTTTTTGGACTGTTAACAGTTTCAAAGGAACTAGGGTTCACCAAGACAATGTTCACTAAAATGGCTGCTATCCCCACACAAAACACACTGAGAAGGAGCAGAGGACACCCCACCACTGGGCGGTGTCCTCTGCTTGCCACCTCCGCTTCGCCTTGCCACTATGAGTGCAAATGCAACAAGATAGAATCAGAATGACAGCCTCACATGAATATGTGCTCAGCTCTCTGTGTTTGAGGGGCAGCCCATATTTCTCTGGGTCTGAGAACCTAACTACGATTATTTTAGCATCCAGCTTTTTTAAAAATTAAAAACCCAACGGTAGGGAATACCTTTATTAGGATCAACTATATAGTCACAAAATGTGTACTCTTTCAAAATCTCCAGAACTTTTCATAATGCTAGACCAGTGGTCCCCAAGTATTCTTAGACTGAATCTCCCAGAAATCTTCACCACTTGGTGAGCTGACCAGGATTTCTGGGAGTAGTCGTCCAAGAACATCTGGGGACCCAAGGTTGACAACCATTGAGGCAGTAAACTGTTGACGAAGGAGGGAAAAACACGGAAGCCCCAACATTTGGCAAAATATTTGATGATATCATCATCTTCTTCATCTTCATCATCATCATCATGATTTTAGAACTGCAGATCGGAAGGGATCCTATGAATCACCAAGTCCAGCTACTGTCAAAAAGGCACAGTTTGGGTGACTGAACCCCCAACCTCTGGCTTGGCAACTAGAAGCCGAAGCCACTGAGCTATCCAGCAATTCTTGGAACCAGTGCTGCGTGTCATTTTGCCCCACCATGTAACACTTTGTCTTGGGTCCCTTTGGGAAAGGACCACCGAAATAAAACATTCAAAAAGCAAAGCAAAGTTGCTGGTTATATACTGCCCCATGGCACTTAGAGTACTCTCTGGGTGGTTTACAAGGTTTAATTCAATTATGCAGGCTACCCATCCCACCCCCAGCCATGGCCAGGTGCTGAGTACTTGCCTTGAGCCAGCTACCTGGGATTGAACCCCTGCCGTGAGCACAGTTTTGGCTGCAGTGCAGCAGTTTAACCACAGTGCCACAAGACAAAGAGACACTCAAAACTTATTTCTAAGAACAGATGTTACATTCATGTTCTAATTTCAGATCTAAAATTTAGGAGGTTACATACTAACCTTGGTATTTCAGCCTCTGCTGCAAAAAAACCTTTTCTTTTTAAACTTTATTTTGCTCCCTGTCCAGAAGAAAGTGACACACCATCCCTGAATTGAAGTTTTTAAATATAGTAATGCTACATAAAATAACTAGCTACAAGGAAGACAAACCTCAAATGGCCACTGGCCACATCGGAATTAAGTGAGATGCATGTGTAGAGTGTTGTTGGCATATCCTACTATAAAGAAACTATCATCAATTTCTCATTTTCAAGGAAGATATTTATATATATGGCTACAAAAACATACTTCTGCTAATTCTAGGCTGGTACAAGTGCGGGAAGTGGGAACATCATGTCCATTCCAGAGCATAAATAGCTGGCATCTTTGGCTACTACAGTCAACTGGGTTTCGTGTCCTACATTTTAAACTACAGCCATAAAAATGTTCCAGTGGGAGGTTTTTGCAGCAACCATATTCAGATTTATATGGAAACCCACATGTGTACCATTAATTCTGCAATCTCCAGTTTGGAATGGAGTCTAATAGGAGACCTCATATCTGAAACAGTTGGTCAAATATTTGGGTGCCCAAGCACCTTCCTTTCTCTCCCCCACATTTTGTAGCTCCTACCCTGATACAGAGATCTAGAGAAGTGATCTCAACATTTGGTTCTCAATCTACATGGGCCAAACACGGATGACCACTGCTCTAGAGAACTTGTGAACTTAAACTTTCTGGAATTTTAGTTCATATTAATAAAATTAATTCCCACCAATGAATTTTATTTTGGTTTGGTTTGGTTCTTATGGAACAACACAAACCTTTGTTTTTGTACTGAATTAATGTTTAAGTTCTTATCTATTATTCTAGGACACTGGTAAGAGTGGAATGAATTTATCATGTTGTGGTATAGTGGACTCATGAGTAGTTTCATACCCAAAACACCCAGGTTGATCTCTCTTCTCAGTCACAAAGTTTAGTGGCCCACCTTGGATCATTCTCTTTCTTCCAACCAATCTAGTTTACCTCAGCGTTGTGAGAATCAACCTGATGGAAAGAACCCAAGTATGCTATCTTCAGCTCCTTGAAGGAAGGGATAAAAATGTAAGAATTGACTAAATAAATAAAGTAGCAAAATTACTAAAATAATGTGATGAAATGGCTTGAAGCAAGTCTCGCACATTAAGTTAAAAACAGATGGCCATGCTAAGAATCATGTTTGTGCTGCATAGCATAAACATGTCAAAGAGTATAATTGTGTGGGGTGTAAGGAGGGGGATATCTGTCGGTTTTGTTTTCTCCCCATTCAATAATTTTAAAACATAAGAGATTTGTAAGGTTGGCTGGCTTTTCCACATGCATACACAAACAAATAACCCACCCTGAAATTAAACTATTACCCAAATTAAAGAGGTTTTGCCAATATAAGATACGAAGGGATATATTGTATCTGGCTGCCATATGAATGTTTAAGTGAGGATGATCCAAGGGAAACAGAGAGAGAGAAATGTTAATGCTAATTAAGCCCTAAAATGGCTGAATACAAAAACAAATAAAACCCACATTTTATTTAGTTTCATTTATTTATTTAATCTATTTTACTCCACCTTTGAAACAGGAGTAAACAAGAGTCCTGAAATAGAACTCAAGGTTCCTTACACCACTAAAGAACAATATTTAAAAACTAAAAACAGTATGTAACCAAATATATACATAACTCCCATCTAACTACTCGGTAGATGGCCGGTATATAAATAAATAAATAAATAAATAAATAAATAAATAAATAAATAAATAAATAAATATTTTAAAAATAATAAAATATATACTGCAATGAAAATAGTAAACAAAAACAAAACACCAAAAACAGATTCAGAGCAATACACTTAAAATCCCCTCACTAAGCCAATCACTAAGAGAAAGCATGTCTGAAAAAATTAAGAATTAAATTATTTTTATTTAAAGTAATAATTTAATTAAATAATGCTATTAATTAGATTAAATAATTCTATTAATTTAGGAATTAAGGACTAAATGTCCTCTAGATGGACAGTCCTGACAAGTTTGTGTTCTCACATCTCAATTAGTAAAACCTCTGATCTTTCTCTACTATGTAACAATATGAAACTTTTTGTGGATCCATATATTTTATAATGATTGAAACAAAGTATTTCCTCGTTCCGCTAAGGTTCCCAAGAGGGTGTCTCAAACTGTTTTTTTTGGGGGGGGGGGGCGGTGATTGCCAGGCTTAAACAAAGACGGGTTTTTTCACTGTATGCGTATGATTCGCAGGTAGGTTACTAGCTGCTTTGCTTTCTCAGCAAGGATTAAAGGCACTGAAACGGGATCCTAGAGAGGAAGGGAGCTGGGTGTGCTGGGCAGGATGAGGTGTGAAGTCAAAGTCCCTCCCTGACTCTTTTTTGTTCTTCCACCAGATAAAAGTGGAGTTTGCCCTCCCATAAAGACTGCCTCTCCTTTCTGGGTCTGAGAATTTCCTCCCTAGTTGTGTCTGGGGGGATGTTAGCAAATCTGTCCCAACTGGGCTGGAAGTAACACTAAGAAAAGCTGAAGGATCTAGTGCTAAGAGGTGGTTCCCAACTTGCAAGAGGAGACGAACAGAGACAATAGGACCCCAACCCTGTCTGGCAGTACATATTTGGTGATCGTGTTCATTACATACTGTCAAACTGCCGTCACATCTGGGGAGTGGGTGTCTATGATTTAATGCTCCCCCACCTCCCAAAAAAACTCACTCCTATAGTCAAAACCCTGCTGCAGTTTTGTAAAATCAAGTTGGTGGATTCTCTATTAAGTCAATCCATCTCAAATTCTGTCTGCCTCTTCTCCTAGCACTGTATTATTATCTTTAACAGGGTTGTCTGTCTTCTCCAAACCATTTGCCCCACTGAAAATGGCTTTTAATAAAAATGTAAGCAGAAAGTCACAGATCACTTGGCTATCATAAAAGGGGGTAATGACTCAAGAGAGATTGGAATGCACAAGACTATGGAATGGTATGAGTGAGGCATTACTCAATCTTAACATTAAGAACATAAGAAGAGCCCATCTAGTCCAGCTTCCTGTATCTCACAGTGGCCCCACCAAATGCCTCTGGGAATGCATGGGACTAGATATTGGTCTCCTGATACCACTCCCCTGCATCTGGCCCTTGAAGTACCCTGGTTTTAAGGCTGGAGATTACACATCCCCATCATAGCTTGCAACCAGTGATGGACATTTCCGCCAGGAATCTGTCCAATTCCCTTTTGAAGGCATCCAGGCCAGATCCCATCACCACATCCTGTGGTAGTGAGTTCCAAAGACTAACAACAGGCTGGTAAAGAAGTATCTTCTTGCAAGCTCCTGTCTTCGCAACCACTGGATTAAGCAGTTTCAAAACCCAACATGCTTCCCACAACATTTTGAATCCAAGTCACACAAATAGTAATTGACTATACAAAGTATGGTAACATGTACTGGGCAACCTAGCAAGTGGGTTCTTTTGGAGAAAGCAGAGAAGCTAAGTGTGACCCACCACTAGAATACAGTCATCAAAAGGAAAGTGGCTGCTAGACACAAATGAGAATCAACAGTGGAGCATTTGGTTTTCATTAGTAACAGAAAGCATATCAATTTGCAGGGGTATCATTAATGAAGCACTCAAAATTTACCCCTGTTAGGTCAAGAATCAGCTGGTGTTATTTACCTATGTGCTGATAGCTGGCAGCACATTAAAAGATCAATTCATATCAGTTACATCACATCAGGTCAATGGTAGCAAGACACAATTAAGCCCAGGACAAACAAAACACTGAAAGAATGTTTTACTGTTTATTGCAGCCAAGTCACTTTTTAACTCAGGTACATAGTTATAATTTAAAAGGGAGTTGACAAATTATATGGGGGGAAAGGCCATCAACTCAAGTAACAATTCAATACAAATAGAAAGTAACAAGTTCTCCCTCCCCCACGCTTACCCTCATGGAATTTTTGTATTCTATCAGCGTGAAAAATAAAAGAAACAGAATACTATTTCTAGGCCTTTCTTTTTGAGAATTCTGTCAATGAGATTGCTCCTTTGAATCAAGTCCTCTCTCCTAAGTCTTCCCCATGTTCTGGAGAGGTTCATCCGTGAGCAGCTAATGACTAACAAGAGTGTTGAAACAATCCAAATCTATGGCTCTCCCGATGCCAATTCCATAGGAAAGACTTACTGAAAGGGCCCATTGAATGTATGGGGGGCTATTTAGGAAGTTTAAGGCAGCAGACAGAAGAGAAACTCTGGGCTCCTTCACATGACACATTTCCCCCCTCCACCCTTTTTATACAATTCTTGGTGCTGTTTAGTGTTGAGGCCTCCTCTGGCTCAAACAGCCACTGACTCAGCCCAGTTTGCTAGCTCCTGGCAGCTCATCAGTTCATCTTCCACTCCCAGCTGTGTCTCTGGCTTCTCTACCCCACCCTATTTGCTGGTCACCCAGACAAAACAGTGGGGCCGAGAAGCCTGAGCTATAGCTAGGAGTGGAAGATAAGCTGATAAGTTGCCAGAAGCTGGTAAACTGGGCCAGGTGAGTGGCTAGATTGGAAGAGCAGGTGTGGAAGGGGCACAGCAGCACCTGCGCTAATGCCTTCATGAACTGAGATGAATCAGTTTGTGCCCATCTCTAATGCTGAATGTGTATGAGGTGTATCAGTATTTGTGTCCAAAATTATTTTTACAACCCTTCTTTTCTCTTGAAGAAATCAGCATCTACTCCAAAATCTTAAAAAAAATATTTAAAAGTCTTTTTGGAAAGCAGCTTCTGTTTAGGATGTTTCACCTGCTTGTTTCCAGTGGTGTAGCACCACCCTAACCCACCCATCCCAGGGGTTCCAAACCTTTTTTGACCTATGATTCCCCCCCCCTTTCATAATAATGCTTTTAAAAACTGAGGCTTGAATACTTGATTACTATAGTTATTCCAAAAACACTAGCTAGCTCCAGGCAAGCAAGATCATAAAAATCCTGCCAGTTGCTCTTGTTTTGCAAACATAAATGAAGGATGCAGATCCTGGTTTTCCAGTACATTTCCAGGTTTTTATGAGTCTAGATATCTTATGATATTATATAATTGGAATGAATGTATGAATAACAGCCTTTATTCCTGAAAAGTCTGTAAAATTTTAGTCAAAACCATGACCTAGTCTCAGCTTGCCAAAAACTGAGTCACCAACCAATAAAATTATTTTTTGATCAATAAGCCTTTGATTCTCCAAGCCCTGAAGATAAGATTGTTCACAAATTGTGGTTAGGAATGAACCTCCCCATAAATTGCAAAGAATTATAAATACAGGGAAATAAGATGCAACTAACTCAACTCATCACATCACCACAACTTAATGCTACTTTGGGCACCAGACATCAAAAAACAACAATCATCATGTGTTTTCCTCCAATAGATTCAAACTGGTTTAGCTGGATGAGCATAGAGAATAATGTTCATGTATCTAGATATGCTAAAAGGCTAAGAATATATTTTACTTTACAGTGTTCTCCCACCCTTTTGCAATTCAATGAAAGGCAAGACCTCCTGGGGTAAGCTGGATGGGCCTGCTTCATGCCTCCTATACTTATCTCAGGCCTGGTACTGCCCCGAATGGGCATCCAGTGGCTTCCTGGGCCTGTCGGAGGCACCAAAAGTTCTTTCTGGCAAACCGGAAGGGACTTCCAGAAAACCAGAAGTGACTTCTGGATCACTGAAAACCACTTTTGAGGCCTATGATGGCCTTCTCGGGCCTGTTGGAGGCCCTGGAAGTGCTTTCCAGTGAACCAGAAGTGACTTCCAGAAAACCAGAACTGACTTCTGGATCACCAGAAAGCACTTTCAGGGCCTCCAAGAGGCCCAGGAAGGCCATCGGAGGCCCGTTCAGGGCAGTGCAAGGCCTCAGGTAAATGTAGGGGGCCCCAAACAGGCCCCCCAGTCCCAACCTGACCCAGCACCCGCATATCGCGGATTTTCAATTAATCCAGGTCGGATCCCTAACCCCCATGATAGGCAGGGTGTTACTGTACTAGATATTTAAGTTTAGTGTTTTAGAGATGCATTCTCACAGTTTTTAAAAGTGCTTTATAGGCTCCTATATTATTCAAGTGCAACTAAAACATTCTTTTTCATATATTATTGTACTCTTTAATGGTCCTATATTTTAGATGAATTTCTGTTTAAGCATTTGTGTCTACAGTTTCTTCATAGCTGTAAAACATTTTTAATGTTTTAGAACAATGCTGACATTTGGTGCTTACAAATGAAGCTTGTAGAATTAGACAAACTAATGTTGCCTAGAATTATCGCAACAGTGAAAAGATTTATAACATAACACTCAGATGAAATTTAAAATTATTACCAGTGATAGTTTGGTTCCATTCTGGAGTTAACCCTTTTTGGGGATCAATGCTTACTGTGATGAACACAGGCTTTTGATTTTTCCTTGGAGGTCTATAAAATTTTGTAGGACTCTTCGAAAGGGTTCAGGCTTCAGTTGATCTGACCTTACAAATAAACCTGTAAAACCTACGGAACTCACAGACTTCATAGTCCATTCACAAGTGGTAGCAGAGTTCAAATCCGCAACCTAATAAAACTGTCAAGTTCCTGCACAGCATAAAAAGTTAACTTCTTTACACTGCAGCCTCCAGAATCCCTCAACCAATGGACAATCTACATACTTTCTAAGGTTTGGGTTTGTGAACATTGAAAACTGTTTTATACCTGGTTAGTCAACCACCACCACCACCACCACCACCACCACCACCATCATCTTTGAACTGCAGAGCTGGATGTATGGGTCATCGATTCCATTCTTCTCAAGGAGGCAGAGAGGGGAATTGAACTCTCAACCTCTGGCTCCGCAATCAGAGACCTAAACCACTGAGCTAGCTGAGAGTTCTCCCTTTGTTCAGCTCAGTTTGCCTGCTCTGATTGAAATAAGCCCTTCTCTACTCTCTGAATGCTTAAGCAGGAGATATCTGGGATGTTCTGCAGAGTCTAAAACTCAGATTTAGAGGCAGGTGTTTCATTTCGGAAGGGGACTGATTCCAAAACCAAACACACCAGCACAGCTGGCTCCCACCCCCAGGAACAAAATCAACCACTGTCTTACCTTGCTGTAGTTTGTGCTGGGTGAAGTTCCAATCAGGAAGCAGCCTCCAATGTGTCATCTTTCCCTCTCCATGGCGCTGGCCAATCAGACAGGGAGGCGGGATGATGTATATCCTTGCACAGCTCCTGATTGGCCAGTGCCAGGGAAAGGGAAAGATGAAGCATCAGAGGCTGCTTCCTGATTCAAATTTCACCCAGCATGAACTACAACAAGGTAAGACAGTGGTTGATTTTGTTCCGGAGGGTGGGAGTGGGTTGCAAGCACCAGCTGTGCTGGCATGTTTGGTTTTGGAAACAGACCCCTTCCGAAATGAAACACCCGTCTCTACTCAGATTCCATCCTCCCCATTTGTGAGAATGACTGTAAAAGCAAGAACTGGGCTGTTTGTGGCTTTCCAATTAAGATATTCCCTCCTTTCAGTTTTACAGGCTAAAAAAAAAAAAAATCATTAATGTGATTTTATACCAGAAGGATACATATTTGAAAGAAGTGTCAAATTCACACAAAATGTTTTACAGAGAGCCTGAAAACAAGTGCTAGTGGAATGTAAGGTAACAATGAGGGCCTACAGTTTCAAGACATAAAATACCATTTGGGAATAGAGAAAATTAGTTGCAAGGCAAGAAAAATGAAGAGCAGTAGAAAAACTGTCATCATGACACTGCAGCAAAGCTGTAGGTTTCTCACAACAGAACAAAAAAGTAACATGATTGCATAAAACAGTATAAAAATAATATACCTTACATTTCACGCTCATGCTTCTTCAAATTTTAGAACAAATTTGACATTTACAGTGGAAAGAAACAATGCTAAGTCAGTTGAAACATATACGTCTTCAGAATAGCTCATCAGTATTAAGGATGTAAGAAATGCAAACAAGGGTACATGAGTTCAGAGAGCTGTTGTACTTCTTATTTGCGCTGGGCAATTCGTAGCAATCTACTACTGATATGCCGCCAACAGTAAATGCCACCAACTTGTTCAGACAATTTTCCATTTGTTCTTCCTCTTCACATAACCTTGGTCTGGTTACCCCCCTGTTCTTGTTTAACACCTCATTCAAACCATAAAATAATACTGTATGTCTTATCATTCTGTCTTGTGCACTACAAACAATAATATTACTAGCGCAGCGCTACTTACCAAGAAAGAACAAATAAGTAGTTTTCCAAAGGTGAGGGGGGAACAAATAAAGCATGTTCTTCCCTGCAGAAAATTATGATAATACCTCCCCTGAAACCACACTCGTTAGTGAAGCTATCAGTTGGCAGGATACTAGTTCCTGACAGACAAGTGCGGTAACCTCAGAAATGAAATGAAAAGGTGGGAAAGAAAATTCACAGGGCAATTAAAATGGGGCAGAAGGCACTCTCATGATATAAACGTTTTTGCAGTAGTAGTCCTCAGCTGTAGCTGTAGCCTCAGCAAGTCACTGCAATCAGCCTTTCCAGTGCTTTTTGAATCTAAATGAACCAAACACAAACAGGGAATTATAGGAATTTTTTTTCCAAAAACAGCAGTGCTTATCTAAAACACATGTGTTGATATGAATGAACACACACGCGATACATTGTAAAAGTGGAAAATACACACACAGGGGCAGCATCCAAAAGAAAAACAAGATTAGCTATAAAACTTTGCAAAAACAGAAAGGTAGATCTCTAGCAGACACGGAGTGTGCCTCGCTAGCTCCTTCAACAGACATTCTGCCACCCTAGACAAATATAATCTCTTGAATGGAAAAACATCCTGGGATTATCAAAGATCTCTATGTAAGGTTGGAAAGACTGGCATTAAACCCTTGAGAGCTCCTGTCAGATTTGGCAGTACTAGGCCAGACAGCCCAATAGTATAACTCAGTACAGTATAAGGCAGCAGCCTCTGGTGCGTATCAAGGGTATTGTGAGAAAGGAGAATTTATACACTGCACTCATTTCTGGCAGATCAAAACAACATAAATCTCAAAACAAAGCAGAAAAAAAATCTGCACTGATTTTAAATGCATTTTCCTCCCCCAAGAAATCGATGCAATTATAAAAGTATAGCTAGAACTATTAGAAAAGTCTGCCCCAAAGACTGATAGATTTAATTAGTTTCCAGAATGTCCTTCATGGTTTTCCACCTCATCTGGCTCATATTCCTGTTGAAGCCAGGTACTCAGAAGTGACCAGAGAGGTAGAAACAATCGCTCCAAAATGCCCTCTTTATTGCAGAGTCCAACCCGCTCACTATGATTCATGGAAGAACTGGGGACAATGAAACAATTAAGAAGATGACTAGAGAACAGATGGAGCAATGTCCCTTGGAATCCAGTCAGACTCTGTCCACAACCTGAGTTTGACTGAAGATTTCAACCTTCAATGATGGCTCTTCAATGCTTTTGAAGAAGACAGTTGTAACTGGTTCTGGGTTTGGGCTGGTTCGTGATGTGGGTTTTCGTGCAATTGAGAGAGCTTGTTTCGATTCTGCTGTGTACGCTGACTCCACTCTTGATAGTGGCTGAAGGGCGGAGATGATATGTAAATTTGAGGCAGAACCAAGGTACACCAAATTATCTTCATCTTTGTCCCCTTCTGACCATTGTTTTGGGGACAATCAAGGAATCACTACCTAAACTTTAGGTTTCTTTGTTTTTATTTAGGTTCTGGATTGTTTTGTTGTAGTAGTAGAGAACTCTGGGTCCATTAGTTTTCTCGCTTCTTCAATATTGAAGAAGAGGTCAAATTCAGGGCAGAGGTTAATCCTGATGTCGAAGGTCTGTCCTCAAGAATGTTTGGCAGTGACTTATGCATGAAGTCAGTCTCCACTGGTGCTTGATCATCTTGGTGTCTGGCAGATGATTCCAGCTTCTATGACAACCTATCCTGAAGGAGTTTTGCAAAGAGACTCCAGTACTAATGTTGATTGCTTAGATATAGAATCTATAGTCTGTAATTTTAGGTGAGGAAAGTTGGTTCTTGATGAAAACTTGAGTAAATTTTCAACAAATATGACCATTTTGAGTATGGTACACCTCGCCAAGACATACAAACACTTTGAATGTTCATCAGAGAGGGGGATGTTACAACACATTCTGAAATGCGCCTGCTAGAATCATAAAGGGCAAGAAGGTTTGGGGATAATGATTATGTTTTTAAGATAAGAGGGAACAACAATTGATGTCAAACAGATAAGAACTGTTAACAATAAAATCTAACAAGTAAGAATTGTTAATGATGAAAAGTGCCTCTAGAAAAGGCTCATAAATGTTCCTTCAATGGTGGCAGAAAAGGAACAGAGGGGTACCATTAGGCTTGAGAACATATAAACTGAGGGAGACTGTTCTAAATTTTTTTTATATCTCTGTAATATCTGAAGGAGTTTTGCACAGATATCAGTCAGAGAGTGCACAATGAAGAAGTGTATGTTGGTCTTTAAGATGGTACCAAGATTGTTTGCTGTTTTCCCTGAAATGAAAGAAACGTGGATCAATGCCACACTTAAATAATGGCATCAGGAAAATTGGTGTAACTAGCGGGAAAGAAACTGTGTTGGGTCATGGACAGTTGTAAAGAGCAATAGAAGGAATTGTACGTGAAAAAGGTATTTCAGGGCCATAGATGTGCACCCGAGAAGTAAACTGACCTCCTTCAATATGTATGTATGCTTACTTTTGTGAAATATCTATACCATTTTTTTTATTAAGGTACAGATGGTTTTAAGATACAGGTGTACCCTGGTCTTGAGTTCAAATAGTATATATACAGTACTGTACTTACAATTGCTTATGGAGGAGAAATAGTAACCAGTTAAATCGGTTGTATGCTTTTGATAGGGCACCTTTTCTAGGCCCAACCTTCTCGTTCTTGACTAACCATGAGACTTCTCTACTGATCGAAATAGTTCAACGAAGAAGTTAAAACTGCAAACCCCAACCATATATTCCAGGTGGAAAACCTTGGCAGACATCTGGGTCAGGAATGGAAATGTAAATTCATACAAGGATGGGCTGAGACTTCTAGTTCCTGTTTATTTTGTAGAATTAGTATCTAAGCAACTAATTGTTTTACTTTATGATTACTTTTTGTGATGGAAACATGGTCAAAACAGGTCTCTTTCTGCTTCAAAGAAAAGATTAAGAACAATTGGTTCAAATAAGTCAAATAAGAGTGAGAGAGCAGGTATGCACCTGCAAGCATTCACAGGTACACTAAGGTCTTCTTCATGTGTATGGCAAGTGACGGGGATGACAGATTTTCACAGGCACAGGCGATGACACAGACCCCACCCCACCCCATGTCTAAATACAGAAGAATCTCTTCCCTTCCTCCTAATCAGGGTGTGGGTGGGTGGGGAGGTCATATCACCATGCCAAAAAAAAAAAAAATATTCTTCTACATAGATTGTCCCTGTCCAGACTGAAGGCAAAAGGCAGTTGACTTAAGTTAAGTTGACTTAACTACACTTCTCTGTGAGTAATTCTAGTGAAAGGAAAGGAGCGGGGAAAAGTCTGCTGAGGTATCTATTTCCTAAGGCTGTATTTCAGTATCCAGTTTGTTTATAAATTCATATTTTAAGAAGATCTCCCCAGCTATTTCCTTAGAACTAACTTATTAACACAAGAATGACATTACTGGCCATTCAACACAGCCTGCTCTCCTATGCCATTTCGTAGAAGCTTAAAAAGGCCTGAGAAAATAGGGCTCTCCAGGCACTACATATCTTTTCTTGTGCTGCTGCTGTGCACACAAACAGATACAGACACAGAATACCACAAGTTTCCGTGATGTCAGACAAAGGGCTTGGCTGCCTTCCCAAATATGATAAAACTCAAACTCTTCTGCCCTTCCCCTCCATATACCCCGCCCTCTCACTGAACTTTAAGCTTAAACTCAAGCCTTTCCACTTGAACTAAAGCAACTTTAGCACATATGGTCTTAACACTAGAACACAAACTAACCCACCAGGGCACACCAGCTTGGACACTGGACACTATAGGACCTGCATGTGCAATATTAATAAATACTCTTTATAAGACAAATCTGAAACATTTCACAAAACTTGTTGTTAGAAGACAACAAATGGGGAGCTATAAGAAATCTCATGAGTGGAGAGACATAACCTCCTTCTGCAGATCGGAGGTTGGGTTCAGAGAAGAAATAAACAGCGCTCTGCGTACTCGCCCTTCTGGCAGAGATGTGAAGGAAGGATAGCAGAGGGCGGACATTGAGGGGATAAAAAACCCTTCCCTGGTTTTGAGAACACGGAAGGAAGACAGATTTCTTTATCTAGGCCAGTGTTGGCGAACCTATGGCACGGGTGCCAAAGGTGGCACTCGGAGCCCTTTCTATGGGCACCCAACATCGCCCCTTCACAGCCACCTGTATTCAGGTTAAATGGCTATATTGGCACTTTGCAAAAAATTAGTGGGTTCTGAATTGCTGTTTGGGCACTCGGTCTCTGCAAGGTTCGCCATCACTGGTCTAGGCCTTGAATCTCTTAAGTTCTAGCTTGTCTAGATCAGAAGACTCTTGTAGTGTGATCGATCGATCAAGGTTTAGAGCCAGGGCTGCCAGGTGTCAGAGCACCAGCTGAAATCCCAGGGAAGTGTGATGTGTCTCTAGGTCTTCAGCAGAGAAGACATATCTCAGGTCAAGTGGTGAGAGAGAAAGAACAAGTTTGATTCTTCAGTGCAAGATGACTTTCAAGCATGTGGACACATTCCCAGCTGGCACTAGGTGTCAGGAGCAGAACAGGGATGTACATTTTGCATGCGGTGCAACATCACAGCCACCAAGAAGGTGACCAGGAAAATGGCTGATGGACATTTCCTGGAGCCTGTTGTGCCACAGGGAGTAAGGCTGGGACCAGAGTCCTAGCATTATGAACTGTGAGCTCTGTTGTTGGATTGCTTCTAGCAGCAAGGCCTAGAAAAATCTACCCTAACGCTGACAGTGAACTTTCTACAATCCCCAATGCCAGTGCAGACCTTGGGAGAAGTTCCCATGAGTCATTTGTTTTAGGTCTGCCACATGGGACACAAAACCTGACCAGGAATGGCAACAACTGCAGCAGCAGATGGGAAGGCACATTTTGTTGCCTGGCCAGCCCACAAAAATGCTCCTAAACATGGTTCTTGCACGATCTTACCTGTATTTTGATGCCATTTATTCATAGTTGTCTTGTGCCCATTTCTGTGATTGGCTGACCAAGAAGCACGTCTTTTTTGCCTAACCTTTCTCTATCCTGTCTCTGCGATATCTCCAATAGCACACAGGCTGGTTCCCCAACTGGCCTCATGCTGTGCCTTGAACCTCAGGGAATTTGCTCCTGCTGACCTCAGAACCCTACTCATGGAAGAGTTTGCAGGGAAGATAAATTACAGGTGCATAGTTTTTCTTTGCTTTCTTTTTGAAGGTTCCGTATTCATACAACAGTTTTCACTGCAAGCTCTGGTTTATCAGCAAGGTCCAACCGAACAGGAATAGTAATGAGTGATTTTTCATCAATGCCAACCTCTCAGTTAGTGGTTGTTTCCAGCCCGATGCAAGCTTTCCTAAAGGCTTTTATTTGGTTGCCTGTAGGCAACTGTCCTCTAAGGAACTGGGCAGAGAACTTCCAGGAAAACTGATTCAATTAAATCACAAAGTACTTGCACAGAAATACAAGGAGGACCAGTGTGAAATGTGGGATGGTCAGTTAATGGAAAGAGCTCATATGTAACTCAGTGGTCTGGAACACCTTACTATGAAGGCAGGCACCAGGAGCTCAGATCACCACTGAACATGTATGGCTGACTGGGTTACGTGTTCTGTCTGCCAACTGTACAGCTTTGGGCAAGATGTACATTCCCAGCACACCACCAGAAACAGGCACCTGGGAGCATTTTAAACCCAGAAAACACAGAGCAGTTGTTAAGTCAGAGCACTTAACAGGTCGGACATTAATTATTATTAACCTGAAAAGCACTGATCACCCTTCCCTCTCTGATAGGATACCTTCTTTTGCTCAGTTGCTGTATTGTTCTGTTAGCAGTTACTTCTGAAACTTTACAGGCTTCTTACCATGGATCTGTTTTCGGTGCTGTGTGTCATTTTCGAAACAATGCTCCACGCACCAGAAATAAGTGTACCATTTTTGGGAATATCCGCAAAATTTTTAAGATCACTCAGTCACATTTGTAATGAAACCTGTCAGGCTTTGTTCCCTCTTAAGAGGCAATTATGGCTGCAAAGTTCTTCCAGCTCTTTCAAGAAATGTAAAACCATTTATCTGCAGTTTTACACACACACACACACACACACACACACACACACACACACACACACACACACACGAATCTTCAAAGCATGTAGCATGCAATTTCCTACAGCTATTTGCATAATGTTGTTATACCTGTAAATTTCAGCAATCTCGTGCATACAGAAAAAAATTATTATTTTTTAATTCCAATAATACTCATGGGAGTTGGGAAAGCATGAATCTTTGGATGTTCAAGCTTTGACTGGGTTTATAGAACCTGATCAAATCACAAGACCTCTGAGGCAGGCTGGACCAAATCAGGACATTATGAAGCATCAAACTGAATTTTAAGATACACCTACTGAGAACTGCAGAAATCAAATTACACTGAAATGCCCCCCCCCCTTTTATACGTGTCTTTCAACACTTTACTCAGAGTATAGTCCACTTTCTGTGGTACAAATGGTACTGCTTGGGGAAAAGCATGTAAACAGATCAAGGAAAAGTAATTTAATCTTATTAGAATATTTTTCTTTCCCTTTACTTATGTTTGTGTTATCACAATATCATCAGATATATGCAAGTCCAGAAGAATAGTGCATTACAAGTTCATTCATCTTTGCTTGGCATGTTGGCATCGCTTTTTAACATGCCCCAACCTGAAACCTCAAGACAAGTACAAATACACAATTCATGTATACAACAGCTGGTCAAATACGGGGTTTGGGGGAGAGTATTAATCCTCATTCCACCCAGTAGCTTAATCTCTGCCATCAAAACAAAGCTCATATAACATCAGCAGCTCGTGATGTGTATTATTCCACAGCAGATCCTATATCTGGTGACGTATGTTACCACAAGTAAAACCAACAATAAACAGAAAACTTGAGAAGACACTTTCCCTATATGTGTGTCTTGTAGAACAGTCTCCCCCATCCCCCAGCAAGACTCCGGTCTACTCCTCCCTTTGTTCCCGTGAGTGGTACAATTAGTTGTGTAAAAATGCACTTACAACTGTTCTTTTTTATTACACCTTTTGCACACATGGAGGTTAGTTTTCCTTTCTTACTTCTTTTCCTCCAGCCTCCCCTTTCATTTGAAACGTTGCTATGATCTCCTTCTGCTGACAGTTCACTAAAGCTAATCTCTACTTCATAACCAGAACACAGAAATAAGGCATTAAAATTAGCAGTTTAGTGTTACATTTGTTATTCCTTGCCCTCAAAGCATGACTTCTGTCTACTGCTTTTAAAATGCAATTAACACCTTTGTTATGCATTACAATGGATATTTATGCTCTATCTGTATGACTACTGCACAGAAAAAAGATACCCATTTCAGAGTTCTTTCTTAGGAGAACTCTGTACATGTGAGTTAACCTTGGCTCTTTAAATGTTTATGGCCAGTCTCTAGAAACTGTAATGGGCAACAACATTGGATAGGGATGCAACCTGTACTGGATGATGTTGGACTCATCCTTGAGCTTGGATGCCCAGGTCACAGCAGTGGCCAGGAGTGCATATGCACAATTAAGGCTAGTACGCAAGTTATGCCCCTTCCTTGAGAAACCAGCTCTGGCCACAGTGACACATGCCCTAGTGGCGTCCCGGCTGGACTACTGTAATGTGCTCTATGTGGGGTTATCAATGAAAAGTCTCAGGAAACTTCAACGGGTTCAAAATGCAGCAGCTAGACTACTGACTGACGTGGGGTACAGTGATCACATTACACCCCTATTAAAGCAGTTACAAGGCTGCCAATCAGCTATCAGGCACAATTCAAGGTGCTAACTGTGACCTACAAAGCAATGGGTCCTAGCTACCTCAAAAACTGAATCTCACAGTATGAACTGACTCGGGTGTTAAGGTCACCAGGAGAGGCCTTTCTTTCCATCCCGCCAACCTCACAGGTATGTCTCGTTGGAACCCATGAAAGGGCCTTCTCAGCTGCTGCGCCCAGACTCTGGAATTCCCTCCCAATAAAGGCCAGGATTGCCTCATCTCTGTTGTCTTTCCGGAAACAGGCAAAGACCTTTCTCTTCAGGCAAGTGTTCCCTGAAGGATGGACTACCTATTATGTGTCTTTTATATGAATCTATAGGATCACATACAAGTAGACTTTGTGTTTATAATCTTATGTGATTACACTGACACTATGTTTTTAATGTTAGTTTCTATCACTCATTACTTTACATGGAACTTTACTCTCCTTTTACCTGCTCACGTTCTCTTGTAACTTTAATGTAATGTTGTCTATTAATGCTGTAAGATGTCCCTCAATTGCCTGTTCTCAATACTTGAACATGTCTTAACTGTACTGGACCATATATTATCCCTCATTACTGTAAGTCACCTTGGGTCCTTTTCCAAGGAGAAAGGCAGGGTAAAAATACTCTAAAATAAAAATAAATAAAATAAAGCTACAGCCCAAGCACCTTAGAAATGGGAAGTATTTGCTGTGATCACTACTGCTCGTGGGAGAGTAAGGGTTGGAGGCACTGTGAAGTCTTATGTTAAAATTCTATTTACAGGGAAAGCTTTGGATGTGTTTTGCTAAAGTACAAAATAAATCAGTGGTCTTCTGAAATATGCTTGCTGGAGGTCCCTCTGTAGATGATGGGGAAAAAATCCTGTATTAGAATATAAGACATTCCTTAACTTAATAGTTTTCACATCAGGAGCAACACTGATAGAATAAAACTAGCAAAATATTGTAGTAGCTGAAAGATGAACAGTTTTATTTCAGTGAGAATTTTTATCAGTCAAAATTCACTACCTGAGACAGCCAGTCTCAGTCCACAAAATCTCACTCTGAAATAAAACTGTTAGCCTTTGAAGTGTTGCACTATTTTGTATTTCCTTTTCTTTTTACCCAAAGCAGAAGACTGACAGCTGTAGCTGTGGTGGCACTCAGGTTGCAGGGCCATACTGTGGAACACAGAAAGATGGCTGGGTCCCTTCCACCTCTCCTGTTCTAAAATGACAATGACGATGACAAAGACGATGATTCTGACATGATTTTCAAGGTAACACCTCACATACACTATTTTATATAGAAATGTTATTTTTCAGTCCCATGTTTCTGAAGTCAATAAAACCAAAGGACATATTATGGCTATCAACTGATTTTCATTAATCAGCACATACACAGGATTTCTTGCTTCATTATCACTTCCTCATCACCATCCAGAAGGGGAGGACCAAGTGTGACGGGGACCAAGAGATCGCTGACTTCATCGACCCTCTGGCCACCACCCTCTGCCCTGAGAAAGTGCCATGTGACCTGCGAAAATGCTGCTTCTGCCATGAGGAAGGGGATGGGGCCACTGACAATCCAGCCCGCCTGCTGAATCTGGACCTGGACCTGTGGGTCCACATCAGCTGTGCCCTCTGGTCCATGGAGGTGTATGAGACCCAAAGCAGGGCCCTCATCAACGTGGAGGTGACCCTGCACCAGGGCCTGCTCACCAAATGCTCACTGTGACAGAAGATGGGGGCCACCTACAGCTGCAACCGGATACACTGCTCCAATGTCTACCACTTTGCCTGCGCCATCCGGGCCAAGTGCATGTTCTTTAAGGACAAGACCATGCTGTGCCTGCTGTACAAGCTCAAAGGAAAAAGGCAGATCAAAAAAATTAGTTATTGAATATTTATGTTTCATAATTAAGAATACTTAAATCACACTAGAAAGAGATTCATAGTCTTCAGAGTTAATAGAAATAGTTGGGAAAACATTTTAAAAAGATTTTTAACATTTTAATTGTTCAAATACTCTTTCTTAAAAAAAACAACTCTCATGAGATTAATTTTCATTTATCACTACGGCATCAAGTTGAAAATAACCCGTAGTGAATCTAGCGGGGCTTTCAAGGTAAGTGAGCTATTTAAAGAAGTGGCTTCACCAGTTCCACAAACCCAATCAGTTTCCATGGCTAGGTGGGGATTCAACCCCAGGACTCCTGAGTCCAATTTCATCACTCTGGCCATTACATAACACTAGCTTTTTTAAAAAAATAATAATAATTCTATATACTAAGACAATATATTCATAAAATGTTTGAAAGGTTTTTGAATTAAGTTAAGCAATTCCCAGACTGGGGCAACTATTTTACAGCATTCCATTGGCATCAAAATTAAGTTGCTCTTTCCATCTTCTGTAGTTCTAAGTCTAGTGGATATCAACAGAAAAATCTGAAGTTCTCAAACTGAATTTGTGTTTCCAGAGATACATGCTTGTTTTCACTGTTAGTGTTTTTCTCATAGGGTTCAACTGGATAAACCATGCATATGATTATTTTCAAATTAGTTAGCCAATCAAGGCTTCTTCCACTGAATGTCCTTGCAGAATGAATTTAGTTGAGCGTCAATTTATTCTGTAATTGGCTTGGGGGCTTTCTTTCTCCTTAATTTCAGTATTATTCTTAATGCGTTCTATCTGTTGATCAGATTTGAAACATTATCCATTAGCATGCAGCTGCCTCTTAACAAATACCGTTTTGTCTATCATTATTAGATACAGAATGCTGGGTGGATAGAGATACTCGATACTTTGATGGGTTGTAAATTGTATAAACATTCATTTTTTAAAAAAAAATTGAAAGTGGATTAACAAGCTACCTTGGAAGCATAGCAGTACTTTTCCATCGTGAGCCATCTACCTTTGACTCACCTCAGCTGGCTTTGCACAGTCTTCATTACTCGTAAATAACACTTTTTTGATCATTTCAGCCCTGGGTAAACAGTAGAGAAACACCTCTCCTTCAGATACTTGTTTTATAAAACACTCACAGTGAATCACTTGCCTGTTCCGTTTAAGGATCATTGTACTCATACCATGGTTCTGTAAACTGGATAATATGATTATTGTATGACTCTTCCTCCTGTACCTCCTCAAATCTCGTCACACATACAAAAGACTTGAAGCTCTGAGTCTCGGCCTGTCAGAGATTACAGTGGCTTCTGACACTCTGAGCTACAAAAAGCCTGTCCTGCATAGAGTTGCTATCTGGTAACTGTTTTGAAAACTGAAAAAAGACACAGGGTTGCCACAGCTATCTACGAGTATTTTATAAGACTCATGAGGAGACGTAAAAGGCAAAACAAAAGGCTGAAAAACTGTAAGAATGTATGAAGAAAGTTTGGAGCTTCAAAGGAAGATAAGTGGCTACAGTATCTGGGTACAGAAGGCTTTGGTGTAACAAACAGCAAAACTACACTAAGTATATCAAGAAAAGTTGAGTCTTTAAAGCTTCGCTTTATGACATCTGTCTCCAAAGCAAGACTATATAAAAGGTATTATTCAAATGTTCCTTAAAAATGAAGTTATTAACTTTCAAGCCAATAAGTGGAAGCATGACATGTATTTTAACTCAACAGCTTCCTCTGACATGTCATCATCATGATCATCATGAAGGTGATAAAGCTTATAGGTTATATTCATTTCCCAGGGAGATTTTGGGGATAAACACTAAATAGCAGAGACTCCTTTTAAAAAAAAAGTACAAGCCCAGAAATGGGCACATCACACTAGCAGCTACATGTTTTCTAGCTCTCTAGTACATTTTTCAATCCTCTTGCAAAACGATCTATTTGCCATTGATACCAATTGTTATTACAGCATTTGCTATAACATTATTTAAGCTAAAGTCATAGCTATGAAGACAGAAAACGGAATAGTGTTTTCAGGAGCACAAAGCTCAAGAAAATGAAAAACAAATTGTGATGGGCAAAGATACTCTTGTTTCTTTAGTGTCACCTTTTTTAGGCCTGCAAACTAGGGGGAAATTCTCTTTTTGATGTGCGGTGCTCTGAGATGTGGAAGGGCACAAGCACACAAGACACCACACAAAGAACTTCTTTTTTGGAGGGATGTTGTTGGTTACAATGAGAAATGAAACAATGCGATGGGAAACAAACATGCAATGGCCAATATCCAGTCATGTAATGGGTCATTCTATGACAAATCAACCAATGAAAAATCCATTTTGGAACAATGTCATGGATTTGGTTCATTTTTGGTACATTTGTACCTTACCATGAGATGTTCAAAAAATATTTTTTAAAGATTTTTTGGTCCACCTTCTTCTGAGATATTGCATTTGCGAAACTGCCAAAAAAAATCCCAAAATTCACTAGCTACCATAATTTTAAAAGTAATTTAATAGATACCTGTTATAGCTGCAGACCTGGGACAGGTGTCATTTCTAAGCTTATGAATAGGGCCTTCATTTGATGTACAAGTTAGTATAACCTGGTGAAATTGTACACTTTCCAAAATTTTACAGATTTAAATAAATATAAAATTTGAATTTTTGGAAAAACAGATTCTTAAAAAAATTCAAAAAAAGTTCACACTTAAAGATACATGTCTTGTAGCCAATTACTCCGAATTTCATGATGGTATCTCAATGGTATCATATGAAACTTAAATTTTCTTGTTGGCTGTGACAAGGAATTAAAAATAGACCAAAATTTTAATACCTAATGATTAAAAACCTTTTTTCATTTGCTATATATCAAATGAAAGCCCTATTCATAAGCTTTAAAATGACATCTGCCCCAGGTCTGTAGCTCTCACATGTATCTATTAAATGAGATTTGAAGTTATGGTGGCTAGTGAATTTTGGCATTTTTTCTGCAGTTTTGAAAATATAATATCTCAGAAACAGGTGGACCAAGAAATCTGAAAAAAATATTTTTAAACATTTCATGGTCAGGTACCAATGTACCAAAACTGAACCAAATCCATGACATCAAGGTTCCATGTATTGGTTGATTTGACATGGAATGACTAGTGTAGTAAATGGCACTAGAGCAGGCCCAGATAAATGGAGATGTATTGAGTCAACACCTCCATAAGTTCCATTGATTCAAATTGATTCAGCCCCTGTTTTGTCATAATATTATTTAAAAACAAAATTCTTAAAAAGGATTCACCAGTAGAGATAGGCATGAAACCATGAAGTCAAAAAAAAAAAAATAAAAATAAAAAACTTTTAAAAACCCACCCATAAATAAGGCCATTTCACAGTACATTTGGGGGTTTGGAGTGGAATTTATTTATTTATTTATTTATTTATTTATTTATTTATTTATTTATTT
>JAHTLZ010003518.1:7046564-7067974 GCA_023846285.1 Phrynocephalus versicolor | reverse complement strand
CTCTCTCTCTCTCTCTCTCTCTCTCTCTCTCTCTCTCTCTCTCTCTCTGTGTGTGTGTGTGTGTGTGTGTGTGTTTAAAATAGATTCTGTTTCAGTCATATTGCTTACAGTATTGGACAGGGACATAAAACAGTAAGCTTGCAAACACACTGATACTGCTAAGTTACGGAAACAAAGAACATTTCACAATGCAGAGCTACCTTTTTATCTTCCCAACAATTCATGAGACTGACAAAGCTATTTTTAATAAGATACCATTCAATAATATCAGCTATCGGAAAAAACGGAAGTAATGAGAGGACAAAACACTAAGCTGCTTCTCGGAAATTTCCCAAAATCCCTTTAAAAAGAAACAGAGCTGTATCTAGTAATTTTGACTCTGGGACTTTGGTCGAGCCACATGAGACTGCTGATCCAAGCAGACAACAACAAAATGGGAAGGAATTCTAGGATCTGAGCATGTGATGGACATATATTGGTTGTGCACTGTGCTCTTTTTTGCTTCCCTCTCCCTGTGGAAGAGTGACCCGAGGCAATACAGTGGACCTTGTATAACAAACAGCTTGTATAACATAAAATCTGTACAACCTAAAAAATTCCGGAGATAGGGGAAATTTGCTTAACATAATCGCCTATGGGGAAAATCCGTACAACATAAAAATGGGATTACTCCATTTTCAATGCATTCCTATGGGAATTTGTATAAAGGAAAATTTGCTTAACATAATTTCATTTGGAACGAATTAATTCCTTTATACAAGGTACCACTGTATACAGTATCGACTGAAAGCAAATTAGATCGTACTATTCAGTAAAATGTGCCAAAAGGTAGGCTCACACCCTTCCAGCAAGCAAATATTTGAGCCCTTTAAATTCAGTTGCCTGTGTCAAAGCCCCAGTCATCCACTCTATTTATGGCTGCGCTAAGAGACAATGTTGTCTACAGATAAAGATTTGTTTGCAATATTAACATAATAGATGACATTTCTTTGAATGATGGAGCTCAAGATGCTACGCTGGTGAAACAGACCTTAATAGGAATGGTTTTGGCCCAAGTACGATAACATTCCGTTTGCCCTTTACACTTTCCTACTCTGGAAAAGAAAATACAATCTTTTTTGGTGTTGTTTGAAAATGTTCATACAGTTCTGCTACGTTCCTGCTTACATGCTTGAAGATCAATTTACTGTGAAACCTATTTTCTGTGTGAACATTACAATGCATTATGACATGGGCAGTGAAAATTTAGTTAAGAAGATATGTGACTTTAGCCTAAGGCTCAGATATGTGGCTAGCATTAGCTATTTGCATCATTTTTCTCAGCTACCATTAATTACTTTCTTCTTCTCTTATACTACCTCATAATTGCAAAATCATTCATGTAAAGTTCCCACTTTTATGCTTCCATTGCACATATAGGAATGTGAAGGTGCACAACACTTTTTCACTGTAGGAGACTAATTTGAATATGCTAAAACTTATAGGTACTTTCGTGAGCCCCCCAAAGAGGCCCTTTTCAGGATGATCTTACTAGGAAATACCCCCTTGCTGGAGGAAAGAACTGGAGAGCTCTGGGAAAGGGCTAGTAAATCAGAAGAACAGGAGGATGTTTGGAGCAGAAAGGGAAAGCAAAATCTGAAACAAGCAGGAAACATTCCAAACCAATATCACGAGTGCTAAGATTCAAGGAATTTGCGCTCATGGCAAATGTCGACTCTGCCAAGAAAAAGATGAAATGATGTCATACCTCATCTGCGAATGTCCAAAGACTGCACAAACGGATTACAAAATCAGAAATGACAAAAGTGGCAAAATTAATGCGCTGGTCAATGTGCAAACAACAACAACAAATTGCCAACCTCCAAAATCTCAGGGGAACATTGGGTAGAGAAGATGTCAGAAAAATGACAAATATGAAGATCTTGTGGGATTTCCAGATCCAAACTGACAGACGTATTGAATGTAACACACCAGATATAGTAGTAATAGAATGAAGAAATACCTGGGTCATTGACATTGTAATCCTGGGCAATGCCCGCATTGAAACTAAAAATTGGAAAGCTAACTGAATACAGAGACCTGGCAATCAAAACATCTCGCTTGTGGATGAAACGCACTTCAGTGGTCCCTGTAGTTATTAGGACTTTGGGAGCAATTTCAAAAAAATTCACACAACAACAGCAACAGCAACAGCAGCAACAAGGCATCAAGTCAAATTTTACTTCTTGCAACCCATTTTAGAGTTTTCCAGGTAGAGAATGCTCAGAAACAGTTTCCCACCCCCTTCTTCTGGAGTCACCCTGGGGCTGTGCAGCTTGCCTAAAGCCACACAGGATGGCTGTATATGTAGGAGGCACAATTGGAAATCACACATCGAAACGCTGGCTCCACAGCCAGACACCTAAACCACTAAAGTATACAAAGGAAGTGCTAAAATAAATTTATGAGGTTTCATGGAACCGACCCCACTTTGTCAGATGAGTGAAGTGGCATCAGGAATTTAAAATATGTATACAGTACTCGTAGTTGGGGAGTGAGTCTATAGTTAGTATGGCCAAAGGGAAATTAAATGTAGAAAATGCTAATATTGGCCATGTACATCATTTACATCATCAGTGTAGGTTAATGTTCTAAGCACCGGCTCACTTCACATATACAACAACATATTGGAGTTGGCATTTGGACTACAGCACAATCCTGTACGAATTCTACTGCATGCATTTTAATAAACCAAGAGGGGTTTACTTTCAACCACTCATTCACAAGAGTGTATGAAGCTGTTGGTATTTTGTAATTGAAAAAGTGCCTGAATATATTAAAAAGATGTTTTAAAAATATGAATGTTTCATTGGTTATTAAAAGCACTTTCAAAACTGTAGTTTTAGAAGAGAC
Organism: Phrynocephalus versicolor; assembly: GCA_023846285.1. Lineage (NCBI taxonomy): Eukaryota > Metazoa > Chordata > Lepidosauria > Squamata > Agamidae > Phrynocephalus > Phrynocephalus versicolor. The sequence goes on along the minus strand of JAHTLZ010003518.1, from coordinate 7,065,082 downwards.
AGTCATATTAGTCTGTGGTGGCATAATAGGCAAAAAACAAAATAATTTTGTAAAAATAAATAAAAGACAAGATCATGGTACCTCAAAGACTAACTGCTATATATTAAGCTTTTGTGGGGTTGTGTGAGCTTTTGTGAACAGGTTCACATCTTCAGAACTGTAGACCATCTCAATAATTTCAGAAGACGCTTCTCTTCTCTTGTTCCAATTCATACTCTCTTAACAGGAATATCAGTACTTGCAGTGAGTCATGCATCACCAATAAGCAAATACTTTCCCCTTCAGGGTTATGGATTTTCATACAAAAATGTATGTATGTTTAATAAACTGAATAATTCAATTCAAAGCATTTGCCCACAGAGGTCTACGACATGTGCCGGATTAGTAGGGAAGTCAATTATAGAGATGTGAACAATTATTGAGATATGAACAAATCTTATTCAAAGAACTGATGAAGATTTCTTTAATCAAGGAAGAGTTGACACTGGAGTGAGAATAAGAAACAAACAGTGGGCCTCTATTGAAATTAAGGTGGTGGAGTCTGACAGGACTACAAGTTGCATATAATTCACCAAGTCTTATATAGTCTTGGATTAGATTTGATAGACAAATTGTTTATTTTTAAAAGATTTATTAGACATTCTGTAAAAAAGAGTCCTTAGACATTTACAATTATGAAATATTCACCCACAACAGTAGCAAGCAATATGCTTGCATGCCTGCTTTTTAGATTCTGAGCATGTGGAATTGAGGACGAAAGAACCAAAACGCCCAGTACATTGGTGACATTGTAGTGAAGGGGGTTAAAGTGAAAACACCACTTACAGCAGGATCCTTATATATATCCTCATATCTACCAATTCAGTTCCACTTATCCATGGTCTGAAAATACTATAGCTAGCATGGTATCTGGCAACAGGTCTGGGAATGCATATTAAAATATTATTCTGCCCCCCCCCTTTACAATACTATATATTTAAAAATTTGCTATTATCTGCAGGTTTCAGTATCCATAGAGGATCTGCAACCAATCACTCATAGATATCGGAGTATTTGTATTGTCCTGCACTTTGAGGGCTAATCCAAATGGAGTGTTTGGTTCCTCTCCACCCTGTGCCTGCTGGTTCAGCTTGGTGCACAATGAGTGTGCTTTCTGTCCACACATTTAGAAAGTCAATTCTCTTCTGTATCTCATCAAGATTTAAAAAAAAAAAAAACAATCTTGATGAAGTACTTTAAAAACGATCTTCTCTGAAGGATTTTTGGTTTTGTTCTGTTTGTAGATTGGAATTAAACTGTAGCCTTCCAATGGGAGCACTCTGCAGCAGACATCCACAGCTAGCCCGGGGCTCCAATGTTCTACCTTCTCAGGCTGTGGAACTTCCTTCCCCAGGAGACCAGACACACCTCCATCCCTATTCTTCTTCTGTCTTTTTTTTCATGCAGTTTATAAGTGAATCGTTGCTGGGGGTGTTAATTGGGGAGTTGCCTTTTTAATATTTTTTCTAATGCATTTTTACATTGTTTTAAAAAAAATCTTTAAAAACAGTTGCATTATAAACTCCCCACAATGTTTTAGAAATTATTTTCTCTGCCAGGGTTTTTGATTAAGGCTAAGTTGAAAGCTTCCAGAGTGAAAACCTCCTGCTGTCTGCACTCTGCCCCACTGCAATGTAAAACAACAACAAAAATGCACACAAGAGGCATTTTAAAAAAACAACATAAGGCCAGAGGTTTTGTCACTTTTAATGTAAATATAGTGTCTTCTGCATCCAAATCTCATTACAGAACAGGTGGGTAGGTACATAATGGGAACAAATGCCTGGTCTGGATAAGCAAATGCTCTGGTTTCATGTTTTCTTTGGCAAACACAAAATGCATCCTAGCTTCTAAATCAATCTTTTCCTAAGTCTCTTCTGAATTCTACTAAGATAGGTTTCTCACTAAGAAAGTGAAGTCAAAGGGGGTCAGGGAACCAAACCATCAATTTAACAGTGGGAAACTGAAATGCAGCTACAAATTACTGGCAAAAGCATGAGATTCTTTTAAAAGGACGATACAGAAATAGCCAGCTTAAAAACAAAGAAAAACCCAACCAATCTCATATGTAATAGAGGAAGGGGGGAAATCCATTAAATTATATCAACAAAACTGTCACAACGTAATGCAGCATTTCACCACAGTGAAATGTTAAGGACTGAATTTAAATAAGATTTTGTTATATAATAGCTCGCATCAGATGTGAGAGCAAGAAAAGCATTTGTAGAAATGGGTACAGAAATTTAATAGAAATAAGACTGTCTGGTGAACTCGGTCTTTCCATCTGAGCCTCCCTGTGTTTTATGACATTTGAAGAGGCCTTTCTCTCCATCCCAGCCCTCTCACAGGTACACACTATACAAACATAAGAGGCCGGGGGGGGGGGTTCGTGGTCACTCTCAGGCTATGGAACTTTCTTCCCCAAGAGACCAGGCTAACTCCCTCCTTAATCTCCTTCTGCCAAGAGCCAAATAACTTTCTGTTTATACAGTTATGCAGTTTATAAGTAAATTGTTGCTGGGGGTGTTAATTGGGGAGTTGCCTTTTTATTTTTTTCCTCATGCATTTTACATGGTTATAAAATGATTTTACTCAACTCTATTTAAAAAAATTAATAGTATGTTTAATTACTGTAATTATTTTTGTCTTATTTGTCTCTTTATATTGAAGCCCAGGAGGTCAGCAAATTAAGTCAACTTGAAACCATTGTTAATAATCCTGATTTCTTTCAAGTCAACCAATCTGCCATTTCGAGTCAGGATGTTTCAGCTTAACAAGGTCAACTGGGGGAAAATGAGTGAAAGCTTCCATTTTTGTCCCTGTAACCGCATAACAGAAGGAGGAAAAGAAGAGAGAGAGATCACATAAACCTGAGGCTCAGGCACGTGTTGTTAAATAGACAATGGCTAAATATTTACAAGCAGAACAGGCATTTGAGGTAGATTGCATGGGAATTAGATGTTCAGCTTCACCTCACCTCTTGCAAAGGATGGAAGAAAGCAGCACTCAGAAAATCAGATTTGAAAAATTAATTAAACCTCAAAAATGGGGAAATGAAATTAACTTCGGAATTAACATTTGAAATTGAAAACATTCAAAACTGAAATCATTTAAATTTAATTAAATGTTAGTTTTGTGTGTTCCATGTAGAAGGAACATGTCAGTCTACACTTCTCTTCCCAAAGGACAAACGACCTATGGTTACAGTTTGACATATTTAAATTAGATAGCCCAACCATGGCACTATAAACACATTTCACTTATAATAATAAGGCCTTGGCCAATGCAGACAACATTTCTTTCAGGCTTCTGGGAATTACAATCTAAAACTATCAGGAACTCGAAGACTGGGAGCCACTGTTCCATAAAGACCCAGCTGACGACTTCCAGTTAAATTTGTTTAACATAACACCATAATGAGACTGGACTGAGCATATAGAGCCTTGCTATGCCATCTTTGATAGCTACCAAGATCAAAGTGTTCTGTTTATTATTTGTATTTTTAGGTTGAATATACCAACTTGGGCAAACAAGTGTTATGAAACTCTGAAATGTCTCTTCAATAATTGGTCAAATATAGTCCTGTATACCATTTTACTGCATTATCACAAAAGTTACTACAAAAGCATAACTAGTTATCATTTCAGTATATCCATCAGATACCAAATCAATTACTTCAATGATTAGCATTAGGATTTGATTTTGATGCTTCTATCTTAGCTGTCAGTCCTGTTTGGGCTTATAAATATGTAGGAATGACATTTTGGGGAGCAATTCTAAATATGGAAGGAAATACCAACTTTAAACATGGAAGGAAATACCAAACAGTGGAGAATACCTCTCATAATGGTTTTTTTCTTTTTCTGTGCTCTTAGTAGCTTTAACGTTACATTTTAATGTTCTAAAATGCCTCTCCTAATTCCGTTCTTAATTTGAATATGTCTTAAGTATTCTGGGCTGTATATTGGCCCTCATTATTGTAAGCCACCTTGGGTCCTTTTCCAAGGAGAAAGGTGGGATAAAATATTCAAAATAAATAAATAATTTTGACAGAGTAATTCTTGAAATTGCAGCCTATTACATCCAGTAATCACACTCACATGTTCCACCTAGACATCTAGGTGACTTCAGTTGTCCTCCAAGATCAAGCCAACTAAGATGCTTTGAATTAAGGGAGAGAGCTCATAGCACTATACAGATGTCAGAAAAATCCCCTCATTTTGTACAAGCCTGACTTCCAAAACATACAAACAAACAAACAAATCCACCCATTAGGAAACACTAGTTGAGGGAACCACACAAGTAGCCTAATAAGAGCTAAGCATAGTGGTCATGAAATCCTGGCCACTGTGGGATTTTGGAAAAACAGGTGTGAGAAAGGGAAAACTTTATGGTATATAGTGAGAAGAGGCACAGCTATCTGTAACACTACCCCAATGGTATACATGTATTCTGCTTGGTATCTCAGGACCTCGTGGTGCAGTGGCTAAACCGCTGCACTGCAGCTAAAACTGTGCTCACCACCTGGGGTTCAATCCCAGGTAGCCGGCTCATGGTTGACTCAGACCTCCGTCCTTCCAAGGTGGGTAAAATGGGTACCCAGCTTGCTGCGGGGGGTGGGGGGGGCAATGTGTAGCCTGCATAATCAAACTGTAAACTGCCCAGAGAGTGCTTGAAGTGCTGTGTGGCGCTATATAAGCATTTTAGCTTAGAATTATACTTGCAACTAAGCAAGCCTTAGGAGCGACATTTCAGTATTTTAGAACAGGAGAGGGGGAAGTGCAAATTTATTTATTATTTATTTATTTTCAAATTTCTATACCACACCAATTTTCTCATAGGAACTTTAGGCGGTTTAAATCTTCATGGCTACTACATGGTGGTGTTTCGGGGACAGGGATGTACTCATCTGGAATGATCCTGGAATCTTTCTATGGCTACCTAACCATGTTGCAGGACTTGAGGTTTCCCACCTTTGTTCTTGGAAGTAGAAGCCAACAGAGTTAACTGCAGTGTATTCTCCTCCCATGTGGAGTTGCCACACCTAGCCTGGTATTATCCACAGTTATCTGCAATGGCTTTCCAAAGTTTCAAGCACTGCCTGGAAATCCCAGGGTCCTTCTGCAGGCAAGCCATGTGCTCTACCCACTATGTTTCATTTGTTTCTTCCCATCTGCCTATTTACGTCTGACCACAACCAAGAAAGCCTGCTAGATACCCAAGAAGTAGATGGAGAGTGTTTTTATGGGATCAGGAAAGCATCATCCTATCCTTGCGATAAGATAGTGGGTCCCTTCCTGCACTGAAAAGTACAGATGTATATCAAATGTTTTTCTGCTATGGAATAACCATCATACTATCTTACTTGCTGAAAATGTTAAATTCAAGAGACAGGGGAAAAGTACTCTCTGGGCTACAACTCCCAAAACATTCTAGCCACCGAAGATCTTTCTCTCTAAGGGGAAAGAAAGGGAGATGGGATTGTGAACAATCACACAATGGGAAAAGTACAGTAACAGAGCTTGCTGTTTAATCTAACCCTAATCTGCTAAAGTTCAACAATAAAGAAGATAAGAAGATGGGACCAATAAACAGCACAGTCTTTGGAATCCACTGAGCAAAATGAGCTAAGGTCTTGTTTTGGGAAATAGGGTGAAAGTAACCCATCTATGTTGAGCAGTTGTGTATACAAGCTTGCCATTGTGGACTAGGCCCAAATTACGTCATCTTATTATGCATTTGACATTTTAAAAATGCCATTTTTTTTAGTTTAACAAGGGATATAACAGACACACTCCTCCAGCCTCAAGCCAGTTAAAGGCCGGCACATTTGAATTCAATCCATTTAAAAAAACAAACCCACAAGCCAAACACACATTAATTTGGAAGAAAGCCACCATTCTTTGAAAAGGATTTTGCTTCCAAGTAAGCATGCTTGGGGAGAAGAATCTTCCACCACAAACCTATCACCCAAATTAGTTGCTAGATATAAACAGACAATTCCACAACAGCTGAACAAGTGTGTGATGACACTATGTTGCTGATGATCCGTAATCATCCCTAATTAACTGGATGATAATTTCCATTCTCTCTCATCTATGGCTTTGATGGCTACAGTTGATGGGATCTGCTACCTAACGGCTTCTGGCAGACTAGAAGTCACCAGCCCTGCTTTTGAATTTCAGAAGGTCCCAGCTCACAACTTCTACTACACTGGAAGGACAGGAACATTCCCACTACCAGTAGGATACATCAGAGCGACGCAGAGTGGTTCCAACTTTTATTTCACTTCTTTAAAGTTTGTCAAAAGCAGGCATGTCCAAACTTCAGCCCTCCCGATGTTTTGGACCACACCTCCCATAGTCCTTTGCCATTGGAAATACAGGCTTGGAATTCTTGGAGTTGAGGTCCAAAACATCAGGAGGGCTGAAGTTTAGACATGCCTGGTCTAAAGCATCTGACATCAACATTTCTTGCAGTGGTGCCACTGTTTTCTTTCTGTTTTCACATAGAAGATTGGTCTGCTTCAGTAGCAAGAAAATGGTTGGTTGGAAATGTCCTATTTGATCAAATGTTACATCCAGTTTCATGTTAAACATTAAACCAGGCATGTCCAAACTCCGGCCCTCCAGATGTTTTGGAGCACAACTCCCACAATCCTTTGCCATTGGCAATCTAAGCTTAGAATTCTGGGAGTTGTGGTCCAGAACATCAGGAGGGCTGAAGTTTAGACATCCCTGCATTAAACCAACTTTCCATCATAGCCACAGTAGTTAGCAAACCCTAATTAAGAAGGTACCTAGTTAGTTATAACACTAATCAAGACCAGTGGTATCATGAACTGTTCCACCGTCCAGTCCAGGAGACAGCACTTATAAGTCCTGCAGTTCCATCTAATGAGGAAGATGGATAGCAAATGGGTGCTGGATTAGACTACTGGAATGCAAGTTCATGCTACCATGGGAAATTTTAATCACAGTATGGCTAGGAAGCTTATGCCTATATGTGTCCAAGTTTTCCAGTCGTGGATTAGATGCGAACTAAGTCATGTTGTAAGACAATGCCACTGAAATCAATGGCGTTTCAGTTAATCGTGACTCCTTTGATTCACACGGATATAATTTTTGCCTTCGAAATATTAGCAACTTGTTTGCTATTTTTCTAGCAGCCTAAAGGTATTGCCTGTTCTACTTTTGTATTTTGTTTTTGTGATGTTTTGCTTCAAACGGCTCTAATAGCAGATTTATACTAAACATGATCAAGTTGGGATCTAATTTTCTATTTTAAAAAATGATTTTACCCTGTGAACATTGACGACTTCTTTGGGTGGAAAAGATTATTCAACTGGAAGGAATTACTATTTTCATAAAATATGCTAAGCTAAAAGTCCTCACAAAACTGATCTCTTGTCTTCACTCTCCTGTCAAAACAGAACTGAGAGCACTGCTTAGATGGCAGAATAACTGCAACAGAGACTGAGCAGAATAATAATAGTCAAATGTTTCTAAAACACCTTTTTATCGCCTAGTAGCATGCTTTTAGTAGAACAGCCGAGACCAACAGAATGGTATATATTCATTGTTTCTTTATACAGTAGGACGCCCGTATCCACTGATTCATTAACCACTGATTCAATTATCCATGGTTGGCAGAGGGAAAAATTAAAAACAAAATCAGCAGCCATAAGGGAAGCTACTGTCACAAAACACCAGTGTTTTTTTTTGGGGGGGGGGGGGGTTGGCATTCTCTGTTATCCATGGTTTTCGCTATCCCCAGTGGATACCGGGGTCCTACTGTACATGTTACCAAATAGATGCCAGCTTACAAGATTCTGCACAACTTTCTTAAAGGAAGTAGCAATATTCATTGAAAAACCACAACACAAAATGTTAGGCTTCAAAAAGCCACATCTAAGTAATTTAGGTACAAACAGTACTACTGCAAGACACAAAGTAGATGGGCATATGAATTGTGTTTAATGTGCACTCTGCACAACAATTTTACTGGGAATCCTGGGGTTGGATCTACCATTACGTAGAGTGAGGTGGTTGCCTCAAGGAGCTAATTGGGGGCATGAAATGCAACAGTGTTTATTTACCTTGATACTGTGGTAGTTTTGCTGCTCCAGTCAAACAGAGATTCTTGTGACATTTTCTATTCTACATGCCAAAATAACATGGCCAGCCTTGGGTAGCAGCAGGCAGGTTGAGTTGAAGACCGAGGTATCATTGGCTATTTTTATCAGGCATCAAAGTGCATTGGCCCAACCCTGGGCACTGCTGTGCTTGTTTATATGAAGCAATCAATTTGAAACAAAACTTACTAATGTGTTTCCCCACAAGATGGCATCCAGAATCAAAATGCTCCTAACAATACCAATGGTTGAATGGCCCAGGGAAAACAGGACATTCAACTCTCTTAAGGACCCATCTCCTGTTTCACATATGAAGGGCATGCAACCTTTTAAGGTGCGGTGGGACTCCAATTCCAATAAATCCTAGCCGATCTAGCCAGTGGTGAGCGATTACTGGGTTGCAGTCTTACAACATCTGGAAGACAATGGGTTGCACACCCTGGCTTGAAAAGATAAACCATAATACAGCACTCAGTTCTTGTTCCATCTTCTTCTTCCTTGCCCAGGATATACATAGTACAGAGAACTGGAAAATAAAGAATCTATAGATAACAAAAGAAAACGTATGTACTTGTTGGGGTGGGGGAGAACTCTTTTTTTAAATAATTGCTACAAAGTTCAAAGCTACTGCCTGGCTACAGGGAGCATCAGTTTCCCCAGGAAATCCTACTTTGCATTCACTCTTATCCATAGAGAAAGATGTTTCCTTCCAATGGAAAAAAGGCAACAGTGTTTACTCGCATGCAACAGTGAGTAGATTTAAACACTAAATATAGATTTGGCAAGGAAGGAAATATCAGACAGTCAACAGCAGCTAAAAAAAATAAGAACTATGCTCTATGTCAGATGGGACATGTTTTGCTGGAAATGCAATACATATGAAACCCCAGATGGAACAATGCCATTTTCTAAAAAAGGGGAAAAGATATGCACATTCTAGGTGAGAGTTGGCATTTTATATCATAATAGTTCATGCGAAATATATGCATGTACAAGTACTTTGATTTTGAGTCAGCCTTTACTATTTTGCTATCTTAAACACTGCAGTGTGCTACATTTTTAAATAAGTCTGATTCTCCCCCCACCCAATTCTTATAGCTATTTTAATAGCTAAACATTAACATAATGCACATCTTTATTTTATAAAGCATTCCTTACTATAAATTGCTTCCTCTCAGAACTGGAGCATCCTACAAACTATAATGTATGTGTCTGAAAGCACAGGCTCGTGACTGTATGAGAAAACAACCCATAAAACATTAAGCAGAGAAAACAGCACCAACGTGTCTTTAGCTGTGGAATGCTTTTTTGTTCCTCTGGTCTGGCAATTGACGAATACTCACTCCCGGCGTGTTTATGTTAAACAACACAGCTGCACATTACAGAATTATTTCACTGCCCTCCTGCTCATTATTAACAAGGCACATTTATCCACTTAAGTCTGAGAAGTACACCCTTCTCACAAGCAAACATTAAATTAACGGCCCAACCACTGGAGCATAGTGAATAGCCACCTAATGCAGACTCTTAAGCAGCCTGTGTCGAATTCACTTCTGCCTGTTAACTTCTGGGCTCTAAACTCCTACACTGTTTCACAAACAAATCTGTGACACAGCCATCAATGCCGACTGGTCCTATACCTCGCTTGGCTGATGTTTTCACAATTGAAGCCACTGTGTTTCTAAAAGCAAACGACTAAAATTATGCCTGAGAACCAGCATGATAGGTGCCCTTGTTTGTTGGACATTTTGTCCTGTTGGTCTTTGACTATAAGCGCCAATGTGCTGCAAGTATAGAAGGAGTTGTAAGTATATATGTACCTGATAATGAAAAAGGATAAAGATGGGAAATGATAGGGAAGAAGGGGCGAGGAAGAGGTCCAAGATGAATCTGCTTTTTGTTGTTTTCTTTTCTATTTGTAATCATAATTTTAAATCAAGGAAATATATAAAACAGGAGTGTGATGCACTTTTAATTAGTTTTCCCCTCATCACAACAGAGAAGAGCAACTGTAACCTCCCTCCTGCTTGACACCAGTATAATTCCAAGGAAGCTGATACTTTGGGAGCCCAGAGCTGTGATGTCATGATATGACAAAGAATTTTTGAATTATTTCCAACCCTATATGAAGATTAGCTAAATAAATGTTAGCCCCTAGGATGGCAAAAATGGAAATGGGTCTCAAATCCTGCCACTTATTACCATTGTGGTCATGGTATTCATCACACTATGGACAGATTACAAACAAACTGGAAGGAATTATTGTATGTACTCTCTAATGAATTGAGCACTGATGAATTAAAATGAAAACCCAGTGACTGCACAATAAAAAATGAAGTACAGGGAGGCCCTCTGCAGAATCTAAGTTTTTGAGCACAGAATCATATTTGGGTTGTTATTGTTGCCTGTTTGGAAGATTGTTTGGTTGGTGATATTCAACTGCCACCATGGTCTACATTTGTTGTGATTTGTGGGACATCATTTTTGCCAACTTTCTGCTAGTGTGATCAACTGATCCGAAGCCAACCAGGGGGGTATGAGTTCCCTCCAACTCAGCACCCTTTGTCTCCAAACCATTTTCTTATTTCTTTCTTTTTTAAAAGTATTTCATTTCAGTACTGGGACTGGCTTTTGCTAGAGCACTTTAATAGAGACAGAGGGAGATAGAGGTAGGAACTGCCAATCAGCATTTGTTAGTACCTTTTAAGGCAGCTTCCTCTCTTGGAGCTCAGTGCCTCTGCCCCTGCTGACTCCTACAAATCTGGATAGCTATAGCAAATTCCCCCAGGAAAGTTGAATTTCCACAGTAGATCAGCCTATGGGTGTTTTTTCTGTGTAGTTATACCCTCAGGCACAGAGAGCAAGAAAGGTGCACGCATGCACACACGCACGCGCGCGCACGCGCGCACGCACACACACACACACACACACACACACACACTGATCAAACTCACAAATTTGTTTTATCTGTCAAATTTGCATGGTAAACCAATTTAGTGGAGAAGCATAATTTTTGGTATTCCTGCTCGATTACAGTATGAATGCTCCAGCTGCCTTTACATCAATATTGTCTTATCCTCTTTGTTTCAAATAAGATTCCTCTTGTCACCAAAACAAGAGCCATCTTGGGCCATTTAGACTGCAGCTTCAGGAAACCTGGCAGTAAATCCAATTGAATTCCGTGGACTAGATTTGCAGAAGACTGCTCCACTGATCATATTTGTATTCCAACCTCTCTTCACAGAACTCCAGTGGAGCAGATGGCAGTCTCATGTCACTGTATTCAGAGAGGCAGCCATGTCAGTTTCAAATAAATAAACAAAAATAAAAATGAATGCCTTATGTCACAGTTTAAAACCAACATATTTACTACTGGTTCAGCATTCATGAATCACAATCCCTTTTTCAGACACAGGCTGAAGAACTGGACTGTAATCCATGGATGTTGCAAAGAAATAAATCTGGTTATCTTAAAGGTGCCACAATACCTCCTGCTTTTGTTTAACTGCATAAAAATGTAAAATCTAAACACCAAACATGAACAGGAAGCCCACAAGAGATGTCACCTGGGGGTTACTTATTCAGAATTTACACAATATTCAATGAGACCTTCAAGTAACACCATTTGGGAGAAGAGCAATAGCATTGTGCTGAAGGTCATGTAAAAGGCTTCACAGTTGCCATGGTTCAACCCATCCCAAGTCCCATTTTCTTTCTTATTTAAAAGAGGGATGAGGAAAACAAGGACCCTTCAGAAGCTGTTGAGCTATACAACTCTCCATTACCCCTCATGCCAGGCTGATGGAACTGCAATCCAACGCCAAGTACAGAGTCACACTTCCCTCACCACAATTTAAACACTGAGATCCTAAATCTCCAAGCACTCAAGATGCTTGACAACCATGAAAAAACAGAAGAGTACAAGGCTGGCATGAAGGCTTCTTCCCTATGCCTGATTTTATCACTCAGCCTTCAAGACCGTCTTATGGAAGGCATTTTATGGTACCTGATGACTGCTATCTTAACCATTTTAATCTTCTACGCTGCTCAGTTTGATTGCTTCTAGATCTGACTTGATTCAATTTTATGGTTTTTACTTAGATGAAAAGGCTTGCACTTGTACAAGGGACAGAACTGCATTAAAATGTTAAATCATCCCAACAGAAGCCTGTACATTTCCCTCCTTTTAGTTCTGTTTCTTAGTTCAATTGTTAAAGCTGGGGTATTTATCTACAGGGTCCACAGCTTGGGGGTGCTTCTGGACCCCGGTCTAACTCTGGAAGCCCAGGTGGATTCGGTGGCCAGGGGTGCCTTCCTTCAGCTGCAGAAAATATACCAGCTCCGCCCCTACCTAGACAAGCACAGCCTCATGACAGTTATGCATGCACTGGTAATATCCCGTATTGATTACTGCAATACGCCTTACGTGGGGCTGCCTTTGAAGACGGTCCAGCGATTGCAACTGGTTCAGAATTGTGTGGCGCGGCTGGTAAGTGGTGGGGCCGCCAGGGATCACATCACGCTGATTCTGCGTAACCTGCATTGGTTACCAGTAGCTGTCCGAGCTGAATTCTAAGTGCTTGTTTTGACATATAAAGCCCTAAACGACTTAGGACCTAGATACCTGAAGGACCGCCTCCTTCCATACGAACCTACCCAGCAATTAAGATCGAGCCAGGGGGCCCTTTTGAAAGAGACATCCCTCAAGGAGGTTAGAGGGATGGCTTGTAGACATAGGGCCTTCTCGGCAGCTGCTCCCAAGCTATGGAATGCCCTCCCGATCGAGATCCGCCTGGCGCCAACACTGATTACATTCCGGCGCCAGGTAAAAACCTTCCTTTTCCAGAAGCTTTTTAATTGATATAATATAGACTGTGGGTCCGCTCATGACAATTTTAGGATAATGATTTTAGTGTAAGGTTTTTATTGATGATTTATTGATATTTTACTTTTAACTATTTTAAATTGTTTTATTCTTTGGACTGTAAGCCGCCCAGAGACCTTTGGGTAGTGGGCGGCATATAAGTTAAATAAATAAATAAATAAATAATACTGCGGTTAAATGTTCCCTTGTTATCAGAGCTGCAGGTAAACCTGCCAGATTTTAAAAATATGGAAGGGATATTGAAAAACTGAAATTTACATTGTTCTCTTGAGCGCGGGACCAATCTTTGCACAGAAAGAAAACCTCTCTATGCCTCAACCCAAATGTGCACAAACTGCCCTTGTGATAAAAACATCTTCCCGAAATGCACTCACTCATTGCATCTGAGAGCATTCGATGTAGCATCAGGACAACTAATTTGTTATGCACAGCTGCACTCCTCGGCTTGGACAACAGTACAGTCATGTCACTCAAGCAGTGCTTTTGGGAGCTCACATTCACGCTCTAGCAACAAAGCTGCTTTTGCTGTTACACGTTGGGGACCAGCAGAGACGTTCTCCTTTCCTGAGAGCTCCATACGTCAAACTGAAGCACCGTAGCAACCAGCATCATACCTGTCCCCTTTTGCTTTCGGCTGCTGCTGGGCGCTGAAGCAAAGGAAGTCTTCATGCTCTCTTCAACACAGGTCACTTCCGCTGGGTCAAGGCTTCAGACATCCCAAGATGAACATGCTGAGACAGGGTTGCACTTTGTGTGAGTAACCTTTCACGTTCATTCTAATAGCTAAGGGACAAGACAACTATAGAAGCTGCCATCACTCAGACTGGGAACAGCTATATGGCAGTCGGGAGATCTTATAAGTGAAGATGGCAAAGGTGGAATTGACAGAGTCCACCCGCAACTACGGCTCTCCCCTGCACTGTCTTTTGTCCTACTGCTAAACAAGGGAGGGGGGGGGACCACACAAGGAAAAAAATTATGTTCAAGCTATGGGAAAGAAAGAAAGAAAGAAAGAAAGAAAGAAAGAAAGAAAGAAAGAAAGAAAGAAAGAAAGAAAGAAAGAAAGAAAGAAAGAAAGAAAGAAAGAAAGAAAGAAAGAAAGAAAGAAAGAAAGAAAGAAAGAAGGGGCATATGGCAGGAAAAAATTGACTGTAGCCCAAAATGTCAATATTTACCTAAGGAGGAAGGTATTGTATTGCCCTACAATCAAATACCACCAAACATGGTATCAACCACTTTCCTAGGGCCACTGAAAAGGCACTTTTCATGACAGAGACCTTGTGTCTGCCAGTGACACTAAGAAATATGTTTACAGGATACATTATGGCCTATGATTGTGCCACAAACTAGATATTCCAGACTGTAGAGACCACCATGGTATTTCTACTAGAGGGTCAAACTAGATGTTCTGCATAACTTGTTATAAGAGGGAATTCTTAAAGGATGAAAGATACAATTGCCATAGCAGAGGCATCCCACACTTCCCATCGTTTACAAGCTAGATTTGTGCTCTGCGACCAGTCGTTGGGAAGCGAATACAATTGCTCATACAGGAGAGGCCCTTCTCTCCATCCCACGACCCTCACAGGTACGTCTCGTGAGAACCCATGAAAGGGCCTTCTCAACTGCTGCACCCAGACTCTGGAACTCCCTCCCACTAGAGCCCAGGACTGCGTCATCTCTGTTGTCCTTCTTGAAACAGGCAAAGATCTTTCTAGGGGAAACGTCTTACGAGGAGCGGCTTAGGGAGCTGGGAAGGTTTAGCCTTACAAAAAGAAGACTGAGAAGGGATATGATAGCTATGTTTCAATATCTGAAAGGATGTCACATTGAAGAAGGGACTGGTTTGTTTTCCATGGCTTCAGAGACCAGGACACAGGGAAATGGTTTCAAACTGCAGGAAAAGAGATTCCATTCAAGCATTAGGACGACCTTCCTAACAGTTAAGAGCTGTCTGGCAGTGGAATATGCTGCCACGGAGGGGGGTTGAGTCTCCTTCTTTGGAGGTTTTTAAGCATAGGCTGGATGGCCATCTGTCGGGAGTCCTGTGATGGGGGTTCCTGCATGGCAGGGGGTTGGACTACATGGCCCTTGAGGTCGCTTCCAACTCTATGATTCTATGATTTTATGATTTCTCTTCAGGCAAACTTTCCCTGAATGATGGTCTACCATTGTGTATGTCTTATATGAATCTATAGGTTCACATAAACTTTGTGTTTGTAACCTTGTGGCTCTAATGTAATGTTGTCTATTAATTCTTAAGATGTCCCTCAATTCCTTGTTCTCAATTACTTGAACATGTCTTAATTGTACTGGACTATATATTATCCCTCATTACTGTGAGCCGCCTTGGGTCCTTTTCCAAGGAGAAAGGTGGGGTAAAAATACTCCAAAATAAAATGAATAAAAATGATAATGAGTAACACATAATTGGTCCACTAATGGTGCTCACATTTCAGTAGATGCTGAGCCTCATTTACACTTGTTTGATCATCTCCTTCAGTCCCTGAAACCAATAGGAGCTAGGTGCCTAAGTTGGCTACATCATGTTCCAAGTCTTCAACAGAGCCTGTACGTACAGTGTTATCCTGAATTTAAGTGAGCAAGAAATAAAACCAAGGAAAATTCTGTATATTTAAACCTAGCTATTAAGAGATTTCCTGTTTTGAATGAATTAGTCTATATTTCTCTCTTCCAGAAGGAAGTACACTTTACAAAGTTAACATTTTCAAACTGTACTGGAATTGTTCTTTTCCTGTTAAGGAAAACAAATTACCAAACTAAATTTAAAACTACTGTTCTGTGAATATCCATTTTAATTTGTATTTGTTTGTTTGTTACCATAAGGCTGCAACCCAATACCTAGTTTCCCAAGAGTGCATCTCTCTGAATTTCATGAGGCTTAGTTGCAAAAAACTAAAATATTATAGAACTAGTAGTATGCTTTAAAATGACTCTTTCAGCTCCAGTTCCTAATATGGATTCAAAATCTGAAGCACAATGTCATATAACCATAAAATGTCACTAAGAAAAATATATATTTTATTACTTCTGTTTTTTCATATTAACTTATTTCTACTTTAATCATCTCACCATCTGCCATTACAGGTATCCATATGAAAAAAAAAGGAAGCTAACTATATTTTTGCAACAGAACATGAAGGCAACAAAATCAACATTTTAGAATTAAAATTCTACCTACACCTTACAAAAGTCATATGTCACATTCCTGCTGCATCTACACTTTCCACTGGTCAGTATTAAACTTGGTCTCAGACCAAACTAAACAGCGTGGAAAGTGGCCCAACATTTGACATTTTGTAAATACACCCACAGCAAAAATAACTCATGGAGGCTCAATGCAAGAACTGTTAGGCTGCCAATTGTTCCAACATACAACATAGGAACAGCTGCACATTTTAGGACAACCTACTGACCCAGGCTGGAAAGTTAATTTGACAACATGATCTTCAACCTCCACATGGTGCACACTAACAGCCCAGTAGAGTACAACAATGTTCCTTGTTTTGTGGTTTTTTTGGTTTTAATAGTGGCCTATAAGGGTATCGCCTGTAAACTACTTTAGCAAAACCCACAGAATTTAGTTCAGCTTAGTTCTGAGGAGACAGATGCAGGGCAACACTTGAAATTCACAAGGAAAAACAAGCTTTGCAGGAAAATACAGAGCAAATATTTCAGATTTCTGACATTCCAAGAAGCCTCAGATTACTATAGGTGTTAATAATAAAAACCAAGCACTTTCAGGTGAATTCTGACTTATGGTGACCTTTTTTCAGGCTCACTGAGGTAGAGAATATTCAGAAGTGGTTTATCATCTCCTCCTTCTGGGGGTACCCTTGGGACCAGCTGAGGAGCTTGCCAAAGGCTACACAGGCTGGCTCTACTTCACTGGTGGCACAGTGAAGTCAAGTCTATTAGCTTCCAACCTCAGGCCCTACAGGCAGAGACCTAAACCACTGAGGTATCTAGCCAGCAAATTAAAGTGCAGAGCTAATGACAAACACTTCTCTAAGCTACCAAGCAATCTCTACACCACTGCAGTAAGCTAAATCTCAAAAAATATTGTTTCCTCACTGAACCTCTTACATAAACAGTCTCAGTTCCTTTCGGAAGATAAAAGAAAGAGTGTTCACACCTTTTCCCATCACTAGCCATTTGGGATATTGTCATTTGCTGCCAAGCTGTATCTGATTTGTGTGTGTGTGTGTGTGTGTGTGTGTGTGTGTGTGTGTGTTGTGTTGTGTTGTGTTGTGTTGTGTTGTGTTGTGTTGTGTTGTGTTGTGTTGTGTTGTGTTGTGTTGTTACATTTGTGACTGACTCTTCGTGACCCCATGTCCATGGAGTTTTCTTGGCAGGAATACTGGAGTGGCTTGCCAGTTCCTACTCCAGGCACCTACAGCACCTGGTATTCCCTGGCGGTCTCCCATCCAAGGACTAACCAGGGCTGGCCCTGCTTAGCTTCTGAAATTAGGCGAGATCAGAGGTGCTATCCTAATGGTAGCAGGGGAATTCCAAGAGGTACAACCTGACAAAAGTAACTTTTCTAAATTCTAATTTCACCACTGACATATCCACAACCCCCCTCCCGAGCGGAGGGATGTTGCCAGCCAAATATACCCCAGAAAAGCAGTAAAAAACCAACCAACCCTATTCTCTCACAGATGACATTGTACAAAGTAAACAGGCAAACCAACCCTATCTTCCATTTTTTTCTGCAAAATGCCTGATTTTCCATCCCTGTGCACAAAAGCCAAGCCAAAATACCAGTCTAAAACAGTCAAATCACAGAGCCAACTAAGAGATTTAAAAGGTATTTATAGACTCTTAATCCTGGAAATGGTCTCCAGAGCACAGATGGCTGCACAAGGGACCCAAGTGAACAATCAACATCAAAGTTGGCTGTCTCGGAGCCAATTCAAACAAAGAAATCTGAAATATGCAGCAGAGGAGGAGCTGCTCTCAAACAAACAAACCCCATGTGAAAAAATCTACCAGACATCACAAGGGGGGGGGGATGAGGCAGCCTTTTTTAAATACTGTAAAATTCAAGGCTGAAAAGAGCAAAGCTTCTAAAGAGAGCAGCTTCTTTATTCAAGAAACAGCATGGAGGGAAAGTAACAACAAGGAGCAGGCCAATGTTCAATCGTCAACATGCATATTCATAAGTAAATCCTACTATATTCCAATGGACTATGTGATTTCTCACATATTCCAGCCTAGATCAATTACTATAAAAAGTTGCGTTATACAGTGTGACTTCTGGAACTGATAAAACTCTTACTGATACAACCCACAACCAGGATAGTTGATTTCTCAAAAATGTTTTCATTGACCGTAGCCACTTGATAAGTAGCCACTTCATGTAACACTGAATTCTCTCTCTCTCTCTCTCTCTATCTATCTATCTATCTATCTATCTATCTATCTATCTATCTATCT
>JAHTLZ010003518.1:7010507-7044074 GCA_023846285.1 Phrynocephalus versicolor | reverse complement strand
ACACACACACAAAACCTGAGTCCACTTCCAGTTTTGAGCAACGAGTAAGTATTTTTAGTACAAAATGGCTAGCGTGATACAACATATTTAACAGGCAAATTGTGGCATAGGAAGCTTCTGGTGCAAAAATACAGGGTTTTTTTGTTTTGTTTGTTTTTGATTTTTGCTCTGGATGGGATTTTGACAGGAATTCCTTCAGTCAGGAATCCATTCGGCAACTGAATAATGCTTTGCAAGAGCTGAATACTGCCAACACTGCATTAGACCTTTACGTTTTCCGCTCCCTATATGACATTAACTGAATCTACTTCATAGTCCTTTGTTTATAATTTGGTCCATTGCATGCAGGGATTTCTTACAGCTGCTGCAAAAGGAAGATGGTACAACATCCAACTACGATTGTCAAGCAGTCAGTGTTGGATAGTAATGGCCTGGTTTTGGCCTGCTGCACAATGATGCTTTACGGTTAAGAAGGTCAACAGCTTTCTCCACCATTTGTTTTACACACATGTATGTTGTGCGCACTTGTGTCCCAACCAGTACCAGGTACATGCCTGAAGCTCTTAAGTATTTGGGCAGTAAGATTGCAACACTTCAAATCATAACACCAAGTCTCGCGCTCTCCCTTTTTTTAACCACCACTGGATTATTCTCTGTGCCTTGGCAGAAACAGGTGACAGGAGAGAAAACAAGGGTGTCTGTCCATCTGGGTCTAATGATACGTTATACACACACATGCCTATGGATGGGACAAGGGGAAACGTTAAACCACGTTAATTATAACAGCAAGTGTATTATTTCAGTCAGATCCTTTATTAGCCAAAATGGCACCATTCATTAACAAGTGAGAGATTAAGAACATAAGAACATAAAAAGAGCCATGCTGGATCAGGCCAAAGGCCCACCTAGTCCAGCTTCCTGTATCTCACAGTGGCCCCACCTGATGTGTATGGGAGCGCACGAGACTAGATATCTGTCTCCGGATACCACTCCCCTGCATCTGGCCCTTGAAGTACCCTGGTTTTAAGCCTGGAGATTACACATCTCCATCATGGTTTGTAACCTGTGATGGACTTTTCCTCCAGGAATCTGTTCAATCCCCTTTTGAAGGCATCCAGGCCAGATGCCATCACCACATCCTGTGGCAGGGAGTTCCACAAAACAAACAACGCGCTGGGTGAAAAAATATTTTCTTTTGTCTGTTCTTACTCTCCCAGCCCTCAATTTGAGTGGATGTCCCCTAGTTCTGGTATTTTGGGAGAGGGAGAAGAGCTTCCCTCTATCCACTTTACTCATGCCCTGCATTATTTTGTACGTCTCAATCATATCCCCCCTCAGGCGCCTTTTTTCCAGACTAAAGAGGCCCACATGTTTTAGCTTTTCCTCATAAGGGAGGTGCCCCAGCCCAGTAATCATTTCAGTCGCTCTCTTCTGCACCCTTTCCAGTTCCACTATGTATTTCTTGAGATGCGGTGACCAGAATTGTATACAATACTCCAGGTGCAGCCTTACTATCATTTTGTATAATGGCATTATAATGTTGGCTGTTTGATTTTAAATCCCTAGCATGGAATTGGCCTTTTTCACCGCTGCCACACATTGTGTAGACACCTTCATTGAGCAGTCCACCAACACACCAAGATCTCTTTCCTGATTTAGAATTCTAAAAGATTGTCAGTAGGCTCACAGAAACCCATAAAGTTTGCAGAGAAATGAGTGGTCTCTAGGAAAGTCTATGGCAATGTTGGTGAACCTATGGCACGGGTGCCAAAGGTGGTACTCGGAGCCCTTTCTGTGGGCACCCAACATCGCACCTTCACAGCCACCTGTATTCAGGTTAAATGGCTGTATTGGCACTTTGCAAAAAATTAGTGGGTTTTGAATCACAGTTTGGGCACTCAGTATCTAAAAGGTTCGCCATCACTGGTCTATGGAATGAAAAATCCTTGAGACAGCCCTAAGAAGACTGAACGTACTCAGTAACAGAGCCCAGAAATAACTAGTTGCAAATACTGAACTACAGTGGACCCTTGTATAACGAACAGTTTGTATAACATAACATTTGTACAACATAAAATATTCTGGAGATAGGGGAAATTTGCTTAACAGAATCGCCTATGGACCAAATCCGTACAACATAAAAATGGGATTACTCCGCTTTCAATTCATTCCTATGGGAAATATGTATAAAGGAAAATTTGCTTAACATAATTTCATTTGAAACGAATTAATTCCTTTATAGAAGGTTCCACTGTATTTGTAATTAGCTCCTTTCTGCCATAACAATTCTATAACTACATACAGTATTATGATGAGATTTAACAAGGAATAACCTCACTCCTTCAAAGTGCCACCTTCTAGCTCAAGGTGGCATAATCAGAGACATGCTCGGCTAGAATGGGTTTGAAATAGGCAGAAGCTTCTTGCGCTGTCATGGCTCCCCTTGTGTTATCTGCAGGCATAATTGGATCTGGCAGTAAAAATGCATTGCCAGCCCGAGACCCAAAAAGGAAGTGGAGAAGGGGAAGAAGAGGTGAATTATGACATATGCAAACCCCCTCTCAGCCCAGACTCATAGTCACTGTGCCAGCACAAAGTTAGATTAAGGTCAGGATTAAGTGAATTCCAGTATCTCAAGACTGGGAGGGGCCTCAGTTCAGGACCGCCTCAGCAGGTTTAGAAGAAGGCTTACCCAACACTCAACCAATTCGGGTAGTTACAGTAGAAGTGCGCTTTTGATACACAATTATGGGACCATTGCCTTCTTCAACAGTTGTTGTTGTTGTTGTTGTTATGTACCATCTAGTCATTCATCTCCAAGTTATGGTGACCCCATGAATGCGCGATCTCCAAATGTCCTGTCCTCAACAGCCCCGTTCAGCTCTTTTAAACACAAGCCTGTGGCTTCCTTTAGGGAGTCAGTCCATCTTGTATTTGGACTTACTCTTTTCCTTCTTCCTTCAACATTTCTCAGTAACCCTTGCCTCCTTGTGATAGGCCCTGTAGGATAGTGTCAGCTTCAACATTTTTGCCTCCAGAGATAGTTCAGGCATGATTTGCTCCAAGACCCAGTTGTCTTTCTAGCAGTTCTGCAAAGCCTTCTATCAGTGCCACATTTCACATGAATCATTTCCAACATCAGCTTTCTTTCACAAAGGAGGAGGAGTGTTATAGCAGTTCAAGAACCAACTAATGCTGTGTTTTGTGCTGTATTATGAGTTACTACAAACTGATATAAAAAAAAAGAAAATCTGCCCAGTGGTCCTTGACTGCTATAAGGTGGGCTGGCAAGTGAATGGAATATCCCAAGAAAAGGCACCCAGGCTAGGCATCCCACACTGCAATGTTTTGTTGCAATTCCCACTGGTTTCCCCCAGTTAGTTGCTTGTCTGATTTTTTTTCATACGATCTGTTCAACAGATCTGGCCCTTTCTGCTAGGCATCGTTCTTTGACCTTTCAGGGGAATTGCTTGAAATTTGAAAGCAGTGCAGAATACCATGCAATGGTATTTTTATGACTAATGATCCTTCATTAACTGTTAAAACAGTTTCAAGGTTCAAGAAATCATGTCTAAATAAAACCATAGTTACAAAAGAATGTTATCCATTCAACTCAGGGTATTTGTACACGACCCCTAAACTCCGCCGCAAATGGCTCCCAGCTCCGGAGCTTAAAATTGTTTCCCCACCAGCTCCGGAGTTTACAGAAAATTAAGTGCGACCACGCCCACCTAAGCGCGTCCCAGCGCACTTTTCAGGTACCTGCTCTTGGAGGGTGAAAAATCCCAGATCCGGATGTAACCTAGAGTGCCGGGCTCTCCTCGCTTCTGTTTGGTTTTTGTTTTTTTGCCTCCCGCCCCTTTAAGAGAAGGAATCAGAACGACGGGGCTCGGGGCGGCTTGGACCGGCAGACGGAGGTGAGCCTGCATTCTTTTGTCCCTTTTTTCTCCCTCCCCTCACGCAGACAGGAGCAAGGAAGTGCGGAGGGGTGGGGACGCAGGAAGAGCAACGAACCCCCAAGATCTCTGGTCCGAATTTAAGTGGCCAGCGGATCTTAGGGGTCATGTGAAAAGGCCTATAGTTTGCTTGAAAGTGCTGTTTATTATAAGGGGGATGCTTTATGTGTACTGTAATTGTTTCCATTTTTACCTCTTGCAAATATCTGCAAAAATACCAGTGATCAGTTCACTCAGTAGAAGAGCTAACACCCATCAACCACAGAGAAGGATCGCCACCCCACCCCCTGATTGCAGAGAAACTTCTTAATCCATCCACATCACAATAAAATGACTAACACCTATTTTCTTGAATAGGACAAGTTTCACCCTTCCCACAACCTCACTCATTCTATAGCCCAGAGCACAGAGATAACTCCTAGTTCCCTGAGCTCCTTGCCCTCTGAAGATGCCGGCCACAGAGACTGGTGAAACATCAGGAAAGAAAACTTCCAGAACACTGCCAAACAGCCCGAAAAACTCACAACAGCTATCAGATCCCGGCCATGTAAGTCTTCGAGAATACATTATATCTTCAAAAATATATAGTACATGCAAATATTTTTCTTCCAGCTCAAAGTGTTAGAGAAGACGCATGTGCTATGCATGTGACTATCACTGCAGAAAGCAAGTGGTCCTAAACGTAATGGCAAGGTTGTTTGCTGCTAGTACTTCTTAGTCTTTTTTTGGGTCACAAACTCCTTTGAGAATCTGATGAAAACTACAGATCTTTCTACCATGAAAAATGTGCAAGAGTCTTTGGGGAGTCAACCACTCCTTCATTATTCTAGTCCAGGGGAAAGTGCAATCCCTAGGCCAGTGGTGGCGATCCTTCGACACTCCAGATGTTTTGGACCGCAACTCCCGCAGTCCTTTGTCATTGGCAATCTAGGCTCGGAATTCTGGGAGTTGCAGTCCAAAACATCTGGATTGCCAAAGGTTCGCCACCATTACCCTAGGCCATGCATGCTGCCTATATTATGATTCTGTTCTCTGATCCCCATAGAACCACCATCCCGTGGTCCCATTACTGAATGGACTTTGATGGTAGTGGTGGTGGTGGTGGTGGTGGAAATGGGCCTGGTGCTCCTGGAGAATCGCCAGAGTAGTAAAACCCATATTTGCCCCCCTCCAAGAAGGAGGTTTAGGCTTCCAGGGGTAACAATAAAAAAAAAGAATAGTTGGGGTCTTCAGCATTTATGGGCCTGGTGCAGCCCATCATGAGTGCTGGGGTGAAAGGATGCCCTCAATGCCAATGTCTTCCCTGGTGCAGCCATGATATGCCACCTCCTCACCACACTGTATGCCACACTGCTCTCAAGGACTTTCACAGGAGCAGAAAGAAACCCGTGAGATTAGATGGGCAAAAAAGCAATGACAGGTTCGGATAATAGTCTTTTCGTTACTACCTTTTTGTTAATTATTTGTATGGCTTTAATCAAATCAGCTGCTGAGCTCTGTGAAACTAAATGCCACATAGTTTTCAGTGAAGAAAATAAAAAAGCATATGCTAGATATTTCAGAACACATTTTATTTACTTCTTAAAAAGATCAGTTTCATGTAAACACTACCAAAGTAATAGGGAAAGGGTCAAAAATATTAGAACAAATACCTCATAAAGCTGTAGAAACCAGCAACAAGCTGCAATTAAAAACAGTGAAGCAGCAACTTGACTGAGAGGAATTTAAAGGGCTAAACGAAACAGATGCTGCATAATGATTAGTTTAACTTTCCGAGACAATATGCTATTAATACAATGTGAAGGAATTTCTGTGGTCTCAAAAAAATGCACCTGAGATGGAATTCCTTACATAGTGGGTCTCTATGTTATATATGCAATTAGGGCCAATCTCCAGAAGGTACATCCCCAGTCCCATCTGGACAAAGCAGAAAAGACTATCATGCCTACATTCAGAAAATGTACGAGAACCAATATTATATACTGTATAACTGATATTTGGGGAATATCAGTTTGAGAGCAGTAATAGGACTCATATCTAATTTATTTTAAAAGGGTAAGGACTCTTTGGTGATAAATATTGGACATTAATTCTCTCCAATGACCTGCCTTGCAAGAGTACCCAACGTTCCCCTTTTGCTTTTATGTCAAGAGAATATAACTATAATTTTCATTTTGCCAACGAAGGCCATATTCTGATGGTATGAGGTGTTGTTTAAAAGGTCATAAATTGGTGTGTATGCATTTAGCATTCACATACATACTGAACCAACACACACAACTCTAAACACAATGAGGTAGCAATGCTTAAAATAACAAAATTCTAATATTCTTAATGGTGATAAATTCTAACAAGTAATAAAGGCTATTTCTTTAAAAATTGACAAAAATACTATATTTTTCCTCTCTTCCTCCCCAGCCCTTCAGCCACATGTGTTAGATTGCGAGTTGGCACCTTCTATTCCAATATTTCAGGACCAGCCTAAGATCACACTGTAAATTTTGATGATGCTACTATGCTAGGCCCTTCAGATGTTACAGACAGGGAAGGCAAGGACCGGTTGTCAGACTTCTGCTTTGTTTCTAGAATTTGTGATATGTTGCCAGCAGCAACTTTGCAACAAGAAGTCTTTGTCTATCTTCTAGCCTTAGATATATTTCTGGCTCTTAAGCCAGAAGGGATAATAAGCTATCTACATATACAATATGGTCTTCAGAGCCCTGCACTCTGATGCAAGAATGGTATGGAAACACACTGTGCTGCTCATTCTTCCATACAGTCCAAATGTGGTATTTGGTCAAAGTGGACAACTTTGGCAAGTCCACAGGCCAATTTTCTGCCACTCTACAGACACCCAAAAGTGTCTCAATCCCCCCCCCAAAACAACAACAAAGTACTCGCATAAAAAAAATGTAAAACTGGACGTGGCTGGAAGCCACCCTTCATTTTTTAAAAATAAGTGGAGTAGTACATCACTTTAAGTAATTAATTTGTTTTCCAGGCTGTTTTGTATTGCGAAAAAAATCTTAAACCAAAATGGGGTTTCCCATAGGAATACATTGAAAACCAATTAATTCATTCTGGAGGTGAATAAAAAGGCATACCGGGGCATTTCATTTAAAATTTTCTTAAACCGAGGCATCCCCAGTTCTAATAATCTCTTTTCTTGTTTAACCCAAGCATTCTTAAACGGAGGTACCACTGTATTATTCAAACAGTTCAAAGGTGTGTGAGCTACCTAAGAGACAAAATGTCACTTTCGGAGGCTTCCAGCAAATTTGCCTTTTTGCCAGAAAACGGAGGGACTTGCAAAGGTCCTGGAGCTGCAAAAAATGGACTGGAAGTTGGCTTCATGTAGCCCTAGGTCAGTGATGGTGAATCTACTAGAGACCGAGTGCCCAAACTACGATTCAAAACCCACTAATTTTTTGCAAAGTGCCAATACAGCAATTTAACCTGTATAGAGGTGTCTGTGAAGGGTTGATGTGGGGTGCCCACAGAAAGGTCTCCAAGTGCCCCCTTTGGCACCTGTGCCATAGGTTCGACAGCACTGCTCTAGGTCCTAGGACATGCTTTGCCCATCCCTTTCTTAGGTTTGCATAGCTCGACATGATGATACTCTACCACTGTGAAGGAAGATTTGACAGGAGCCTTTTTCTTGTGCAACTCAATTCCATAACAATACTCCCCTTGTTTGCTGTTGCCCTGCCATCACGTTTTAAAACTTGACTGAAGACTGAGTCACATATGACATTGAAAGTACGGAATACCACAAAAGTAAGTCAAGAAAAGCCATGGGCATTCAGAAAATGTAAACTGGAACTTGGATATGTTTATTCTTACTGTAGCCAGCTGAAACTCGATCTGGATATATTTACACAAAGTGAGAAATTTTCTCACCAACTTCCAAATGTGTCCAGTTTGCTTGAAAGGAGATGTGTTTAGACTATCCAATGGGAACAAAACTTGCCTGTAAGTCATCATTGCAGATACAGAGAATGTGATTACAAAGAAGAACCTATTTTAGATATAATAAATTGACTTCGAATCAGGAATCCTGCTACTGAACTTGACTTGATTGGGCACCCACTTACTTGCCCTTCTGGTGCTCTGTGGTATCTGTAAGGCTTACCTTCTGCACCACCTCCCAAATCTTTCAAATGAGTTTATTTTTATGATAGTAGGGAACTGCAGTAAGAGACATGAAAGTGTACGTTGAAGAAATGGACAGGGACTGCCTGTCTCTAATCTAAAAATGTAAACAGAGGATGGCAATTGTCTACATCGGGGGTCTGCAACCTGCGGCTCCGGAGCCGCATGCGGCTCTTTGGAAACTTTGCCGCGGCTCCGGGAGGTTCCCCTCGTGGAAGGGGTCCCGCGGCATTTAAACTAGGACCGCGGGGGAGACTCCAGCTCGCCGCCGCCGTCCTCCTCGTCTTCATCTTCCTCCTCCCTCCTCCTCCTCCTCCTCCTCCTCCTCCTCCTCCTGGTGCTGCTGCAGTCGCTGCTGCGGCCGCCGGTGCGCCGCCGCCTCCTCAGCTGTGGGGAAGGCTCCCAGGCCGGCCAGGGCCAGGATGGCGGTGGCGGCAGCGGCGGCGTTGGAGGGGTGGTGGGGGTGGCATCGGTGGCCGCCGGGGTCTCCTCCCGCTGCTGCGATGGGGCGACCGCAGCAGCGCCTGGCAGGGCCTCCGCCGCATCACCCGCCCCTTCCCTCCGTCTCCTTCACAAGCCAAACTTTGCCCACACATGCACACACACCACGGCTGCAAGGAGTTTGTGTGTGTGTGTGTGTGTGTGTGTGTGTGTGTGTGTGTGTGTGTGTCGCATCACCCGCCCCTTCCCTCAGTCTCCTTCACAAGCCAAACTTTGCCCACACACGCACACACACCACGGCTGCAAGAAGGGTGTGTGTGTGTGTGTGTGTCGCATCACCCGCTCCTTCCCTCCGTCTCCTTCACAAGCCAAACTTTGCCCACACACGCACACACACCACGGCTGCAAGAAGGGTGTGTGTGTGTGTGTGTGTGTGTGTGTGTGTGGAGAGAGGTCGCCGCTCGCCCGCTTCCAAAAAAAGGGACCAGCCGCGGGGTCGCAGGCCCATCCTTTCAACTGCTGAGGCGGGCACCGCTCCCTCGCCTCCGGCTGTGGGACCGTGGCGGCGGCGGCGGCGGCGCTGGTAGGCCCGGAGTGCGGGTCATTGCCTCACGGAGCCTCGAACGGTGGTTGGCCCGGCGCCCGGTTGCTGAGGAGGAACAGCGAGAACGGCGGCGGCAGTTGTATATATTTGTTTTAAATGTCGCAATGGTTTTGCGGCTCCCAGTTTTTTTTTCCCCATCCAAAACGGGTCCAAGTGGCTCTTTATGTCTTAAAGGTTGCAGACCCCTGGTCTACATCTTCCAAAAAGCAGCTGAAAAGCACACAATCTTTTATTTTAACTGATGTAATAATCATAGGGCACATGGGCAGCTTAAATATGCAAGTATAGAGGCAGAGCTATAATAAATATAAACAACTGATGGTCAGGGGAAACACAACAGGGAAACATAATCAGGACACTGGATATATCTCTGTTTGAAGTTCCTCTTCCGAATCCAGCTTTCGCAGAAGTTAACAGTGGCTTTAATGCTCAGACTCTCAAATATTCTCAGGCTGCTTGTTCATTTGCTTCACACTGGAAAATCTCTCAAGCCAAGGAATGACACCTGAGGGATGACATCACCACTAGGAGCTCAAGAGTGCTGGCCAGTCAGTAGAAATGGACAACAATCCACTTTTTATTACAAGCCTGTTAGGACGTAAGAATCCCTGGTAGCAGGCTCATGGTTGACTCAGCCTTCCATCCTTCCGAGGTTGGTAAATTGAGTACCCAGCTTGCTGGCGGGGGGGGGGGGGGGCCAATGTGTAGCCTGCATAATTAAACTGCAAACCACCCAGAGACTACTTGAAGTGGTATGGGACGGTATATAAGCAGAACACTTTGCTTTACAGGGACCCTAATCACTATCTGCAGCAGTAGTTGATGGGCATGTGTTGCTCCTAACTGCACCTCCTCTCTGAGTTGTGATCTGTTTTCTGTCCCACTGCTCTGCAAGAAGGCATGGAAAAACACATCTTTCTAACCTGACCTTTTAAACTGCTGTGGCCTTTACTGGTTACCATGATGCTTTTAATGTATTTTTAGTTATTTTATTTAGTAATGTTTCTTAGGCACTGTGACTGCTTTATGGGGGTGACGAGTAGGTATAAAAATGTTATAACCATAACAGCAATAACTAAGATGCATGTGCGCCATTGTACTTGTACAGGCCGCCTATGAGACACAGAGGAGTTATGTCTCAATAAAATACAACAGGGAAGAGAAATAACAGTCTAGTTGCTCCTTAAAGGCTTTCATATTGGTTACAACACCAGCTTAGTGTTTATTGTTGTCATTCTTATTATGATGCAATAAATGTGTTAGCCTCAAGGTGCCGCAAGATTAACTATCATTTTTCATGCAAGAGATCAACTGAGCTCTCCCTTTAGTGAGGAATGAAATGCTTCACATGGCCTAGAAATGATTTCTTCAGTTTTGCGCTGAAAAATCCACAAGTGAATAATACTGTTGAACATTCTCCTTATGCATCTTCCTCCTTGAGGAAGATCACCAGAAAAACATTCACATGAAGGAAGGTGTTCCATTGTAGGACGATATTCCTATCTTCTGAAGCACCTTCAGTTTCGCCCTCCACTCCTTTCAATATTATGCTTGCTGAACATGGATTTATTACCAATAAGCGGAGAAAGAGTACAGCATCTCCATGCTGCTGCTTCTCTAGCCCAAGCTTTGTTATTATGGCAAAGCTTTTAAAGCCACTGCAAAAGTCTTGTTGCAACCCCAACGCCCAACAGCATCAGGAAATATTATTTCTGGCAAACTATTACTTAGATAAGCAACTTTTCTAATGTTTTGCATGGCAAAAAGGCTTCTTATTTATGCAATTTTAGATTGGATGAGATGAGTAAAAGGAAATAGCCAGATTTACTGACTACTCTAGTCTAAGGTGAGCATTCATAATCACACAAAAACACTATGTCTAGCTTTTAGCTTCTGAAACATGACAGTGGAATAAAACCAGGGACTTGACAATAAGACTATATTACAAACTGGCAGGAGCTGTAAACAATTTGGATTATGGTGCAGTAACATCACTACTAAATATATGGTGTAAAATATCTGTGTGGCATCTATGCCACATACTTACTAATTGGCTCAAATTACTATTTATTCCTCAAAAAAGAACCACTGTTTTGAGAAAGAGGTTATGTTGATTGTCTCTCATCAGCAGTTCTGACATGGCTGACAAGTCACTTGACAAAATGAGCTACCAGAATGAATACAAAGAGGATGACAGCATGGAAAACCTGGAGCTCCCTGCAAACACACATTATTGCTTTTCCTCAGTTAAGTGGACTGTGCTGACACAGAGAGAAAACAAGTACGTGGAAACGAAGAGCACAAAACAGATTATGGACATCAGGTTAGTACCTGATCTGTTTAGGTCACCGAATCTACTGAGCAGATATAATCACGTATGTTTATTTGGCTATGTTTGCTTCTATTAGTGGCAAGATAAATATTTGCACGTAGCCAGCCTAGATGCCCTAAGCACATCCGATCTCACCTGATTTTGGAAGCTAAGCAGGGTCGGCCCTGGTTAGTACTTGGATGGGAGACCACCAGGGAATAACAGGTGCTGTAGGCACCTGGAGTATGAACTGGCAAACCACTCCAGTACTCCTGCCAAGAGAGCTCCATGGGTATGGAGTCAAGAAAAGTTGGTCATGACTGTAATGACACAACACACACACACACACACACACACACACACACACACTTGCACATTATAACTCCCAATAAGCAGGGCCTCAGGCAAATTTGGGTAATACTGCAATCTCATCTCCTTGCAGGAATGCTTGTGATCAGAGTTCCAGTCAACCAGCTATGTCCCTCCACCATTCAGCTTTGGTTTCTCAACAGTGCATCAAGATTCCCTGTCTATGGAGCAGAGGGATCACATGACCTCTTTTAGAGAGGACTGTCCTCCATTTGAAGGACAGCCCTTCTTTTGATGGAGTTCCCCCATTTGAAAGGGCTGGTCAGTCCAAGTCTGCTTTAAAGATGCAGACTCAGAAGGAGAACAGGAACCTGGAAAACATTCATCCACAGTGGGCCTAAGAGGAGTAGACTCAGTAGGTCTAGAGCAGTGGTTCTCAACCTGTGGGTCCCCAGATGTTCCTAGACTGCAACTCCCAGAAATCCCTTCCAGCACAGCAAGTGGAGGCTTCTGGGAGTTGCAGCCCAGGAACATCTGGGGACACACAGGTCTAGAGGCTGCCTGGCCAACATTCTCCCCATCCAATTGAGATGCAATATACTGTAATTATGTTTAAGTGGTAAAAAAAAAACCTCAGATAAGTGGTTGGTTGCATATTGTCTAGCGGACCAGAACTCTCATATAACAACTCAGGTTGCTAAATTTTTCTTAGCTGCAATCCATAGAAGGGCCGTGTTGATGGCAGAAGGCTAACCTATATGTACCTTTTGGAAGGTTGTAGTTTCTGTGCTGACGTTTGTGTTTTGTACTATCGCTGTTCCTGTTGTTTGTCCTGTTGTTTTATTGAATTAGGTCATATGACCATAATAAAAGAATTTGAATTTTTTAAAAAAATCATTTCTGTTTGTTTCATTTGTACACATAAATCATGATACCCATTAATATGCAACAGTGCTCTCTCTCTCTCTCTCTCTCTCTCTCATCCTTTTCAATGATGTTCAAGGAGCCATCCTAATACTGATTACTGCATGGCTGGTCCCCAGTGGGCTAGAGTGGAAGTCTATGTTTGTGGCAGGAAACTCCTACTTCTTAAATTTGGGGATTCCTGGGATCCCACCAAGAGCTACCTCTTGCTTCTCAGTAGCACCATTTGAGCTACAATCACATCTTGACAGAATTCAAAGGAGTGAGATCAGAATCTTCTCTCAAAGTACAAGTGTCACACAGAGAAATAATATAATCTCCAATAAAGCTGCTTTATATTCCTATGGGGGTAGGGACCCCACTTTGGGGAAGTGGAGATAAAGAAAGTCAGAAAGGAAGGCAAAGAGCTTCTCTTTATTAGTGCAATGAGGGTAGCTGATCTAGGCCTGGATTTCTTCTAGCCAATGGTCTGAGCTGATAATTCTGTCTGCTTTCACGTGCTGGAACCGGGAAAATGGTGCTTTTTTACTGCTCAGACCAAACTTTTCCCAAAGGATCAGTAGGAGGAACACCACAGCAAGTGCAAAAAGTGTTAAAGGTCTCGGGAACTCAGCCTTGGGGATCTGCCAACAAAGAAGGGGAAGCGGCTTCTAGCATTGCCTTGACATTTTTCTTAACATGGACAGATGAAGGATGTTTCTTGCCAGTACGTTCCACAGCAGGCAGCTCCAAGGTGATATGGAGAGAAGCGAGAGGGAAGGCAAAAGTTAAAACCTGCCTTCTCGCTGAACTGCATCCACCACGCCCTGGCTTTCAGAAGGAGCAGCTGTTTCTTTGACTGGGGCAAGGCTTCTGGGGGATGTTTCATCACATCACACGGCTCTCTCGGAAAAAAAACCCAATTATTATTATTCTCCACAGTGGTTTAAAACATCCTTTTCTTGAGGAAACTGGCACCAGAGGTCCAACAATTATTCAGCACAGGCAGCCTGAAGGGCTAACTCAAGCCACGCCGACCCACCAAAACGCCTACATCAAAAATCTGAACAGCAAAACTCCATCAATGCATTCCCAGTGGTTGAATGGTGCACTGTGCACAGTGCAGCGAATATTTCTTAGCAGAAACAACATTTTTTAGCAGAAGCAACACTTCTTAGTGCCTTAATTATTTCGCTTTATTTTTTTACCCATACCCATGCACAATTTGAAAGCAAAAAACCTGGTGTCAATTAACCTTTTATCTTTTAAGAAGAAGGAGAGGTATCTCATTCAAGAAAAGAGAGCAAGTGATGTGAAGATGCCCATCAGCAGAGACAGCCTGGATACCAGACTGGACAAGTAAGCACGCTGCTCATTTGATCACAGCCTTTCTCCAGGCTATGGTATGATTTACATTTAACCGTAGTAATGCACTTCTTCCTTCAAAAATGTTGGGGTTAGGGGTGCCACACCCCTGTGTACTTTAAAATCCATATATGACGCTTACTCCACTGCCCCACAAAAAGAATTGTGATGAAGCATAAACAAGAGAGAGAGAAGACAGTTCCCTCTCTTGGAGTTACCTGCCATAAATCCTTTCCATACAGTGCCATGTGTGTCATTAGCCTTAAAGGTCCCTAAGACCCCCTAATCTAGAGGCTGAATTAGAGGTGTCATGTTTGGGGGCAAGCAGACCATTTTGACACCTTCAGTGTTGAGCTCATGAGCTTCTGGGAGGCCGGGGACGTAGCATTTATTGGATATACAGATTGACTGACTGGCTTATTGCTTTGATTGATTGATGGATCGATCGATCAACTGACTGATTGAAAAAAAAATCCATATATAACCCAAATTGTGTTGTTCAGAGCCATGCAATTCAAGGGAGAAGTTTTATTTTCTAAATTTGTTTCTATACATATCACTTAGCATATGCCGGTTTCATGCCCAGCTGTCTCTCCTTTCGCTCTTTTTGTTGTCAATCCCTATCACTCGCTTTCTTGTTCTCTATCAAGTAGCACTGCACATGTGGCCACTTCAGTGGCACACTTTTGTCAAGCTGTTGCCAACTCAGGACAAAAACCCAAAACGAAAATCAAAACTGTTGACAAAGTTCAACAAATAATAGGAGGGCAGCAACATCAAAAATGCAAAAGTAAAATGAAAGGAGGATAGAGAGAGAGACAGAGGGACTTTGGAAACGAGTTTAGTATTTAAAATACCTTTCCAAATTTTTATCTGTTAGGTGGCATGTCAAGAAGGAGACTTTTAAAGCCCCAAACAAACTTCTAATCCAAAGTGAACTTTACTTTGTCAGGACTTCCTATGGGGAAATTATTTTGTTGTTCCCATGGGGATTGCTGATGCATTTAAATTAGGCAGCTTGTTGCAATGAAATAGAGACCAAATTTCAGGACTAAGTGTAGAAGAGTCAGTTCAAACTTCTTCTATGGGCGCTGCACCACTTTAAGAAACATATCAAGAGAGAGAGATTCAGTGCTTTCTCCTCCATATGCAAGAGACAGCTTCATGGAAAGATACTTTAATATGGAAACATTAAGCCGACAAAAATTTCCTTACAAATGAAACGTTGACACAATACATAAACAAGCCCTACTATTAGGTGAAGAGATACATCTACCTCAGGACCAGATGGAATAGGGCGCTGGTAACAGTTCTCACCATCCTTTGCCATTAGTCCCAAATCCTACAAGAACAGATAATACTGTCCTTCACAAATAATTCATTGTAGATGCATGAGGCAAAAGCAGAGGGTGGAGAAGGAAGCATGCACAAACTCACAGACTAGAATCGTTTTAGAAAGAAAAATACACACACAACATAAGCATTGGCTTTTTGAGCCACCATTTGACAGTCCTCCAGGCAAGGGGTATTCTACATACTATATACTGTAGCAAGAATTTATCTCTAGATGTCACATGAGATCTTTGGGGTTTTGGAAGCAGACCCATCTATTCATTAATTTAATTTAAGAAGAAGACATAGTACTTAAGAAGAAGACAGGACAGTGCCACAGTACAGTAAATTAGGTCAGCTCTATCGGCTGGTGTGAAATAGTTCATTCAAAATCATTTTCATGTACATCCTTAGATGTTATGCAATTAGATTCAGGAGGGACACAGTTTACTAGTCTGTCCCACATGGCACAATGTTTTGGATCAATTCTGACTGTTGTCTGCCGGAAGATGCTAAGTGATATTTACACTCAATTCACATGGATCTTCATGACTCGATTAGCAATAGCTTGAGTGCATGGACTAATTCTAATACACAACATTGGGTCAGTTTGGATCCCATCATTTGTATGACTTTGGAAAGAAGATGCAACATGGACAAAGTTACATGTTTCCACTCTACCTTTCCTTCCTTTGCTTGTTTGCAAAGGTTTAACTAACACTATACTCAAACCTTAGAGTTTAGTAAAACAAGCCAACTATGTAACCTGAAATTTGAAGTTGGCTTGCTTCAAGTCAACTATGAAGATTAGAGGTGGGCATGATTCAGGCCCACCCTTGGTTCGGTTCGGTTCAGGTTCATACATTTTTTTTAAAAAAAATTGTACAATCCCAAACCAACCTGAACTGGTTTGGGTCGACTTACTGGGCGGCGGCGGCAGGGTGATCCTGGCACTGGCAGCAAGGGCTGAGAGGCACTGGCTTGGGGCCAGAGCCTCGTTTTGGTTTTGTTGTTGTTGTTTGTTTGTTTTGTTTTTCTTCAAGCACTGACCACGTGGCCCCTGGGGCTGGGTCGGCGCTCCTTTTTTATTTTATTTTATTTTTATTTTTTGGGGGGGTTGTGCCCATCTCTAATGAAGATTAATGATTTGCACCTCTGGATGAAACACATATCTAAAAGTTAATCTAAAATGAAAATAAAAGCTTTCAAATATCAGGTAGATATGCTGGACTTCCTATTCTTCAGAACTTCATACTCAATGGGTGAACACCTTTCACATTAAGTGATTTGGCTTACCTATGTGCCTGTACCTCCATCAACCCTATATATGCAGAGGTGAATGCCTACAAGGACATTCACCTCTGCTTTTGATGGACAACCCAATGTGAGGTCCCTGCAGTTGTAGCAGCACATAAAGCTGTCACTAAAGACAAAGAACGACAGGTTAGAACCACACAACTTTAGTAATGAACCCTATTACAGTCATCAACCACTTCCTTCCAGAATGTGACATAGTAGCTAGATTATAAATGGAAGGACTGAGGAGACTCAAGTTGTAAGTCTGTCAACAACAACAACAACAACAACAACAACAACCATTGCCCCACATCCTCCTCCTCCTCCTCCTCCTCCTCCTCCTCCTCCTCCTCCTCCTCCTCCTCCTTCTTCTTCTTGTCGTTGTTGTTGTTGTTGTTTTAAGTCTGTCCTGAGCTGTGAAGTTCATTGGGTACCATTGGAACAATTAATGCACCTCTCAGTCTAGCCCATCTCAATGGGTTTCTATGAGAACAGAAAACATATTGTTTTATCTTGTCACCTAAAGGAAGGAAGAATAGAATATTCTCAAGCTCTTTACGGGAAACATGGAATAAAATGGAACGCATAAGCTTAGTAAATAAATACATAAAATACAGCTAAAGACTCTCCATAGTCTTGTTATCTCTCAAAGGGAAGAATAAACAACTGTTGATCATCACTGTCCAATCAGAATACTGGACGATATTCTTTGTAACTGCCCTATAAATTATAGAATCATAGAATCAAGAGTTGGAAGAGACCTCAAGGACCAGCTCATCCAACCCACTGCCATGCAGGAACCCCCATCACAGTGCTCCCAATAGATGGCCATCCAGCCTCTGCTTAAAAACCTCCAAAGAGGAGGAGACTCCACCACCTTCTGTGGCAGCATATTCCACTGCCGAACAGCGGTTAAGTGTTATGAAGTTCTTCCTAACGTTTAAATTGAATCTTTTTTCCTGTAGTTTGAGACCATTGCCTCGTGTCCTAGTCTCTGAAGCCATGGAAAACAAACCAGTCCCTTCTTCAATGTGACATCCTTTCAGATATTTAAACATAGCTATCATATCCCCTCTTAGCCTTATTTTTGTAAGGCTAAACATTCCCAGCTCCCTAAGCCGCTCCTCATAAGACATTTCTTCCAGACTCTCAATCATCTTGGTCGCCCTCCTCTGGACCTGCTCCAGATTGTCAACATCCTTTTTAAATTGAGGTGTACAGAACAGGACACAGTACTCCAGGTGGGGTCTGACCACAGCAGAATAGAGTGGTACTACCACTTCCCTTGATCTAGACACTACGCTTCTGTTGATGCAACCAAAAATCGCATTGGCTTTCTTGGCCCCGCATCACACTGCTGACTCAAGTTCAATTTGTGGTCCATCCATCAAGACTCCCAGATCCCTTTCACAGGTACTATTTTCCAGCCAGGTGTCTCCCATCCTATATCTGTCCAATTCATTCTTTTTACCTAGATGCAGCAGCTTACATTTTCCTCTGTTGAAACCCATTCCATTAGCTTTGGCCCAGCACTCTAATCTGTCAAGGTCCTTTTGGATTTTCATCCTATCCTCTAGGGAATTAGCAACCCCTCCCAATTTGGTATCATCTGCAAATTTGAACAGCCTACTCTCTATTTCGTCCTCCAAGTCATTAATAAAGATACTGAATAGCACTGGACCCAGAACAGAACCATAGGGCACCCCTCTGGTCACGTCTCTCCAAGCTGAAGAGAAGCCATTAATGACCACCTTTTGGGTGCAATCAGTCAACCAGTTACAAATCCATCTAACAGTGACACTATCAATCTCACATTCTACTAACATATACCATGGGGAACTGTATCAAAGGCCTTACTGAAATCTAGATAAGCAATATCCACAGCATTCCCCACATCCACCAGGCCTATAATTCTATCAAAGAAAGAGATCGAATTTTTCTGGCACAATTTGTTTTTAAGAAATCTGTGTTGATTTCTCGTAATGACAGCATTGCTAGTTAAATAATTACAGACCATCTGCTTAATAATTTGTTCTAGGATCTTGCTAGGAATTGAAGTCAAGCTGACTGGGCGGTAATTATTTGGGTCCTCTTTTCTCCCTTTTTTGAAGATCTGGACAACATTCGCCCTCCTCCAATCTATGGGGACTTCCCCTGTACTCCAGGACTTCTCAAAGATTGTTGCCAATGGTTCTGAAATTACTTCTGCCAGTTCTTTTAATATTCTTGGGTGTAATTCATCCATCCCAGGAGATTTAAATTCATTTAATGTTTCCAGGTGTCCCTGTACTACTTCTCTACCTATTCTATGTTGCAATTGCCATCTTACCTCATCTACTCTTTGTCCCAGTGGATCTCTTTTTTCCTTTTTGGAGAAAACTGAGGCAAAGAAGGTATTGAGTAGTTCTGCCTTTTCCTTGTCTCCTGTTAGTAACTGGTTATCATCGCCACACAGAGAACCTATCATTTCCTTATTTTTCCTTTTGCTGCGGACATAACTAAAGAAACCCTTTTTACTATTTTTAATCTCTCTGGCAAGTCTATAAGTTCATTTTGCGCTTTAGCTTTTTTTTACCATCCCCCTGCATATATTAGCTGTTTGCTGATATTCCTCTTTGTTACAAGCAGTACTATCAACTCATTGCAGAAGCAATCATGCATTCTTGCATAAATCCACAAAGTCTGCCATGATAGCCCACAACCAAATTACTGTCATATATCACATCATGAATATACCTCTCTCAGGGATTTTGATGGTAAGCAGTGGGTTCCGTGCCAACATTAGCTGCTTAAGCATTCATCTCCAGCTATCTTCTATGTGTGCATTTCTAAATAAATTCAGACATAAAAACACACCAGATCTTCAGTGATCTCCACCTGCAACAGGAGATTAAGTGTTGCCCCGACACAGCTCACTCCTCAGGAAAGGGAGAAGCCACAGCACTGATTTTAGAATGTCAGCTATAACAATATATGAGAAGAGAGAAGATAATTAAGAATACTTATTACACTGAAGTCTGAGGCATAATCTTTCCCTGGCTTTTTTTTCTTTTTGCCTTCACAAACTGTCTCAACTTCAAATTCCTTTCACTTTACATTAGTTAAGAAAACATATTTGCCTCCATATATGCATATGGATAAGCAGAACAGGTTGCCGGAAATAGTTATTCATCTAATGAAGGCCAAGGCTTGTGATCCATGACCAGGTACACAAACGCAAGTTGCTTGTGGAACAGAGAATGGGCACAGAAGCTCAGAACACTGAGCAAAAAGATTAAGTCATCAGGATTGGCAGACTAGAGGAACAGAGACCTCCCCATTTAAGAATTCCTAAGCAAAACAAAAGGAAACAACTCAACAAAATGAAAAGCAAACATCTGCCATCTTTCCATATACCCCAAATGTCTATTGTGACATCTTCTCATGCGACAGGTCCAGATGCAGGCATTCTTGGCCCTCTGTTATCATGACAGGCAAGCAACAAAACAAGCTATTTTCTCTTTTTTTCCTTTTACCACTCACTTCAAGTAAAGCTGTGGAGAAAAATCTTTATAAAGGTCTTGTAATTTTTTTTAAAAAATA
The DNA here is from genome assembly GCA_023846285.1 of Phrynocephalus versicolor. NCBI lineage: Eukaryota > Metazoa > Chordata > Lepidosauria > Squamata > Agamidae > Phrynocephalus > Phrynocephalus versicolor. Next base: position 7,023,823 of record JAHTLZ010003518.1, on the reverse strand, counting down.
GAGATGTGGGAAAATGTTAAGAAAAAAAGCAGAGAGTAAGGTCAGGAGGAAGAAAAATATTGTATGAGGTACATTCTCTACTCACAAATTCTTAACCAACAGGAAGCATGAAATGATCCGTAATCTCGAGAGAGGACCTTACTCTTGCACAGTGTTAAAGTATGTGTGGAAATGGCTGTTTTATATGAAACAGAGAGCCATCTTGATATTCCGTCAGAACTGGCCTAGAAGACTTGGGTTCAAATACCATGACAAAGGTCACTAGGTAGCTGTGGGCCAGTTACCACATTAAATTCTTATTCACCTCATAGTCCTGTCGTGACAAAAAATGAAGCAGGGCCCAAGTTTTCTCAGTTGGAGTTCTTTGGAAGAAGATCAAATGAGAGGAATAAAAAAATACAGGCGGTTTTGAGGTCACATAAGAGAACACCAATTAAAGCATCAGCCTAAATAAACGGCTTCTCTCCTTGTTCGTTCAATCAGTTTTAAGACCTCAATAAATGTTCCCAAATTATGGCTCGAAACAAAGCCTTACTACAGATACAAGATAACATTTTCTGTGTTAAATGTTGCCTGTGACTGCTTACAGACCCATACAGTTGTCCTTTCATGCTAAGTTCACAAGGCATGTGACTAACTAAAGAAAATTCTACAAAATAATACTGGATTAATCAAGAGAGTTTTATTTATGAAGCGACATCAAAACTCCCCAGAACTAGTTATGTTGAAAAACAGGAAAGGGCACCTTACCAACAACCTGAAAATATTCAAAAGTTCTGCAGCCTAATCACATCCAAATATATATACCAAGCTCTTCTGCAGTAGAGCAACAGTTGACATTTTTAGTCAGAAAATGTGCGGTAAGAAGAAATTACTGGAAATGAAAGAAAGCAATAATGTAAAGACACTCTGAACTCTTCAGGTTATTACTATCAGCAACAGGAGAGAATCTTAAAAACAAAAAGCATTTTCAGCGATAGGCTTGTGATTGAACAGTTTAGTTTATATGAAAGTAACACAAGTACCATATTCCACAATTGCTGGACTCCTGAAGCTACATTTTCTGGAACAAGAATAAGTACTTTGACAATTAATCCCTGAAAAGAAGCATACTTGCTACATAGTAGATTTATCTGTTGTTGTTGTTGTTGTTGTTGTTGTTGTTGTTGTTGCTGCTGCTGCTGCTGCTGCTGCTGCTGCTGCTGCTGCTGCTGCCGCATTTCTTATTTTTCAGCATTCCTGGTGCTTTAAACATTGCAAGCTTTTGTGAATATCTGACCCAATTAGAAGTCTCCAAGTCTGCACCAATCTAAACTCAGCAGCAATAAAGATCTTTGGTTGTACTTTGACAGGAGGATCTGGGGTTTTTCTTTAAACCAGGCATGTCCAAACTTCGGCCCTCCAGATGTTTTGGACCACAACTCCCTGAGTCCTTTGTCATTGACAATGTAAGCTTAGAAATCTTGGAATTGTGGTCCAAAACATCAGGAGGGCCGAAGTTTGGACATGCGTGCTTTAAATCATCAATATCTTTGCACTTTCAGTTCAGTTCCAAAACAATATGTTGATACTGGGGTTTCTCAGCTACTAACAGTAATATTTTTTCTCATCATCATCCAACATCATAGGAGGGAAGAAACTCAAGCTAAAAATATGTCCTGGCTTAAGATACTGGTAAAAGTCTAACTTTAAAAGAAAACAAGAGTGCAATCTCTGATCTTGGAGAATCTGGTATCCTAGGACAGTGGTGGCCAACCTCTGACACTCCAGATGTTTTGAACCACAACTCCCATAATTCCAAGCATGTATTGCCAATGATAAAGGATTGTGGGATTTGTGGTCCAAAACATCTGGAGTGCCAAAGGTTCACCGCCGCTGTCCAAGGATGCTCAATTGGGGTGCTGCTGCTACCAGAAGGCTTCATGAGATAGAAAGAAGAGGAAGATGAAGGACCTGAAATCTGGAGCTAGTGGCAAGCTATAGGAACAGTCTGGATGAAAGACAATCAACTATGATGACAGGACCATTAATGGGTGGTGCATCACTGCAGAGTAATGGTGTTCAATTGGTCCATTCCATCTATAGCAGTGGCTCTCGTCCTTGATGCCCTAGATCAATGTTGGTGAACCTGTGGCACAGGTGCCAAAAGTGGCACTCAGAGCCCTTTCTGTGGGCATCCAACATCACCCCTTCACAGTCACCTGCACCTGTATTCAGGTGAAATTGCTGTATTGTCACTTTGCAAAAAAATTAGTGGGTTTTGAATCACAGTTTGGGCACTCAGTCTCTAAAAGGTTCGCCATCACAGCCCTAGATGTTCTTGAGCTAAAATTTCCAGAAGCTTTCCTAAAGGATGAAGTTTGTAATCTTATGGTTTCATAAGTTCCTGTGATACAGAGCATCTTTTACCACCTTAGACTGATACACCAACTACAACCCTAGCTTCAACCATAGGAAGGCACTCTGATTCTGTCATCTCCTAAACAGATTAATAAAAGGGCCAGAATCCTCTTGCCTAGTTACACTCATGTAAAGTAAACAGCTGAACTTGTGGCAACAGACTGCCCCGTTAAGAACGTACTATAGGCATTATCTGTTTAGACACTAAGAAGCACAATAGAGATGGGATTTTTAGATTTTAATGAATGAAAAACATATGGAAGAGTCTTTTCTTCCCTAATTGATGATCAAAAGAGAGGCTCTTAAAAACAAATGATTCATATAATTTTTTTGTGGATTCCCCTCCCCCTTTTAGTCCTTTCCGTTCTGGGATTATTTTTGCTGCTGCCTCCTTGGTGGTCTGCTATATTCAAGAAAGAAAAAGAAGCCATCAAGCAGAGCACTTTTTGGTTTGGGTGACGGTTTTTATTGTTTTCCTTTGTTTTAAAAACTGTCATTTGGTTAATTTCCAGTGTATTTATTAAAAAGTATATTCTTTGGTAGGGCTTTTCAAGACAATTTTGTGATAACAGTGGCTGTTATCAGTTATGCTGTTGAATGCTTTTTGGAGTGGACTGATTCTCTGTCACCTTGTCTTTTTTAAAAAATAATTATTCATGGGCTATTTATGGCTTTTTGGATTACTAGCACCAGAAAATATAAACAGGGGAGAAACAATATGAAATGAACCAAAAAGGCAGGTCCTTTTTTGTATATCAAAATGAAGGATACATAAAAAAACACAAACACAAAAGAAGCCCCTAGCCACCCACTGAAAGGACTTGGAAAACACACACAAATACAATAGGATTCCAGTATCCACTGGGGATCGATTCCAGGCCTTCCTGTGGGTAACAAAAACTGTGGATAAGAGAGAACACCCCCAACAGCTGTTTTGTGACAGTAACTGGCTTTACGGCTGCCATTTTGCAACAGTAGCTTCCTTTGCGGCTACTGTTTTATCACAATAGCTTGCTTTACGGCGGCAGAATTATTTATTTGATTTTCTCATCTGCCAACTGTGGATAAAAGAATCAGTGATTAATGAATCAGGGGATTAATGAATCAGTGATTAATGAATCAGGGCTGCTACTGTACATTTTTTCTGTGCACATTCTTACATTGAGTCAATTTGCTTTTATAAAGTATGGCATTTTTATATCCACACAAGACAATTTTGGACAACATTTACACACAGGGCTGCCTCTGAAGATAGTCCAGGAACTGAATTCAGAAGATCATGGCAGAACGAGGCACTACGACCATACTATATCATCCGTCCACTGACTTCTGTCTTTTTTTAATCCAAATTAAAGTGCTGATCTTAACTTATACATCTCTTCCTCGCTTGGGAATATAATGCCTGATAAACCACCTTATTCTCTATGTTTGAGTGATGAGGCCACCATTGACACCTAGCTTTAAATCTTGCAGAAAGCTGTATCTTGGTGGGTGGCCACTTCCAAGTTATTCCCCTCCATAATGGACCCTAAACTCCACAATGACCTTCCCAGAGTCATTTAGTTGATTATGCAGGAGTTTTAGCAGGAGCTGAAGACCTTCTTATTCATGGAGGCGATTTAAATAATTCTAAATCCATGTTTTTATAATAGCCCTTTTCCATGTTGCTTTGCTATTCACCTTCTGTTTTGCATAGACTGTTTTTATTGATGCTTTAAAAATTAGGTTGAAGTGATGTTTATGGGTTCTACTACACTGTTTATTATGCATACAGCTTTAGAACTTCAGCAATAAGGAAACACATACATGAAGTAAACAAAAGAGAGAAGGAAGACTGGATGTTTGTTACCATAAGAGTTTGGCTTTTTTTATCTGCCTCCCCATGGTCTTCCAGGCTTGAAAAACTTTATTCTACTTTGGTTATTTGTAGAGGTGTCAATGCTTTTGTTTTTCTATACTCTTTATTGGCAATACATTGCAAGGGAATATGGAAGTTGAGTCATGGCAAATGGTCATCTTTTCTTGAGAGATTGAAACGTTTTGCTACTCATCCAAGCAGCTTCATCACTGATCAAACATTTTAGTTTCTCAAGAAAAGAAGCCCAGTTACCATGACTCAACTTCCAGATAAATTCATCTGCATGAATGACAATCTTCACATGCACATTGCAAGGGAACTTTTGCCTTTGTCATGTCCACTGATGGATGCTGTTCCTATTTAAACTTCAGCAGTGTTTCACAACAATCTATAATAATAATAATAACTTTATTATAATAGGAGGTAGAGTATGAAATGCTTGAAAAATAGGCTAGAAGAATTTCAAAGAGATGTAATATAGTAGTATTGGGAGATTTTAATTATCCTTGTATCTATTGGGAAGCAAATTCTGTCAAATATGGCCCTCCCAAGAATTTTTTGGCTTGCATTACTGATCATGTTCTGTTATAAAAAGTGGAGAAAGAAACTAAAAAAAAAAATAGTTATCCTTGACTTCATTCTAACCAACAGATATGACTTGGTGAAAAAAGCATTAGTAAGAAGAGTTCTAGAGGAAAGTGACAATGTTTGATTTATTGTTTTCAAAGGAAACAAAAGTAAAGTATAGCCGCACACGTACCTTAGTTTATAGGAAAGCCAATTTTAATAACTTGAGAACAAGGATAAGTAAAGCCACCGTGGCAGAAGATCCAAAAAAGGAAAGGGAGTCCAAGATGCTGGAAGATTCTTATGAAGGAAATACTAAAGGCACAACAAAGAATTCTGACAAGAAGGTGGAAGACAACAAAAACAACAACAAAACAAAAACAGTGTATCTTCATAAAAAGCTCAGAGAGGACCTGAAAATAAAAAAGAACATAAAGTGCAGGAAAAGCTAGTAGCAAAGAATGCAAGCATGATGTTAGGAAGGCAAAAGTTGAGAATGAAATGAGGTTCACAAGAGATGCTAAAAGTGTCCAAAAAAAAAAAGCCTTCTTCAGACAAGGACTTAGCATGAGACAGAGGAAAGAAACAGTGGCTCAACTACTCAATGGGGATGGGGAAATGATAAGAGACAACTGAGAAAAAGGCAAAGTGCTCAGTTCTGACTCGAGCTAGATCTTTTCCCACACTGTGGAAGGTGCAGTGCAGAATGATACCATCAGTGGGTCCTTTGTGGACCCACTATATTATAAAATTTAAGCTGTTCCAATTAATTCCCCCATCTCCAGTTACCATCTGAATGAGAAAGCAAGAGTTATGCTTCATGATTATGTTGGACTCTGATCAGCTACAGGGGCTGAATGGTTCGAGGGCTGACTCATGGACCTTAGAGTACGATCTCAGGTCACAGAAACACTCCTTCTCCATGTAAAGCACACAAGAGATCATCATCATTATTTTTTTCCTCTCTTGTATGCTAGCCCAAAGGCATAGAATTGCATCATTCTGCAAGAGATAAGCATAATGATTTTTAGATAGAACCTATACCAGCATCAGAACGAAGGAACATTATGGTATAAACTTCCTGAAGCAAAATAATCTCTACGGCATGTCTGCATAGCAGGCTAACTGAGAATCACATGTACATGCACTGCCTTGAGCCCCAGAATGAAAGAAAGGCAGGGAATAAACATAATAAACAACTACAGAGACAAGGACAGTCCCTTCTAGTTTACTGGCTGGGCTATGAATCTTATCTTTGTTTTTAAATAATCCTCTAAAATTTTCCAAATAGGTATAACAGTGCTTGTCACCCTGCAATAAAAATAAACTGTCTTGTGGCACTTGTGCGAGCAAATTTATTTTTACATACGCTTCTGCAGACTAGAAACTCAACGCATACTTATGCCATAGTAAATGTGTTGCTCTTTAAGATGTCACAAGACTCTCTGCTGTTGCTTTTCAAAGAGTGTTTTCAAGGCAAGACTGCAGGGCAATACCAACGCACAAGAGCTAGATCTCCTGCAGCAGCAAATTAAGTGAGCTACCCGTACAGCTTCAAGTGCGAGAGGAGGAGAGATTAAGTAAGGGTAAAACGCATTTAGGTTACCTAAAAACTGCAGTCATTCTTTTTTGAGTGAGCTGCTTTGGGGAAGAGGGAATGTTGGCACACATGTGTGCAGGTCATTAAAGCAATGAAAATGCACAGCCCCAGCCAAAGTGTCCATTTAGAAATGTGTGTATCAGTTCTGTGTTGTCAAGTCAGAACCAACATGCAGCAACCTTAATAGGGCTTTCAAAGCAATTGAGATATTAAGAAGGGTTTTTACCAGTTCCGTGCCCCCCCCCCACGAGTTTCCATGGCCAAGTTGGGATTTGAACCCTGCTCTCCATTAGTTTAAGGCCCATCACTCTATCTACAACATCACACTGGGAATACTTTATTCCTTAATCATTGTCTCAATTCCAGATTCCTGATTTCTTCAGGCAAGCTGGGTCTTAATGAGCCCGAGCTTGGTCTGGATGTTTATCCAACTGGCTTTGATCAAATCCTCATGGATTTAACATTGGAATAGGAATAGGAATAGGAACAGATCTTTATTTCATTCACTGACCAGACAAAATACAAAATACATTCCACATAAAAAAATAAAAGCATCGGAAAACAATAAAAGCATGCACACAAGAACAGCATAATACAATGGCATAACCTTTACATAAAAGCCAGAGCAGGTAAAATCTTCCCAGCCCAGTAGGTCCAATAACAGAGTAGTCAACTCAATAGGTCTAGAATTGTCTCCAGCCTAGGACCATGCCCGTGCTCTAGACCACCTCCAACCCACCTCATAAGAACAGGTAAGGATAAATACACAATGGCCATTGCCAATCATCTGACCTCGCCACCTGAAGTGGGCAGGGAAGAGCGATGCCTCATTGCTGCGGCACAGAATTTAGCCACCACCACAATTACATCCTGCTTTTTATAACGGGTTTAAGGTTAGCTTTGCTTCGGTTGATAACTTGCTTTTCCTGATGAAGATGGTGCAGAATATTTCCATCGAAAGCTTCAACTATTTCAATAAGAAAGACGTGTTGACACAACTGGAAACCCATGAGTTTTTTATCCTCGTTGTGAAAGACTGGAACCTTGAACTAGGTATTCTATTCGGAAAGTCAACTTGTGGGATTGCAGCACCCAGAATCCCCCCCACCCCCACCCAACATGACCTTTCCACAAGCTAGCTGTGGAAAGAGAAGAAATAACCCTCCTTTCATAACTAAATAGCTTTCTTTGATAGCAAAGAAGAAGAGATGGCGTTTCACACCTTGGGAGATACATCAATGGGCATATGTTTTATTCTGGAAATCACCATTTTTATGCCTCGTTGTATCAACCATGGAGATAAACCAAAACAACAGACAGCACATCCTCTATTCAGCAGCATTAAAGTAACTATAAGACTTATGAAGAGATTTATTCATAGGCACCTCTAGTAGCTCTTCCCTTGGAAATGCAGCCACTCAACAGCAGCTCTGGTCAAATTTATAATAGATTTCCCCCCCCCTCCAACCCCAGAGTAATAAGAACCAACTAAAGCAGTCATTATAAATGTCAAGCCCTGGAATTTATAACACAGAGAAACCAGACATATTTCACCTCATAAAACTTTATTTTTTTTATTATTGTCTCAATTACAGATTTCTGACTGTTCAATTTCCAGCCCTGATTCCAAAAGTACCAACCTAGAAAAAAGGGGGAGATTTTTTTTCTAACCATGCAGCCTTTTCCCCACCCTGAGTTTAATGGAGAAGCTTTAGATGAAATTTATTTTTCATATTTCTGAACACAGAGAGGCAGTATCCTGTTTGCAGCAGACAGACTCATCGGTGAATAGACATGTGTCACAAAATATACTAATCATGCTCAGTTGCGAATCTACCTCCAAGCAAGAGTACATGAGAAAAATTCCAACATATTCGCCTATACTATGTCTCTGCCAGGAAATTACATATCCAAAGAAAGTACTGGCTGATCCTAAGTCTCTGCATGGCATTATACTTTATTGAAAATACACTGGGAGATTGCTCACAAGAAACAGCAAGAAGGGATTGTGTAGCTTGAAGCATTCAGATGGGGTTCAGCAAGCCAGGAATTAGCAGGCATCCAGATAAGGGTGAGAACAGTATGTTCTGAGACAATGAAAACTTTTCAGTCGATTTACAGGCAACACTAAATAAAGCCAAATGCTCCTCTGATTTGTCCTATTTCAATCAGTTGTCATGAGTATTTCATTTTCAATCTTGAGCTGTTGGTTTCCATGGCCTGGTTAGAAGTGACAGAATATAAATTAGCAATGACACCGAGTTAAGAAACATTTCTATAGGGACTTGCAACCAGCAAGCTTTGGGCCCAACTGTGGTCTAGTTGCCAAGATCTGTTGTTGCTACCGAAACTGCTGGGTCAGATTTAAAGTGAGAGTGTGATAGAAGAGGAATAAGTTTCACTTTCACAACCAGGAAAGACTCAATGATATGGGTTGCAAATAAGTGAAGGGGCATCTCACCTCCATCTGGACCACACTGCTGATTCATACATCTCCTTATGATCTGGGCCACCATTTTGTAAAGAAAGGGAGAGGAAACATGACCCAGATGGCCCTTCTCGAAATGGCCTTTCAACAAAACTAGTTTCTAACTAGTGTTACCCAAATCGACACTTAGCTGTCATTGAGGTGGCAAGCCTGTGTTTATCCTGTACCTCTTTAGAACCAAAATGAAGAATCGCGTGACAATGGTCCAAAATAACAATAATAATAATAATAAATGAAAAACAGGCAGGAAAAAATGGCTAAAGCACTCCCAAACTCAACCCGTTCCACATGTCTCATAGAAACAATCACAGTGGTACCCTGACTTCCGAATTTAATCAGTTCGAAATGCATGCTCTTAAGTCGAACTACTCTTAAGTCGGGGTACCTATCTAAAAAATTGAAAAAATAAGTTAAAAAATCAAAAAATGAAAAAAATATTTGTAAGTTGAGCAGACCGTATCTAAAATTTGTAAGGCGGCAGTTAAAATGCCAACAGTTTTCCACTCTTAAGTCGAACTGCTCTTAAGTCGAGCTGCTCTTAAGTCGGGATAGCACTGTATTTGGATTAGGCAATACCCCAAGCACAACCTTAGGGCTAGGACTCTGGAGAACAGGGTTCGAATCCCCAGTTGGCCATAGAGACTCACTGGAGGTGTGAGACTGGCAAAACCATTCCTTACAAGTTCTGTAGAACCCACAAGTTTGCTTCACTTGCAACTTTCTAGTGACCTAATAAAGGTATTGCTGAATCCCAACTGTTTCTTCGAAAAAGCATCATGTTGAAAAGGGAAGTAAAACGCAAGCCAGAGATGTACTAGGGAGAAGAGACACTTCTTTCTGGCTTTTTCTTAACCGGAAACAGTGATCCTCAGCATCATTTCCTGCCTCTGAGCACAGTGTTTACACTTTGTCCTTTTCTTTTCCCTCCTGCCTGCCAGATCGAATTAGGTTGCAAAGGAAATTACAAATCTCTCGTTCTTTGACAGGAAACAATATACCGGATCCCTACCTGGCCATGTTCAGAGCAGCCCCACTGACATAGATGGGGACTAAATTAGTCGCAGCCCACTTATTTATTTAAGTTGATACAGTGTTGATACAATGCAGCATCTCCAGTCTTCGGGAAAAGGAAAGGAAAGCAACCAACAAATGCACAGCAAATTTAACAAGACAAAGTAACGGGTGAAATGTTTCAAAGTAACACTGACTGAAGCTGATACATGTCACGGAAACATTTCACCCTGGCTTTATTAACAGGTTTAGTGCCCATGTGTTGGGTATTTTCCTGTTGATATTTTTTCTTACATTTCTTACCACCTTTCCACCCACAACAAGTTCACTGCTCAGAGTGTCTATGGCTGTCTTCCTCCCCACTATATCTTCGCAAAAATCTGGTATATAGAGAAACTGGCCCAAGATTACTAAGGGAGTTTCACATCTCGTTGACTTCCAGCACATCAGTCACTCTACCACAAGGTGCAAAGGCCATGCATAACTTGAGCCCCGTTGATTTCAGTGGGTCGCCTCTAACTATCCAACTAGCTGCTCCCAAGCCTGGTCCATTTCCAATTAAGGGTCAGCTAGCAACAGCCACCCTCATTCTACAGTAATCATTCCCTGCTGGCAATAATTCCCTTTTACGACTAACAGAAAGACTGCTTTTTGGAACCCAGGAGGCCCAGTTCAAAATAGGCTGCGATTTTCGGAGTTCAGGTGGTCACATATTCAACTCCCTCTAGTGCCAAATTCATCCCCACTAAGAAGGCTAATCTGTTGTAAGTCTAACAGTATGTGTAATGTAACATGTATGTTCCAGAAATTGTCAAGGACTTTCACCTTTTCCAAGGACCTGAACTTGATTTGCATCTTCACCAGATCTTTGCCCTCAACCCAGCTCTGTTGGCCTTACTTATTTAAAAACAGTTCAAATAAATAAAATACATAAAGGAAAGGAAGTTAATGCATGCATAAAGGTTGTACCCATCTTTTAACTCTTGAAAACTTCATTGTTGTCAGCTGTGCTTGAAGAGATTTTGGCTAAATTTCTCTTAGATTTTGACTAAAGTGAACCTAAGCAACATCCCCATGCTGATATACAGTAATCCCCTGCTTGTCACAGGGGTTAGGGACCCAACCCGACCTGCGATAAAGGAAAATCCGCTATATGTGGATGCTGGGTCAGGTTTGGACTGGGGAGCCTGTCTGGGGTCTCTTACACTTACCTTAGGCCTGGCGCTGCCCTGAACGGGCCTCCAACTGGCTTCCCAGGCCTGTTGGAGGCCCTAGAAGTGGTTTCAGATGATCCAGAAGGCACTTCCGGTTTTTGGAAGACACTTTCGGTTCACCGTAAACCACTTTTGGGGCCTCCAACAGGCCCGAGAAGCCCATGAGAGGGCTGCTCGAGGCAGCACCAGGCCTAGGATAAGTGCAAGAGGCCTCAAACAGGCCCACACAGCTTGCCCCAGGGGGTCTTGCCTTCATATATACTGCGGTTCCACGATATACTGGGACCACTGTATAAGAACTGTGAAATGGCAGGGGGCGACGGTACAGCAAAGATGTACAGGAAATGGCCCGGCAGAGTTGAGTGCGTTGGAGGTCCTGGCTGCAAAACCAGAGCTGAGATCTCCACTATACCTCCCAATAGAGGAGCCAGCCAAAATAACATGTGTGGTTGATGGGGCCATGTGCCCTGCTTCTTGTATAGCCTTGGGCAAAGTCCACCATCCCGGAAGGCCCCCAGAAAAACGGCCCAGTAAACCACCTTAGATCTAGAAAATTCTTGGACGTTGGAACTCACGTGACAGCACATGATTGCTATTAGATTTTACAAGAAAAAAACCCACAATTTACTATTTTAAAGGTCATACACAGTTAAGTTACAACGGACAAAAGGAGCATTGTTTCACAAAGTGTATATTTAAACCACCGAACACACCACCACAAGATATGAACGGATGGCCACTGCCTGAGAAGATCTGAAATAAATAATTGGACAAGGACATGAAAAATAAGCTATTAATAGAACTATGGGACTGAAAATGATACAAGTTAGTCCCAAGTAAATAAAGACAGACTCAGCCATGATAGCTAAACAAAATTTCCATTTTAAGTCATCTTCCTCTGAAAGTTACTGCTTGAGGAGGAACCCCCCCCCCCAGAATCTCACCGCTATTGGCCATAAAGTCCAAGGGATTTTTGACTTTCCAATTGCTATCCCTGACTACCACATAATGGGGACACCCGATGGGGAAAAGGGAGTTCTCGTCCCATCACATGCCTAAGCGTGCCAACCGACTACGGTCTAGCAGATTTTTAGTCTGGTTCAAAAAGTGCTTTTCAGTTTCACAGTACTTCCAAGAAAGCTTAATGGAATACTGTACAAGATTTTGTTTTCCTTTGAGAATGAACACAGTGGAACCTTTCTTTCTCTCCCCCCCCCCGCACCGTTCAGACGTCAAAAAGGTAGGGAACATACTTAACTAAAACTATGGGAAGTTGAACAACAGTCAGAGGAAAATGAAAGATTTAAGAAAGAAATACCGATGCCGTGGAAATGAACAGCATGAACAATACAGTGGAAAGTGATGGTTGTCGTTGCATTGCAAAGTGTCAAGGCTATTTGCTGTCCGGAGCACCAGACTTCATAAATATAAAGCGAGCCCAACATTCTAATTAACTTGTAATAGGAGTCAATGAACAGGCTCTCTTTTTTCAGCTTGCCTCAACATTTTTAAATATGCATTCTTTTGACTACTGGTTCTAGCATTTCCCAGCCAGCATGGCTACTGACCACATTTGGGTTTGGGATTCTGGGTGTTACAATCCCAAGATAGAATACCTAGTATATTAAGTGTGTGTATATGTAAGTACCCAGGTGGAGTAGCAGATTAGATGACAAAGACTCAGGAGACCTTGGTTCTTGCTTGGCCATGAAAGTTTACTGAGAAAGGCAGCACTGGTAAAACCGCTCCTTAAGTATCCACTTGCCTTGCACAGAGTTGCTGAAATTTCAGTGCAACCTGTCGGCACAGAACACACAGGCATGATCGGCCAATGCAATCTTACTTTTGAGTAAACATTTTTTGTGTTCAGGCTGAGTTGCCACCATCTATAATTTAGTTCATCCAAGAGAAGAAGCATCATTTAAGAGGCCTACCATAGAACATGTGCACGGTGCACTGCAGCCTGAACAAAGCTTCCCTTATTAGAAAACGTTTAGACGTTTTGTAGTTACTGGAGAACTTCAAAAGAATTCTTCTACCTCCCACCCAGGTTGTTCTCTCTCTCTCTCTCTCTCTCTCTCTCTCTCTCTCTCTCTCACACACACACACACACACACACACACACACACACAGAGAGAGAGAGAGAGAGAGAGAGAGAGAGAGAGAGAGAGAGAGAGA
>JAHTLZ010003518.1:6996603-7007462 GCA_023846285.1 Phrynocephalus versicolor | reverse complement strand
ATAATAATAATAATAATAATAATAATAATAATAATAATAATAATAATAATAATAATAATAATAATAAAGCCGCCACCCCAAGGACTCTCTAGCCGGGCTACTCACATCATCAAACAAGGATCCAACGTTGGCTGTTACTAACAAGATCCCGGTGTTGGCGGCAGCCGCTTTCATCGCCATGATACTGGCCCAAAATAACTGTGCGTGTATCTGTGTGCGGGTAGATATTGTAGAGAGATATTCAGGAGCCGCTACCACGCAATTCCAAGGACTCCAACCACCAAGAGGGAAAGAATGCCCTGCAAAATGGTTCTACAGTCAGGGTCTAGCGGGAAGCAAGCAGAGCCGAGCGCGATCCAAAAGTCCACGGAAGTTCAGCGTAAGGCTGGGAGTAGTTCATGGGTCCTGCTTTGGATCGTGGGTTTGTTTCTTCCAGCCCTTGCCTCCTCGTCGTCGCGTCCTCCTCCTCTTCGTCCTCTTCTTCTTCTTTCCAGCCTCCTGGTCACACACAGTCGGTCTGCGGTGCCCCAGGGGAGGGAGAACCTCGGGCGCCTCCCGCCGGGGCCAGGGGCGCAGGCATCAGCGCGCAGCTCCCCGCCGTCTCATGCTCGCCCCGGTGCGTGCAAGGAGCGGAGTGGGAAGGGAGGCAGGCTTGGGTTGGATTTCTTCCTTTTTCTCACCCGCGATCACTTGCACACACGCACACACGAAGGCACGCACGCAAGGAGCCCACGGGCCCGCGGGCAGCCCCCTTCGCCTGCCGACAGGACCAGAGTCCAGAGTTGGCTCTCAGATTTCCCCCTTCGCAGCCATTAGGTTCCTCCTGCCCGGGAAGTTCCTCTTGTTGCAGGCGGCACTGGCGGCGAGATCCCTGGGCATGGCCAAGCCAGGGAGGAAGAAGGAGCGGGGGGAGAGAGAGAAGGCACAGGAAACTCTCGGCCGCGGGAAGGAAGGAAGGGAAGGGAAGGGAATTGCGGGGCCCGGCTTCCAGCCTCCGGACTTCCACGGGCGAGCAAGGGAGCCCTCCTCCTCCTCCTCCTCCTCCTCCTCCTCTGTGCGTGCTCGCTCGCTCTCGGTCTCTCCCACCGCTCGCCTGCAATAACAGGCGGGGTTGGGGAATGGAGGGGGGGGGAGTCAAGCCACAGCGACGATTAGAGCGCTGCACTCCCCTGACGTCACGGGCCTGACACGGCTCGTCTTAAAAGGGCAACGGCGCCCTCCTTTCCCGAGAGAGGCGCGCACACGGCCACCCGGGCCAGACACTGCCGCTCCAGCAGGGCCCGCCAGGGAAGCGCTTCCAACGTGCGGCGAATGGGGAGCAGGGGAAGCGAGGAGAGGTGGGAGTGGTTGGGGGGAGTGGTTGGGGGGAGCGGAGCCTGGCAGGCAGCTCGGTTGGTGCGCGGAGCTATTTCGGCCCAGGAGTGGCTTGTTCGGGGAGCGCCCCGAGAGACCCCCGGGGGTGTGAAACTGGCATCTGCCTCTCGGATTCTTCTTCCAACCACAGTGGTACCTTGTATAAAGAAATTGTGTTGTGTGTGTGTTGTGTCGTTACAGTCGTGACCGACTCTCAGTGACCCCATGTCCATGGAGTTTTCTTGGCAGGAATACTGGAGTGGCTTGCCAGTTCCTACTCCAGGCGCCTACAGCACCTGGAGTAGGTACTAACCAGGGCTGACCCTGCTTAGCTTCCGAAATCAGGCGAGATCGGATGTGCTTAGGGCATCTAGGCAGCATAAATGAATTAATACGTTCCAAATGGAATTATGTTAAGCAAATTTTCCTTTATATAAATTTTCCATAGGAATGCATTGAAAACAGTAATCCCTAATCGCAGCCATTTTTATGTTGTACGGATTCGCCCCATAGACAATTCTGATAAGCAAATTTCCCTTGTCTCTGGAATTTTTTATGTTGTACAAATTTTATGTTATACAAACCGTTTGTTATATGAGGGTCCACTGTACCTCCATAAGCTCCATGCCGGTAATTGCCATTGAGGGTGACCCTTAACTGCGTGCCACTGGGGCTCAGGGCCATCGGGTGATGGACTGGGAGCGGGAAGACCTGGGTTCGGATGCTTGATCGGCTGTGAAAAATTCACTGGGCAGGCGGCACCGGTAAAACCGCCCCTCACCTCCCTCCCATACTTTGCAAAACCCGTTCAGGGTCCTTATAAGTTAGGTGCAAGTTCATGGCACATTAACCACAGAACATTCCTAGATGATGTCCCAATAATTATTCTCTTTCAGAAGCAATGTCTAAAGTTTTTTGAATTGCTGCTTAAATGCCTCAAACTGTGCAGCAGAAGTGCAGGGATTCAGAAAGCAGAACAGCTTCGGGTCCCCCCAAATTGACCACCCTCTTTTTCTCATCAACTGGCGCTTACAGTCTCAGTTATTCACCCTGAGACATTAGTAGGATTTAAATAAGGCGGGAAATCACTATTTACAATAGAACAGATCAAGTACCAAACTGACAAACATTTGCTGCTTTCAGTAAACAGACTTAAAGGACACTTGGCTTCCAAGAAACAACAGAGGGGGGGAAAGAGCTCAGAGCAGAGAGGCGGGGTCTTTTTGAATCAGTGGCGTCAGGGAACAATGGATAAACTGCTGGATAAACTGACTGTCCTCCTCCCCCCCCCCCCGCTCCCACCTCAACCCCACACAAAAAAGTATTCCCTGAAGCCCTAACTAGCTCCAGTATTTCAGTGCCAGAGTGTTAACTGGCTTGTGGGCTATGCTTCAATTCCTTCAGATCGGAATATGTGGGAAGAGTGAAGGGAAATAGGGAGGAGCACCTGAGTGCCCGGTGGCCATAGTTGTTTGGTGTTGAGCTTGCAAAGTCTTCTGCAGAAGAGTGCTTGCAAGTAGCCTGTACTCAGGCCGAGGGAGGTTTGCACCCTTCCACCGACAAAATAGCAGTAGATAGCTGTGGACTCTTCCAACACCAAATTTTGCACCATTTCAGTGCCCTAGATCAAAGCACCAGTCACTCTACCCTTATTATGACTTCAGCCCCATAAACAATCACTGAGAATATTGCCTGTCTTTGTCGTTTGCTGTATGTTAACTCAGAAGTAAGACCACAGAGTTCAAGTGGATGTGGATTTAGTCTCCAGGAGGTGTGCATAGGATTTTAGCCATAGGCTTCCATCAGCCAAACAACTGTTGTCTAGAAACTGTCTTGTCTGATTTTTTTGTTTGTTTGTTTCTAAAGGCCACATTGTTTCCTTGCTAGCAACTACGGCATACCCAGTAAGCTAACCAAGACAGGACAGGTTTTCTTGTGTGTGCGCTGTGCGCAAACAGGGCATTATATAAATCAAATCAATCAGTCTATCAATACAGTATGCTTGTTGCCTCTGCAGGAACAGATGACATCATTTCAGGGCTGTTCTGAACATTTGGGACTGAATTAACATCACAGCGCCATTTTGGAATATGCCCACAGGAGACCTTGAAAGCAAAACAGCTTTCCTGAGCAGCTGGTGCTCATTGTGGTTGGTGAGGCAGAAAGGCACAACAGTTAATGGCAGGGAGGCCAGGATAGCAGCCAAAGCTGGGATAAAAGTGGGCATCTATGGAAACCTGTGAGAGGAGTATGCATTCACTTGCCTGCACCCCACCACTCAACTAAGGTGCAGAAAAAATACACGATATTCCCCCAACACACACCAAAAAAAACTAGTTTTCTTGCATGTTGTTGCTTCCCTCGGTACCTAGTTCCAAAGCTGGACAGTTCACACACTCACATTTATTTTCCCTTTTCCCTCCCCTTCACAAGCTTACATAAAGTGTGATGAGGCAGACATTACAGTGGGTGAGGTGGAAAAGTATGCTGCCCCCCCCTTTTGCAGGGCTGCCACTAAGTCCAGATAACTGAAGCTTTGCCCGCAGAGGCACCAAAATCCAGAGGGTGCCAAACACTACAAGCGAAGCTACTAATGATGTTTAGGAAAATAAACATAAACCCTCTTGGCCCTCTTCATTCCCTCCCCCCCTTTTTTTGAGGCAATGTGTTCAAATATTTCATGGTTCAAATATCATTAGGGTTTTGTGCAACACGTAGGAAGGTCTAATCCTATGAAGCACAGATACCACATATTTCCCTCCTGAGATATTAGGTTGCCCTTTGCAGACATCTCTTCCACACTAAACAGGTAGATTATGTGGGGCTGGGGTCAGTGGGTACCACACCTCCTATCACTCACATGGAGTCCCACATGTATAGAACTCAGTCATAGATCTGGAATTTCAATAAGATTCCCACTCCTGCAACATTAGTGTAAAGGCTGGGGCTATTACAGTGTGTATATATTGATAAAAATATGCACTGTCTTTGAAATAGAACGCTCCTGCAGATATTCATGTTTTGTTTCACAGAAGTTCCAGAGCCTTTCATAAGATTTACGGTTCAAGTTAATATTCAACATTTAACAGTTTTCAAACTTCTCCTGGCTGAACTCTATCACTTGCCAGGCTCTAAGGTCCTTCTGCCAACCTTTTGCCATGACTCCACCCCACTCTGTTGACCTCCCAGTGTATTTCCTTCCAAGATATCAACAGTCCCTTAAAGGAGTTTCAACACAGTTTTCAGGCTTCTGGGACTGGCCCAACCATTAGGCAGATTGGGGCAAATACTCTGCCTCAGTGGTTCTCAACCTGTGGGTCCCCAGATGTTCCTAGACTGCAACTCCCAGAAACCCCTTCTAGCACAGAGTGGTGGAAGCTTCTGGGAGTTGCAGTCCAGGAACATCTGGGACCCACAGGTTGAGAACCACTGCTCTACCTCAAGCAGTGGATGCTGGGAGAGTTGTGGTTGACAGGCATTCTCACTGTATTTGTTGCTTCCTACTGTCAAAGAATAGAGCTAAGCATGTCACATAAATGGCCCTGGACGCCTCTAGAAACTATCCCACAGGCAGCTACTTGCCCATATCTATGATATGGATAATACATAGAAAGCAGACAAAGGACCACCTTGACTTCTGCTTCATACAGCAAAATGCCTTTGGCCAACTCTGCAAACAAGCAAATAAAGCCACAGCCAATTATAAGTTTTATTACCTACATAAAAGATGAAAGGGTCCTATGCCCCCACTTCATGTACAGTATTTATCTGTCAAAGGTTGAGGTCCACCAACTATGAAAAATAATGACAGCAACATAGCTTCATGGAAACTGGTGCCTTAGAGGTGGACTGAGTCACTGACTATGCCATATCTCAGGCCTGCCCAACAGGTAGCCCGCAAAGGGTTCAAAAGTAGCCCGCCAGCCATCAATAAAAAAAGTAACCCTTCCCTCCCCCATCCCAAGGACTACCACTGCCCCCAGCAAAGTTCTGGGTCTGCTAGCCCCACTGTCTCAGCCAAGCGGGGCAGTTCAAGGGCCATGGCACATTGAAATCGGTTCTCTCCAGAACAGATTAATTGGTTTTCAGTGCATTCCAATGGAAAACCGCTGCTCTACTTACAAAAGTGTTTACTTATGAGCATGTGCTTGGAACAGATAAAATTCGTAAGTAGAGGTTTTAGTGTAGTAGCCCTCAGGCACTTTGGGCCAGAAAAAAGTAGACCTTGGCCTGTTCAAAGTTGAACAGCCCTGCCATATCTTATAGAAGCACTTACAAAACTATATCTGAGGATAATAAGATCATAGGTCCTAGTGCAAAACTTGCTAACAAAAAGAAAAGCTGCACAGAATCCTCTCCACTTCCACAGTCCTATATCTGTCTCTCTATAGTAATTTGGCAGAATTATTTAAAAAAAAACATTGGTTAGGGACATAGTGATGGATTCTAAGAAAAAAGAGAGGGGGGAACCTCCCTTTTATTCACTCCTGTCTCCCGTTGAGCTGGGGTGGGAGAAAGCTGGATTAAAAAAAAATAGGAAGTAGCACACCTCTATTGGCTTGGCATACAAGTGACCTGAAACACATGCACTAGTTCCTAGTGACCACACATGCAAGAAACTGACATCAAATGGAGGAGTTCTACTCAAGCAAAAGATGGTAGCCCCTACCAATGATCCCAAAAGGTGCAGATAACCATGGGGAGGGAACGGGAATGAGGGTGGTTCATAACTGCCTGTAAATTGTGTAGTAGATAGAAAATAGACAGATCCTGGTTGTGCCAAAACTGATCCAAAATGGGATAAATTGATGTCTATCATACGCTTCCTTCTGGAATATTGTTGAATAGAATAGTTAGATACGGATGGTCTTTAAATTAGTTTCTGGCATCCCTTTGCCTTAATTACAGGCCACTGCAGTATACTGGTGGTTTTGGAACTTGTGAAGAAAACAGACTTATGAAACTCTGTTGAATGTCTTCACATTCTCTGACAGACACATGCGTGTAATAATTTAATAGTCTGGCTATTTGTCTAAGATTACTATATTGTCTTCTGTATAAGAACTTTCTGCTGAAATAATGAAATGTACATGGGTATCAGCATAAAATCAGGCCATGACATCTTAGTTTACATTCAAAACCACGTGTGCTGAATCATCCAAAAATGCCATCTGTATAGATCAGTATTCTGACATGAGTAAAAATGTATCTTTTTTATTTTTTTAATACTTTTTTAAAATACTTTTTAAAATACTTTAATACTTTTTTAATACTTCATCCATACTAAGTATGAATGAAGAAGAGAGAAAATAATAACAAAAGCTAGAGAACTAAGAAAAAGCATTATTGTACATACTTCATGATAAACATGAGTCAGTTTAGATGTGTAGAAAGATTTAAACTAGTGGCAATTAGATATAGGTGACTACCAACTCATGCCTCTCTGCATTTTGAACCCCCCCCCCTTTTATGTTTCCCTATACCCTTTCCCCAACATGTCTGTATCAGAAATAATAAAGTGTGTGTGGGGGAAACAAAAAAGTATCTTTTTTTTTTACTGCAGAAACCTTTTAGAAAAAGCAAGTATGCGATTGGGTTGTCTGATTTCTAGACTTAAAAAAAATAAAGCTTTTGTCTTACTGGGTGATTCAGAATCCTGTTCTTCTATACAGCATAGACCACATATCGTACACACAAAATGCCAAAACTCACAAAAGAAGTTGGCTAGAAATCCACCATGGTTTAGGTACCTGACTAAGGAATCTGCTCTGTTTGGGACTAACAACTGGATTTGCTCTGTGTTCTTAATGTGATCATAATAAAGTGCAATGTGTAGCCGTATGTGCACTTGACTAGCTGCCCCATGACTGGAAATGGTTTGAAAAACTAAGAAAAATGTTGAAAACAAATTAAATAAAAATATAAAGAAAAATAAAAACCCTAACTCTCCTTTGAAAACATTCAAGGCTGGTGCATGGGAGACCTCTATTCCTCTCTGCTCCCTCTTCTTTCGAGGCTGCCTGAGATGGAATGTTTCAGACAATCACCTACAGTCCAGCATGGGGAGGGAGGGAGAGAGAAGCACCATTGACTCACTTGTGATCATGTGACCTGTTCCAGTGCTTGTATATCAAGACATTGCCTTTTGATCAAGGAAAATGGTTGCTTATCTTGCAAAACACTCATAAACCAAGACACTCTTAAACCAAGGTATTACTGTATTCACTATTGTGAGCTTTAATATAGTCTTTTAATGACATAAGCCACCGTGGGTCCTTTCAAAGAAGAAAAATGGGGTAATCTTTAGAGAAGGGCTTTCTGCTGGCCATGGTACTATTATAGGCACATGTGGCAGGAAAGAAGAAATGGTTCTCTCAGTGGCTGAGCTCAGGTTGTAGACCTCGCTGCCAAGGGAAACAGTCAAAGGATTGAGATGTATTAGTCCTTTCCAACCACGACTTCCCAGATGTTGACCTACAACTCCCATTGGCTTCAGTTATTATTGTGAGATTTGAAGTCCAGCATGTACAGGGAACCAAAGTTGAGGACTGCCAATCTACTAATTTAGCTGTATATTTCTACTGCTAATTTTACAAACTAGCCCAAGAGGGAGGGAGAGCCATATAGAAAGAAAGGGTAATGTGCCATATATCAGTTTTTATTTTAGTAACACCATTAAAAAAAAAGAAATACTGTATAATCACTATATAAAAGGCAAAGGTAAAGGTTCCCCCTGCACAAGCCTGCTAGTCATGTCCGGCTCTAAGGGCTGTGCGCATCTCTGTATTCAAGCCAAAGAGCCAGTGTTTTGCAAGTCCGTGGCTATGTGGCCGGCATGGCTGCAAGGAAACACTGTTTTACTTTCCCACTTTTTATGGCAGTATCTATTTATCTACTTGCATTTACATGCCTTTGAACTGCTAGGCTGGCAGGAGCTGGGGTTAACAGTGGGACCTTACTCCACAGCGTGGCATCTGGGATTCGAACCACTGAGCTGCCAACTTTGCACTTGATAGTTGCCAGTGCTCACTGTATACTTCTGGTTTAAAAAGTAAACTACTGTCATTTTAGAGTTTAACGAGTGGCATACATTTCTGATCTTTTTCCCCCCAAGATTTCTCTCTTTCAGACACACCCACACCCCATTTACCACTTCCTATAAAATGAGTAGCAATAAGTGATATATATTTGGGGAAGGAGTCAGGGGAGAAAATTGTCCAGACAATTGTCCCTATGGGTGAATGAAAAACTTCTCTTAACAAGGAGCAGGAAATGAAAAGTATATAAGTCCATTGGTTGCTCTTGCCACAGATAAGTGCTGTTCAGTCCCTGAGGCAGTGGATGTGTTTAACAAAGGGTAGCACATTCTAAAGGATTTTTTTTCATCCTTCGAACCCTGTACATGCCTTCATTCCACAACTCTGTGTCTCTATCTTGTCACCAATAATTATTGACATGGACACTTGGGGTTTAAATATGTTTCACCTCTGTTTAGTCACATGCTTTTAGTAAATAAAATTAGAGAAAGGATGGGTGAGGGAGAGAGATCTAATGTAACATGTTCAATGTCCTTGCAGTTCCATTTTTTTTTTTTTAAATGGCCGGGATGCATGCGGGTTTATTAGCTGGAAACTGATAAATCTGAACACTGAAACAAACTATTACTCTGCTCTTCTCTTTACAATTCAGCAAACCGGATTCTCTCCGTCGTTGTGAGATGGCGTGGGTTTGTTCTACAAAGAAAGAACATCTGTTTCAGAGTACCTAGTAAAACTTTAGGGAAAGGATGAAGCTCTTTCACTGGGAAAAGAGAAGGTGGCTATTTTAAGCGACTGAAAAAAGCACTTTCCCACAGATTATGCATTTCCAATAAGTTTATATTTGACTTCACCGTCATCAGTTTCTTCTTTGGCATTTCAATGGTTTTACCAGTACTTCTTTTACAGAACCTATTTCACATGAGCTAAGAAAATATGCATCAATAGAAACAAAATCTGCTGTGATGATTTAGGTTACAATTCTATATGCAGGTACCTAAGATGAAGTGGGATTTATCACCTGCTGGGACCACAGGCCCTATCATTTGTCAGAGTGAACCAGATGGAACATTCCGGGTGCGCCTCTGGCAGCCTCCTGGCAGTTTCCTTTGAACACCATATATGTGCTACATGCAAGTGATTATTAGTTCAAGCAAGCCATCAAGAGAAGCAGGAAAGGGGTAGCTATGAGGTCTCTTTATCTATCCAATAGTACTTGCATTTATTTCATTTTGAACTACACCATGTCTGTAATTTAATACAGATTATGCAGTGATAACCCCAGCTCCTGCCAACCTAGCAGTACGAAAGCATGTAAATGCAAGTAGATAAATAGGTACCATCGTAAAAAGTGGGAAGGTAAAATAATGTTTCCTTGCAGCCATGCCGACCACGTGGCCACGGACTTGCAAAACACTGGCTCTTCAGTTTGAATATAGAGATGAGCACTGCCACTAGAGTCGGACACGACTAGCACACATGGGCGGGGAGAATGTTTACCTTTTTAATGCAGGGCTTGGAATATTATTTTGTGAAGTGACATGAGTGTTAACACATAAGAACAATTACTTGTGCAATTTTTTAAATTTTTCCTTCTTGTATTGACCAGCTGGCCTGCGGGCCAGGTGGGCATGTTTTTTTTTTTTAAAAAAAATTCCCTTGCCTTGCTGACCAGCTTGCCTGTGGGCCAGGTGGGCACTTAAAAAAAATTAATCCCCCCCTTCTCACGCTGACCAGCTGGTCCACAGGCTGGGTCGGCGCAGCTTTTTATTTTTTATTTTTTCCTTCTTGTGCCAACCAGCTGGCCCACGGGCTGGGTTGGCACTTTTTAAAAATTATTTTTTCCATTCCTGCGCTGACCAGCAGTTTTTTTTTTATTTTTAATTTTTTTTATTTTTTAAAAAATTATTTTTTAATTTTAATTTTTTTGCCATCCAGGTAGCCCAGGGCTGGGTTAGCACATTTTTAATTTTTTTTTATTTTCCCCCTTTCTTGCACTGAACAGCTGGCCCATGGCCAGGTCAGCTTGTTTTTTTATTTTATTTTATTTTATTATTATTTTCCTTCTCGCACCAACTAGCTGGCCCATGGGCTGGGTCAGTGCGTTTTTTATTTTATTTTTTATTTTTTTCCCCTCTCGTGCCAACCAGCTGGCCATGGCCCGGGTCAGCATGTTTTTTATATTTATTTATTTATTTATTTTAGTTGCGCTGACCTGCTGGCCCACAGGCTGAGTTGGCATGTGTTTTTTTCCTTCTCACATCAACCAGCTGGCCTGCAGGCCAAGTCAGCATGTTTTTTATTTTTAATTTCTCCCCACTTCTTGTGCTGACCAGCTGGCCCACAGGCTGGGTTTGCACATTTTTTTACTTCTTTAATTTAAAAAATTTCTCCTTCTTGCTCCGACCAGCTGGCCTGCGGGTCAGCATTTATTATTATTATTATTATTATTATTATTATTATTATTAT
>JAHTLZ010003518.1:6980874-6996593 GCA_023846285.1 Phrynocephalus versicolor | reverse complement strand
TTATTATTATTATTATTATTATTATTATTATTATTATTATCCTGTTCTCGCACCGACCAGCTGGCCCATGGCTAGGTCGGCATGTTTTTTAAAAAAATATATTATTTTTTTATTGTCTCACACTGACCAGCTGGCCTGTGGGTTAGGTTGGCAGGTTTTTTTTTAATTTAATTTTATTTTTTTCCTTCTCGCACCGACCAGCTGGCCTGCATGTTGGGTTGCCGCTTTTTTTAATTTTTAATTTCCCCCCTTCTTGTGCCAACCAGCTGGGTTGGCATAGTTTTTTATTTATTTATTTTCCCTTCTTACACTGAGCAGCTGGCCCATGGGTCAGGTCGGCATGAGTTTTTTCCCCACTCTATGGCGCCCGAACGGGTGGGCTTTGAAATCTTTTTTTCCTGCCAAAGCCCCACACTACAGCTGATTGGTGGTGGCTTCTGTAGTGGGAAAAAAAAAGCCTGCAATTTCCCTGCCCGGGCATGTTGGGGGAGGGCGAGGTTTTCCCCATAGGAATGCATTGCTTCAATGCATCCCTATCGAAAAATGGAAAACAAGTGAACGAAACAGAAATTTCCATTTCATTTCGTTTTCTCTTTCTTTGATGGGTCCGTTCGTTATTCATTTCATTCCGTAACAAAACGCATAACGAATAATTAAATGAAAAAAATTCATTTCATCCCCATCTCTATAGTACATTGCTATCCCATAAATACTGGGCTGAAGAAAGAAAAGGCTTTCTGATTTGTATTGTATTGATTTCAGCTCCAATGTATTTTAAATGGATTCGCAGCCATGCACTTTTGCATTGCTGTGTGCATTTACTTGGAAAATTCTGACTCAGATACAAAATAGGGTCTTAAAACCCCTTTAGGAAACTATATGTGCAGGTTTAAATTGCTTCATTAACCCGCATGTTTGCAGACATTTTTTCCAGTGTTGCCATCTGCTTAGAATTATTGTATTTAAGGCTTTGTCCTGTGCCCGTGGGCTTGCCCTCGTGCTGGCTAATTCCTGTAGTCACCCACTGCTTCTGCTGTGGGCTTGTTCTTAACTTTTTAATTCAACACCCCACCCCACCCCCAGAGAGATATTAGTGATAGTCTGACATGACAATAGAAATGCAGGAGCCAGCAGAGAGAGAAATGATGGGAGTGCTCCCCACTCCTTTGTACAATGGAGAAACTGGGATATTGTAAATTTCTTTGGTCACTTTCACGTTGCAAAGGAGGAGGGAGAGCCTCCCCCTTTCCTCTGTCTGCTGGTAATTTTTACTGTCATGTAAGACAATTGCTATCCCTATTGGAACATTTTAAAAAAAACATTAAGCGTGACTATGGGAGGCAGCCAGTGTGAGGCAACATGTATAATTTATATTGACAAAGGCAGTCCCATATGCCCAACCAAAGTAAAACTAATCAGTTTTACATCCTGGTTAAAATAAACAACCTTCCGCTAAACCAGTAAAATACCCTCACTTGTAATAAAAAGACCCTGCAATTCCTGGGCAAAAAATAATCCATGCTGCTGTGTGGGTTGTGTAACAGGGGTTGTAAGAATTGAGTTTCTTGAAACAAAACCTGATTCAACAATGGTTCTTTATTGCTAACGTGACTGAGCCTAAAGAAAAAATAGGAGCCGGAGGGAAAGAAAAATGGTCAGGTGGGACAAGAGAGATAGAGAGCCACTATAGGCTATTAGACTATGAGTTTCTATTCCAGACAAAACTAGGTGCTGTACATCTAATAGTTCTGAATATGATCAGGCTGAATTGGTGTTTGGGAAATAAATAAATAGGTGAGAGATTTTGTATTTCTCCTGAAATTTCTCATGTTAAGAGTTCTCCATTTAATGAGCTGGTAAATATATTCTTTCTTTATGGAACTGCATTGGTTTTTTTCCCCAGAACAAAACATTACTTTCATTTTTACAAGATTTCCTGAAAACCTCCACGTTGTGAGAATACCCTCCTCACATAACAGATTTCATTGTTTGACACCTCTTAAAGACATTCCTCTCAATATTCCTCCTGCTATGTTATTTCCTTCTATTTGATATCCCCTTCACATATGTGAAAAAGGCTCTTCAGCTATTTGAAGAATGACCATTATTAGACAGATCCCATAGAACTACTTCAGGGTAACCTGAAATCTGGGATAATTCCTCCATTACGCTATGTACACAATGGCTGATTCACAGAATGGCTCTGTCTGGGAAAATACAACAGGGCAGCTCCAGGCTTTGACCTTCAATCTCTCTGAAAATGTAAGCAGATCAGGTTGCAACTGC
Organism: Phrynocephalus versicolor; assembly: GCA_023846285.1. Classification (NCBI taxonomy): domain Eukaryota; kingdom Metazoa; phylum Chordata; class Lepidosauria; order Squamata; family Agamidae; genus Phrynocephalus; species Phrynocephalus versicolor. The sequence goes on along the minus strand of JAHTLZ010003518.1, from coordinate 6,994,307 downwards.
TCTTAAGAAACATCCATGCTACATCCATACAGCACATTATATTTCACTCTTTTCCATTACACGGACCACGGCATCTCTCGGCACTGCCAAACCTTGATGCCACATGAGTCTGATGTTCCATTATTTCTAGTCCATCTAGACAACATAATTGTCACTGGTGTGGGGTGTTGCAAATTTTCCTTGTTTTGTAACATGCACGTAGAATTGCAGGTTGGGAATTGTGATTTGGAGTCACCAGTGTGCAGTGAACCCTAAATCCCTGTCTACTTTTTAAATTAATCCCGGGTAGAAAGTGAAAGATGGATGGATGGAAGAGGAGTTCCCAATCCCACCTTAGCCATGGAAATGCTCTTTGAGGGTGTGGCATTGGAGGAAAAAAAAAAGTAAATATCACACATGTCTTAAAGACTCAGCTAGAGTTGGAGTCAGTCAGATGAGACTTCACAGAGCATAACAGGCAGACAGCAGAAATTATGAACAGATATTGGTGTGGGATCGGATAGATTGAAACTGAAGTCTAAACACAAAATTTAAAAAGAACCAGTTAAATGGATGAATTACTGCTGTTGGTGTATCAGCTAATTTTGGATATAACTGCTCTCCCTTCTTACTAAGGTTCATAGACATGCTCTTTATAGCTCCTGGATTGATAAATGGGAGTCACTGTTTAATTTGGTGTGCCAATTTTGTTGTTTCCTGATAAGTATGTCTAAACCACAATGATTCACGCCTTAGTTACATTCACATTGGATTACTGTAGCGAACTGTACATAGCACTGCCTTTCAAGAGTTCTAAGAAAATGCATCCGGTTTAGAACACAGCCGCTGGTTAGTTGTTGAATAGGCCAAAGAGAACATACTATGTGCAGTTTGAAACAGCTACATTGGCCTCCGGGTTGTGTTTTGACAGAGAATATATGCTACTAATTATGAAAACATTGGCCCTAGAGATAATTAAGGAATGAAGCTCTCACAATGCCTTTTCATTGGCTACATGGATGGGGGTGTTGAAACAGAAGCTGAGCCAATGGTTCCCATTCCTGCCTTAATAGCTGCCTTCTCCCTTGCAAATCTACACAGAATTTCTCTTGACATGTTGTGGATATCTCTGTGGGGCATAATCCAGTTTGTCGCATAGAACAGGCCTTTTTTCCCCATCAGTAGCTCCTAACCTCTAGAACTCCCAAAAGATCAAGGTTTATTCTTGCTGTTTTAATGTTGGTATCAAGCAAGAATCATCCAAAGATTTGTTGAGTTTCTCTACTTCAGTGGTGTCGAACCTTCGGCACTCCAGATGTTTAGGACCACAACTTCCAGAATTCCGAGACTACTTGCCAGTTGCAAAGGGCTGTGGGAGTTATGGTCTAAAACATCTTCAGTGCGGAAGGTTTGCCAACACTGCTCTAATTAATGGCTCCCCACCCCCACCCCTATGGTTTTGAGGTTTTCCAGTGTACTGCTCTATATATGTGTGCACATGTGAAGTTTAATCTGATTTTATTCCTTGCTTCACTTTGTACTGTAAATGTATTCTTTTGTTGATTTTTCTAAGAAAAATAGAATGTTTTTTCTTGTATTGCAGCTCTACTCTGTACATTTTTATTGATTGTAAAATTGTCTTATAGATTTTTGGATAAAACAGCAGGGTGAAATATGGATGAAGAAAAATAATGAAACATCAGCTGTGCAAAATAAGCAATGCAAAAACATCTGTGTAATATAAACAGTATATTTTGTGCTCCAGATTGTTTTAGTCATGCAGAACACTGCCTGCCAACATGACTGCACTCTTGAGAAGCAACATAGTTTGATTTGAGTGTTCCTTAATTCTGAAAGTTGGAGGATATAGCAAATTTCAGGTCAGGTCCACAGCCAATATCATGAATAAGACAAATTCATAAATCCAAAGGCTCTCATACAATGAAAAGGGGCAAACACATTTCTATGTTCATTGTGGCTTAGATTATCTGCAAGGCACAACACTTAATGGAAAAGAAATAGGTCACACTAGATTTGCATGTTAGAACCTAATCAGACAGTATTTATTTGTTCAAGCATGGGAATTTGGTCAGTATTATTCAGGAAATGCAGTACTGTAGTTTCACTCCAGAGTGTACACATAAGTGATACAAACAAGGCTAAGCAAACAAACTTCTAAAATCCAAAAAGAAAATGCATAGGATTTTTTATGATAATTTAATAGACCCGGTAATCAATGTATCCAGAGCCGGAACTCAGAAATCAAGTTGGAATAATACCCCTGCCTCCAAAACCCCAGAGTATTTAACACAAACATTTTCCATTTCTTCAGTCATTCCTAAAATATATTAATTTCTCACCAAATGAGCATCATATGTGGGAATAAAACCAGAAAAGTTTCACAGAAGTTAAAAGCCACGTTCTAGCACCAAATCCTGTGTTCATGCCAGCTGACTATGGCATTAGAAAAAGAAAGAAGTTGGATCACCCACGCAGTATGTACAGTAGGACTCTTGTATCCACTGATTCATTAACCACTGATTCAGTTATCTAGGGATGGCAGAGGGAAAAAATGAATAATTCAGCAGCCACACAGCAAGCTACTGTCACAAACAGCAGCTGTAAAGCAAGCTACTGTCACAAAACAACAGCCATAAAGCAAGCTGCTGTCACAAAGTAGCAGTTCTCTCTTATCCACAGATTTTGTTATCCACAGGACGGCCTGGAACCAATCCCCAGAGGATACGGGGGTACAGTATATCCCTTTTTACTCAGCTCAGCTTGCAGGGCAGGCTTAGAACCTGACAACCAATTTGTCATTTTCTTTCAGCAGTACATTTTCAAGGACTGCGTATGAATGGTAAAAGTACACTGCCCTTCTCAACATGCAACCAGCCAATTAATGCAATTAGTCCAATATTTTTAGAGAACTGAGCAGGCCGTCTGTCATAACTGACACATTTAAACTGGCCCTAGAAAGAAAGCCTCTATCAGTTTTCTATCAAGGGAGACTTGATTGTTCCTTTGCAAGTTCATCATGCTTTGCAGTCAGTATTAGTTATTATTTATTTTATATTATTTATTTTCTTTTATGCTTTTATCCCCTCAGCACCCAAGGTGGCTTAACACACCTTTTGAAAAAGAAATTCATTCAGAAAAAAACGCACAGGAAACCACCACCTGATAACAGTATTAAATAAATCGCAGAATCAAACAAATATATAGTATACTGAAAACCTCTGAGAACCAGTTTATTCTATGGAAAAGCAACAGCAGCATTATATGGTGACATGTACCACTAGAAGCACAGTTTCTATTTGTTTTAAATTATCAGTGGAAACTACTATGTACATGCAATGGTCCTTCTCCCTACTACTGGATGCATCATTTTGTCATAGCTTGTGGTTTAGGTATCTGGCTAGAATCTGAAATTTGATTCCCCAGTGTTGCCACCCATGAGTCGAGTCAACCCAGATGGCCTTGACAAGCTGGAAGCCCCCAGAAGAAGGGAAAGGGAAAAATCCATGTCTTTGCCTTCCTCTACCTAGAAAATTTGAAAAGGGTCACCATGAGTCAGAATTGACCTGATGACATGTGATGGACTAAATTATAAGTCAGAATTGACTTGAATGGCACATGGTGACGATGATGATGATGATAATTATGATGATGATGATGGTGGTGATTCTTAAAACTATTTGCTGGGTTTGTTTTATCTTATATTGTGGATCATATTATATTAGTTAATTTGTTAGTTAGTTTGTTTCCGTTTCTATATTGTCATAGCTTTTCTTGTTAACTTCCCTGAGTTCTCGTCTGGGAAAATCTGGCAGCATATAAATATAAAAATAAATAAATAAAACTAAATAAAAATAACAAAAAGCACACTATAGAAGCATATTTGTCAGTAATTACAATATCGTTTCAATGGAGCCATGAGGGTTTTTTCAAGTTGTACACAATTTCGTTCAGTTAATATTTTTTCGTATGCCCCATTCTCAGCATTTACTCCCGAGCAAAAATAATTTAAGTTCTGGTTGCAAGAAACAGGTTACATTAACTCAGGGAAAGGATTGGCTGAATTTATTCCTGGGCCTAAAGAGTAGACCTTTGTTTACAATCAGTATAAACCACTATTTGTGATTTGATTCCACTCATTCTCGAAAATGTGATATAATTTTATGTTGTCATTTTTGGCCATAAGGCCCAGTTGCTATAGTAACATTGCTAACAGCACTTGAGAGATATATTAAACCTCTTGGTGGGGTCCAAATTTGCAGGGCAGTTTTAAATTAGACCTTTTGCCCATAAACCAGCTGTTGAATGGGTACACTAATCAACACTTGACATTCAGGGCAGTATGTGTGAAGGTAAGTGTGATATGGATTTCTCAGCCACAGTGATGACTTTTTAATTGTTTTTACACTTTCCTTTTATACTGGGTATACCTCATCAGAGCTTTTTAAAGGGTCTGGTTTGAAATAAGAGGGGGATGTCTTTGTGTGGTACTGCTCCCCAGCTCTACAAAGGGGTGGGTGGGGCTACCAAAGCTATTAGGCCTGGGCCTTTCCTAATGGGGAGCTCATCTCAGTTAAGGGTGCATAGCTGTCATTCATTCTATGATTTTTTTAAAAGTGCATGCCATTCTTTACATTCAATTATTTTTGCCGTCTTTCCAAACCATGAGAGGCTACACAGTGTGCATAGCTCCAGACCTCATCTGCAGTCTTGGACGGTCTACTGCCCATATTGTACAGAAACAAGTGGAAGGCAGATAATAAACCATCTCTTTTTCATTGAACTTATCCATTTTCTTTATGTATATCATAGTAACAGAAGGGTGGCCCAAGGCATTTTGCTCACTCAGACAAAAAAAAAAAAAAAAAAAAAAAACCAGCATTAGGTCACCTACTCCTTTCCCATGTATCAAAGTCATTTGGACCAGCAGGCGAAATATTTTAAAAGTGGTTGGTCAGACAATGTTCACTGCAGCACTGGAAGGTAGGCGTGCATCGAAGGCCACATGACACACAGCCTTGTGCACTAAGGCTGCTCTCGAAAAGTATTTACCTGGGACTAAGTCTAATTGAGCTTGGTGCTGAACTGATTTACATAGGATTACATGCCACTCATCACATTCTGAGACATTTAATTATTGAGACTTTGGAAGCTTAAAATTTCACAATTGCTGCAAAACCTTACTTTAAAAAGGCTATTTTTTTAAAGTAAGTTGCTCCTTATAATATTTTGCAACCCAGCTCTTCAGATTCAATTGTGTGTCCTCCATAGATATAAAGATTGCAGGGGAACGGGATGTTGTTATGCTTTCAGGAGTCCTTTCAAGTTAATCTTCTAATAATTGTTTCAAAACTCCATCTTCCTTCTTACTATAAATCTCTTCCATCCAGCTCCAATTTCTTCTTCACTGGTACTGCCAGGTAACAGGACGCTAGCTGAAGTGTCAGGAATTTGTTACACTTGGATTTTGTCCGGGAAGTGGTTTTAAATCAGAGACACCCACCCATACCTATTTCTAGATTTTAGCACGAAGGTGTTTGCCTATGTACTGTGCACATACAAGGTTAGTGTGGCAAAAAACAAACCAACCAGGAATGGTGGCTGCCTGGTGGTAGCAGACTGGAGAGACCACCAACTGTTCCTGCATTTCTCTAGCCTTCAAAAATGATTTCTTCTCAGGCTCTGGGTTGTCGTATTACCTGATAAGCTTGGATGTGCCACAATTCTGGGTCTTTTGAATCAAGTTCTCCATGTCCTCATTTCCATAATTAGGGGATCCAGAAGCAGTTTTGCCCTCCTCCCAACCTTGGGCAGCCCCCATTTCATAAGGGCATATCCTGGTCTCAGTGTTTGGCCCTGAAATCTTAGGGAGTGGGATCCTGCTAACCTGGTGACCTTTGGCTCACTCACCACACCTGCAATGATTGTGTATTTGAATGGATTTCAGTGACACGGAGTGATAATGGGAAATGGAATGGAAATCGATGGTTGCTTTTGCCCAGAGGCAGGGAACCTCTACGGTCCCAGGTATTGCAACACGGTACCTTAGAGGTCCACGACCTCCTCCTCCCAAGCGCTCAAACCCCAATATTCTGGGTGGTGGTGGTAGAAGTTCAGCCAACATCAGCTTGCCCTGCCCCACCAAGAGGATTTGTTTCTTAGTTTGCCTCCTTAGAAGTGAAAAGTCAGTTTTAAAATAACATTTGCACAAGTCTGCAGAAAAGTAGCTGCTGTTGACTTGTGTTCAAGATTCTGTGACGCTGTATCGGGCCCGTTTCTTTAAAGCTGCAAACACCCTTTACCAAGGAGCCTGGTTTCTATTAGTTCATTTGAGGCACTGGAAATGAGCTTGGAGATTCATAAACAAGAGGCATTTTGAGGTCTCAGTTCTGCCAGAAAACAGTTTCCTTTTTAATTAACACTCCTTCCAGGTGTCTCTTGAGTTCAGAAGGTGATGAGAAGATTTTCTCTTGTCTCTCTTCTAGACAGAAAAAGGTGAGAGCCTTGCCTTCCTGCTGACCCTCTGGTTGCAGATATTTGTTGGGTAATCAATTGTGCCAAGCTATTCTAAGAATAGGATCCAATTCTTTAGTCTTTTATCACCTGATCACTGCATGGCAAAAGCAGACAATACAGATAATTCATCCTGAGAAAAGGGAATTCTTGAATGGAAAGCTCCCACTGCCGCAGCAGGAGCTTTCCCCACATCAGATAATTTGCAAATTCGTTTGGTACTTCCTTTTTGTGTTGGTTTTCAGGATTTGAATGCAAGGTGACTTTGAAATCTGACACAACCCCACAACTAGGGTCTGTGTCACCAGGGGAAAGCATGGATTCCAAGTCCCACCCAGCGGGGTGATAATGCAAAACAGTACAGAGTTCAAATCATTTTGGCACCTCCAACCAGCATGGCATCCAGGGCACCCCACCTCCCCCAGTTGCAGCCTTGGTCTGACATTTCAAGCATGAAAATCAGGAAATATGTCTCTCCAACACTAAAGTGATTTCAGTTCCGGGAATAAATTGTTTATAATGTGTGCTTTTGCCTTCCAATCATCTTCTCAGACCATTTAGAAATACTGAACATGCAGAAACTCCCTAACTAAGAGCAGTGGTGTAGTGGAGCCCAGGCTTGCAACATTAAAACACTGTACATTTTCTGGTCAGTGCTGCTTAGATGCCCTGAGCACATCCGATCTTGCCTAATTTCGGAGGCTAAGCAGGGTCTGCCCTGGTTAGTACTTGGATGGGAGACCACCAGGGGATACCAGGCGCTGGAGTAGGTACTGGCAAACCACCCCAGTATTCCTGCCAAGAAAACTCCATAGACTTTGGATCACGAAGAGTCAGTCACGACTGTAACAACACTACACACACACACACACACACACACACACACACACACACATTTTCTGGTCATCTGAGACTGTGGTGTCATTTGCCCCTTCCCAGGGAGTTCTCTTGTTCCCACTGAACTTGTCTGCAGTCTCACAGTAGATGGAAGTGGGAGGAATCGAATTTCTGAGTAACAGTATATTGTTTTAAGCAATCCCATTTGTAAGGCAAACTGTTTAGTAGTTGCTTGGTCTTGCATGAGCAGTTAAGACCCATTAGCTTTACAAAAGAGAGAGGTGAATATTATTTCAGCAGGATAGACATGATAAATATCTCAGTGGTTTAGCAATCTGTCTGAAGGACAGTTCCCCACTCTGTGTCTTTGACAGAGGCTGGACTTCATGATCCATAGGGTCCCTTCCAGTTCTGCAGGTCTAAGATGATGGTGGTGGTGGTGGTGGTGGTGGTGCTGATGATGATAAACATAGCTGGCTGCTTGGGAAATCAGCCTAGAGCAGTGGTTTCTAACCTGGAGGTCGGGACCCCTTTGGGGGTTGAATGACCATTTCACAGGGGTTGCCATAAGCCACTGAAGAAAAAGGTGCAAACTGATTGGTTCTGGAGGAGGGAAGATGGGGGAGAGTGAGTTACAGCTTGATAGATTGGAGGGGATGTCAGTCAAAGGCACTGGAGGTTGTGATTGGCTGAGGGTACCCGTAGAGGGAAGTTCTCTATGGCACCTGCGGCAGTGGCCTGCCAAAGGGGGCTTGTGGCCTCTTCCAAGCAGGGCAAGGGGTCACCACAATGTGAGGAACTGTATTAAAGGGTCATGGCATTAGGAAGGTTAAGAACCACTGGTCTAGAGCCAAGTTTATGGGGACTATTATGATGAACTTTTGCATGTTAAAATTTACTAAAACATTACTGGTTTTATTCTGTCATCAAAAGTTTTCCCTGGTTGTTTACAAGTACCCATTCTACTTTCTTCCTCTTATTTAATTTTAAATCATGTTTGTTTGTTTGTTTATTTATCTATGCAGGTTGGGCCTGGGTTTTGACCATATCTGACAACACCAAGAATCACATCTGTTTCCTAGCCACTTGAATTTACAACTCATGCCTACATCCTTGCTCCAAAGAGGAAATACATAGAAAATGAGCAGCCTTGGCTATTTCAACAGGAGTTTTTAGCTGGGTGTTGCTTCTCCCAGGCAAATAATTTCCATCTAAGCTTTGCAGTTAAACCCCTGCCCCCCTAAAAGCACATCTAAAGTGGAGTTTAATAATGAAAGGATGTTAACCTTTAAACATTTCTTTCCATTTCTTTAGATAACATTTCATAAAACACTGTGCAAACTCTGAAAACTAGAATTATTGCCAATTCCTCAAACAGAATCCATGCACAAATCCTCAGTATTAATTTTAAATTTATTTTTACCGTTCTGAACACACAAACTTACTTCACCAAGGCACTGAGGAAACCCAGATGCACTAGCACTAGCATCAAATAATTTCAATTCTATGATTTTAGACCTTATCAGTGAGACTCAGAGAAAGGAAATAAGCAGACCATACTCAGGAAAAGAGGAATAAAATCTCTCTCAGGGAATTACAGAGGGAGGTTGAAGACTTCCTTGCTCAGTTAAGGTGATTTGCTGTAGGATGGTGGTATCCGCAGACCACTTTCCAAGCCATCTCCCCTGTAGATGCAGAAAAATGCAGACCTATCAAATCTCCCCTGTAGATGCAAAAAGCAGACATATCTCTTGCTCCCTCTACTGGTTTGTTCTTGTAAATACATCCTGGGAAAAGTATACATGTGTATTTCTGGGTGTTGGTGCATTGTTTAGCATTTTTTAGGCAGCAGATAAATGAATAGGCAAAAACTGGCTGGGTAGTGGTGGTGTCCTACTGCATCTGCTTTTTAACCAACTTGAGAAAGAAAGGAACAGTAGGGAGGGGAGGGAGGGTCAACTCTGAAACTAACTCTTAAACCTGTAGCAATGTAGAGCTAGCTTAGAACAGAGAAGGGGAACGGCTACAGGGGCACAGTGGCCACCGCAACTTGAAACGGGGGGAGGGTTCAGTGGGTCATGTGGTTTTATTGTATAAAATTTTATTGTATAAATTGTTTGAATGAATTAGTTGTTGTAAACCGCCCAGAGTGACCTTGCTGCCAGATGGGCGGTATAAAAATCCAATAAATAAATAAATAAATAAATTTTAGAATATAATCTTTTTTCTTCATCTTCATTTTTTGTGTACATTTGTCAAGAAACAAAAGAGAACATTTTCTGTCCCAGAATAATATTTTGCCCCCTTTCCTTGCAACCCATTTTCTATATCTTTGAAAAAGAAGTCAAAATGTCACACTGAAAACTTTTTGTTTGCAGTTCTGGCTATGAAATGTCACTATTGTAATATTTCTGAATGAAATCTTGTTATAGTGTCCTAGCTTCACCTGCTTGATCTGGCGTTTATTTTTTCAGAGGATGACTAGCAGTGTTCCTTTTGTATCCCAGTTTAAGCTTAGTGGAAGACCCTCCAATCACTTTAGCAAGGGAAGGCCTGTCTAAGACGGTGAAATACTTTGAGATATGTAGTGATGTTATTCAAGGGATTTAAATTCAAGTGGCAGTCTTGTGGTTAGAGATGGGCCCAAAGTAATCCGGCTCGCTTCACCCAACTTCATACGCACAGCACCACAAGTGCTCATATTCCCTTCTCCAACCCCCCGGCTGGCTGCCCCACTCACTAGCTGTCCCACACTAACCGGGCCATCCCCTTCTGGCTTCTGGCCAGTCTGGGCAGGAGCAGGGGCTTCCCTTCCCTGCCTCCTCTGGCAGCTGCCCACTCAGATAAGGAGGTGGAGCAGATAATTGGACACAGTGGGCCAAACTGCTTTGTTCCCATCTGCTTTCGTGGCATTTGAACTATTGTGTGCCTTCCCTGTGGCAAATTTTAATTTGTCTCATTTTGAAAAGTGCTAGACTGAAAAGAGCTGGCATTTGCTTACCCCATCTGGCTTATGAGCTGGTAAATACAATGATTCCCCTGCCTATTGCGGGGGTTAGGGACCTGACCCGACCCGTGATAATTGACAATCTGCAATACGCAGATGCAGGTCGAGTCAGGCCTGGGGGCGGGGGCTAGCTGGAGGCTCAGCATGGCCCTACCCCGAATGGGCCTGTGAGAGCCTTCTCGGGCCTTCTGGAGGCCTCAAAAGGGCCTCCCTGTGAACCGGAAGTGACTTGCGGTAAACCGGGAGCCATTTCTGAGGCCTCTGACAGGCCTAGAAAGGTTCTCAGTGAACCGGAAGTCACTTCCAGTCTGCAGGGAGGCCCTTTTGGGGCCTCCAGAAGGCCTAGGAAGGCCCTCACCGGCCTGTGCAGGGCAGCTCCAGTCCTGGGGTAAGTATGGGAGGCTTGAAACAGGACTTTCCCCCTTACCCTAGGGGGTCTTTTTTCATATACTGCTGTCCTGTGATATAGCAGGACCACAGTATATGAACCGCGAAAGGATGGAGGACCACTGTACTTAGCTACCAGCATCAGTGTCAGGAGGAGGAACAAAAAGAAGAAGAGCAGGAAAGCAAGTCTATGAGTATACCTGCTGTCCAAATGCAGCCGGAGCAGCAGAAAGGGAGCGCTGACTGCCAAGCAGGGCTCATCAGCCACAGTTCTCTCTCAGCTCTCTCCGTTTGTTTCACCACCTCTTCTCTGCTCATCACCACTCCTAGCACACAGGCAGCATCATTCCACATGTAGCGTAGATGCTTCATACTTGACAGTGCTGCTTGCCTTTACTGCCACAATGGATGGTTTTCATGAGGGTGCTCCCTCCACCCCATTCCCCTTTTCTCAAGTTCGACCAGGTCAGCCCTTCCACATCCTCTCCCACGGGGTGGTCTGAGTAGCATGGACTGCGTTCTGGATGCAGAGAGCAGACAAAGCTAGGTTCTTTGCCATCGGCTTCCCCTTTTCCTGTTTTTTTAAACATGGAGGTTAGAAACTAACTTCTTTGTATTTTTGCCATGCCAAACACAGGATAGAATATAATGAAGGTAATGGTGCAGCAGCGTTGTACAATGATGAGCTCCGTTGGTGGCTAACGGGATTCTCCAGCCCTCTAAGTCCCTATGTGAGGACAGCTGGCCTTTGTATTGTCTTCTGTGCCAGTTTCTACATACTGCAGTCCTGTGCTTCTGAAAAGGGTTCCTTTGCTTTCTATGGGCTCTCTCCTGCCATCATTAGCATGGCTAGAAGAAACTGGTATTTTACCTTAATTTTTTCATCTTAAACATGGGATAAACATAAGTATATCCTTTATTCCTAAGGCATGTGTTTTCCTTGAGTTATCAAGCATGGATGAAGAAATATATTATTTATCTTAGATGCAGTATCAAGTATCTTCTCAATGGATTAATTAGACACAACAGGAAAAAGTATCTGCAGTGTTGATGCCTCTTTTGGTTGCTTAGGACTAAAAGTTTGCAAGGGCCTGACAAAGGCACAATCTCCTTAAAGGCCATTTAGTTTATTTATTCAGATTTTAAGTACACCACCACCCTAGCTCTGTGTACTTTTATCACTGATTTGAGAACCTAAATAAAAGAAAGAACTCCAATTCCTTCTCATTCATAATGGTACAATAGTTGAGCAAACAGATACAAATGCAGTACAGCTACTCAGATTACCACTGATCTGTGTTCTGTCATAAATCTCATCATAACATGCCTTCTCTGTGGCAGAACTATTAAGATGAAGTATTAGGCCTCATGTATACGAATAAAGATGTAACTTCCACTATCGTGTTCTCTGAATCAAGGTTACTTTCAGGATGTCTTCCAAGGAGAGATAATTCGCTAGGCATAAATATCATAAATATTATAAATATAAATAAATGTTACCCTTCATTTGGCTCTAAGCCTTGTCTTCCCTGATGTCTCCCGCAGGGGCTAAATGGAAAAACTGGTATCTGCGCTCTTTCACCTTGGAAAATAGTTTGGACACATAGATATGTTGCAAGTTTTCCAAGCATTCATTCCAACTTACAAACAAGACCTTGTGTACTTTCTGTTCAGAGGAGTAGCAGCGGTGCAGAACTGAAACTTGGCAGAGTAGCGGCAAGCAAAAGGGCAATGAGAAGTACTAAAAGGGACCAGGCTTAACCCACCTCAGTTTAAAGAACAGACATATTGCTCTCTATGCAGCTCTCTCTGCTTAGAGTCAAAGTAAATGGTGCAGTGAGCACATCTTTAGAAGGAGAGCTCTTTTAAGAGGTAAAAGACATCTGTTTATCCTCGCATGGATACTGCAAAGTAGACTGTGTTTCTCTTAGGGTTCCTGTGTAACTCTGTTGGCTCAGATACAGAGCTTTGAAGGAATTGCATGGGTGGAAGGAAAATGTTTTAATATAGCAGGAAATGTGCGTTCACTTTAACATGTAATCTGACCCTCAGAGTGAGCCACTCGGAGGGCAAGTGATGGCCCTCTCTGAAGCTCCTGCCAGGATTCTGAATGGGTAACTCATAGTGCCATCTCTCTAGGCACACCTCTGTTTTTAAAAGTATTATTTCCTTCCCTCTTTACATAATTGAAGAAACAGAGGAAATCCAAACTAGACTTTTCCTGCCCTGCCTGGGGCAATTGCTTTCCTATTTCCTTTCCCCATCAAACCTGGTGTTCCTTTTGCTAGTTATTCTGTGACCTCCTGTTCTCTTTCAAAGCATTCTCAGAACCTGGTGATATTTTTCTGGGATGAATTGGGTAGCTGGACCTTTATACAATCTGTATACATACTTGGTAGAGGAATTTTTAAAAAGTCAGTCCCTATTGTGCAAAGGCTGTGGCTGCCAAATGTTCTTGGGCTCCAGTCCCCATCTGCCCCAGTCACTAACAATGCCCTTTCAGTGATGATGATGATGATGATGATGATGATGATGATGACGACGACAATGATTGTTTGTTCACATATATTGTGTTGTTGTAAACCACCCAAAGTGACAAGATGGAGGGTGTAGAAATCTAATAAATGAACAAATAAGCACATAAAGATGATGATGATGATGATGATGATGATGATGATGATGATGATGATGA
>JAHTLZ010003518.1:6970476-6980864 GCA_023846285.1 Phrynocephalus versicolor | reverse complement strand
GATGATGATGATGATGATGATGATGATGATGATGATGATGATGATGATGATGATGATGTACAAAATATAGAGGCCTTTCCATTCTTCCATCTGAGAAAGTTTATTCTAAGTAATGCTTGGCTGCAATTAATTAGCTCTGTAAGATGGTGGTTATGCAGTACTTGAAGAGCATCTTTCAAGATGCCTAATCAGTGTCTGTGAAGCCTGCTAAGGCCTTTGATGGAAGAATTAATTGTGAGTTGACACAAGATCAGAGCTTTCTGTGGACTCTGCTTTTAGCCAGGTTAGTCACATCTGTGATTCCACAAGGAACACAAAACAAAACATAAGCAAAAAAACAACCAACCAACCAACCAACAAAAATGTGGCACCTTGAAGACTAACTGCTGTAATTAATGTTAGCTTTTATGGAACATGTACACTTTGTCAGGCATACGAGTTAAAATACAGAGGCAGCATGGTAAAGCATTCCTCCAACCATGCCAATGCAGTGTGTCATTAATTTTCTCTCCTAAATCCTCTGTGGATGCTGCTGGTTGGAAATGAAATAGGCGAATCCACTGATTTCCCACGTCTATCCTGAAAAGTGCACACTTCAAAGGCACCTAGGTTTCATATGCAGAATAATCTATACAATATATAGACCATTCAGTATTTTTCAGCTTTCTGTGTTCATTATCTATTTCCACTCCAGGCCTTCATACTAGTTGCATAGAAAACCCACATAGAATACACAAATTGTAGCATAGTGTTGTCCCTTGAGATTCTGCTGGGGAGGGGCATAGTCATTCAACATCTACTGGTGGGAAAATATGAATCTGACACTTCAAGTGATAATAGAGTTGACCTTTGTAAGTGTTTGCTTTGTACATTAAATGTGTGTGTACATTGCAGATGGAACTGTAGGAGGAACAAATATAAACGCAAAAGCAAAGTGTGCTCCTTAAAAACCACCCTGTAAGCACTCTCGGAATGGTTTACATGTTAAAGATGCAGGCTACACATTGCATAGCTGCCTAGATGCCCCAAGCACATCCGATCTCGCTTGATTTTGGAAGCTAAGCAGGGTCGGCCCTGGTTAGTACTTGGATGGGCGACCACCAGGAAATACCCGGTGCTGTAGGAGTAGGAACTGGCAAGTAGGAACTGGCAAGCCACTCCAGTAGTCCTGCCAAGAAATCTCCATGAACATGGAGTCATGTAGAGTCGGTCACGACTGTAACGACACAACACACACACATTGCATGGCTCCCCACAAGCTGGGTATTTATTTGATCAACCTCTGAAGGACGTAAGGTTATGTGAACCTCGAGCCTGCGACCTGGGACTGAACTCAAATTGTGAGTAGAGTTTGGCTGCAGTGCAGCAGCTTGACCACTACACCACAAGGCTCACCGCAGGCTTTCCCCAGTATGTTAAGAGTAGTTACAGCTCATGGTCCCTGCTGAGGTGTATCTCAATCCCATTGTGGGGTGGTTCTTGCTATGCTTAGACCATGGGCTTCCAGGTATCAGAGTACTCCTAACATAGATCCTAGAATGGAGCAGATGAAGGGGTGCTGAGGATCTGTTTTGAGTTTGGGCAGAACCGTGGTTAAAAGGAGATAAGCATGGACAAACCGTGTCAAGTGAAGGATGTGGTTTTAAAGTTATAATTATAGAAATGTTTTTAAATTAATGTGTACTTCCTCCTCAGTAAAAGCACAATCAGCTTCCATCCCACAGACTATTCAAAATAGTTTTTCACTTAATAAGGCATATGTACTTTGTTTTTTTAATTGGAAAAAAATTACATTCACCCTCTAGTGACCAAAAACATGTTTTCTTTCAAGTTTTTTAAAAATATATATTTTGGGGATTCAGGAGGCCCTGATGACTCGGGGTGGGTGGGTGGCTGAATTTATTCATTCCCCCCTAGTTTTGGTAGGGGTACACATGTAAGAGTGTACAGATTTTCTGGGGGATTGCATGTTTGCCTTTGCAGGTTAAATGCACCAATGCACCATGCAGACCACTGCCTGTTTTAAGACAGCCATACAACCTGGACCCATAGGAGACTGCATATGTACAGATCAGGCCTGGCATTTCCTTATAAGTCCAATCATTCATTGCACGTTCATGATGTACAATATGAGATTTGCACAGAGCTTCTGACTCTTCATGTTCAGGAAAAGAAAGAAAGAAATCCAGCCAAACTTGTCCAGATTGAGAGAGCAATATTAAGTGCACATGTTAAACACTAGGCATTGGAATCAATTACAGAAACTTATCTTGTTTGACAGGGCTTCCCCATAAGGCGCTGTGTGTGGTAGATCTTAAGCTGGGGTCTTGAGAAGCCTTATCTGCTGCACTGACCAGTGACCAGTACTGACATACCCCCAGAAGACCAGGCAGCCTACACTCTACAGCAGAGGCAAAGAATGATTAGTCTCCCTTCAGAGAGTGCTGAACCGCAACCCCTGTGATCTCACATCATTGATTATGCTGGCTAGGGCAGAGGGGAGTTGCAGTCCAAAAAAAAACTGAAGAGGTTCAAATGCTCCCTGAATAGCCTGAAAGGTGAATTCACAACACTGATGCTCACATCATTTTGTGGGCTCATGGCACAATCCATTCAGTGTGCACCAGCCCCAGTAAAACCTCAACGGCTAATATTGGCCAAACCAAGATTGCTTTGCCTTGTCCCTCAGTCTGGTACTGAGTATTGCAATATCCTTGTGCCTTTTTTCTATGCTCAGTGCTTGGCCTTTCTTTCAGACCTTTCTTAGCACCTTATCACTCCCAAATTTAACAAATAATATTCAAAACATCAGCTGCATCAGCAACAGACAGCAAGTGGCAACATTAAACTATGAGACAGCTGCAATTTACGGTTCTTTTGTACCTTTCACTATGTAATGGTGAGACTTGAATCACGTTCTTGGCATGAGAACCATCTCTCTTCTCCCCAAGTAGCCCATCTCACTGTGATGGGGTGAGCTGTCGCTCCGACATACCATCAGTCATTTGGTGCCACTCTCAGGCCAGAAACAAATATGCCAACAGTAGCCTGAATGGACATGAATGTTGAAAACAGTTGACTGAAGCTGGCTTTCCATATTTGTGGAATCAGACCTCAAAATAACTCCTCCTTGAATACCAAGTTTCTAGGAAATAGAATACCAGATTTCTAAGAAATACGTCATGATCCAGGTTACTTCAGTCACCTTCAAGGTAGGGGTAGGGCAGCATCATTCTTCACCATTTAAAAAAATATATATTTTATTTTAGAGTATTTTTACCCCGCCTTTTCTCCTTGGAAAAATGACCCAAGGTGGCTTACAGTAATGAGGGATAATATAAAGTCCAGTGCAACAAAGACAAGTTCAAGTAATTGAGAACAAGGAATTGAGGGACATCTTACAGCATTAATTGACAACATTACATTAAAGCTACAAGGCTATAAGTAGTTTTAGGCACAAAGTCTATGTGAACCTATAGATTCATATAAAAGACACATAATGGTAGTCCATCATTCAGGGAAAGCTTGCCTGAAGAGAAAGATCTTTGCCTGTTTTCGGAAAGACTTAAGAGATGGGGCAATCCGGGCCTCTAGTGGGAGGGAGTTCCAGAGTCTGGGCTAAGCAGCCAAGAAGGCCCTTTCATGGGTTCCCACAAGATGTACCTGTGAGGGTGGTGGGATGGAGAGAAGAGCCAACACCCAAGTTGGTTCATTCTGTGAACACCACAGTATATCCATTATAACAGTGACTTTATGGTATGTATGGCTTGCTCTTCTATCTATATCACCATAAGATTCTCTCTCATACCCTCACACCTCTTCAGAAAAGTGATGCTACCTATGTTTACTTTGAAGGATACCCCCCCCCCAGTTTTCAGTGTGGGTTATTTCCAGATATGTGTGATATCATGGGATGAAAAGTTTTTGTTTGCCTTCCTATCCTATTCAACTATTTAAACTTTTTCTGCATAGTTTACTGGTAGTTCAGTCCTGTACCTGCCTCCTCAGTAACAAACCTGATGGCTACACAGCAGGAAAAATGTGAATGGATCCACTGTGAAGTTGCACCTATGCAGTCGAGTTAGACTTTGGCCAGGAAATCTTGCTGCACAGTTCCTCCCTTTTCAGACACCTAACCAACTACTAGTGAGTACTGTATAAAGTCCTAGAAGACTCAGTCCAGTTACACTACTGGAAGGTGCCTTCACTCAGGACTGGGTGCTGTATGTTGCTCTAGTGTGGAAGCTATATACATGTGTTCCTCCATAAGTCATTGAGCTACTACATCTATCTACGTTAGCCAGCACAGACAGCAGGAAAATCATGAGATTTATACACTGATAACCTAGATGCCCTGAGCTCATCTGATCTTGCCTGATCTTGGAAGCCAAGCAAGGTCGAGCCTGGTTAGTACTTGGATGGGCAACCACCAGGGAACACCAGGTGCTGTGGGCACCATTCTAGCATTCCTGCCAAGAAAACTTCATGGACATGGGGTTATGAAGAGTTGGTCACAACTGTAACAAATGACACAACAACAACAAACATGGAAACAGCCACGTACCCAATATCTCCTACATCCAATTTCCAAGATTAAGACTCTGCACAGATGGTTCCAGATTATTCCTACCAGTGGAGAAAAGTTTTAGCAAAATATCGCAAGCTTCTGCAGTATCCTTCCCAAGGCCGATGCTAGAAAATTAATACAGTTTGTTCTTTGCCCCAGATGCACTTTATGGTGTGTGCCCCTATAAGTGAATCCCCAGACTTTAGCTTAATTTGAGAAACCTATTAAAGTGTTTGAATACACCCTGGAATAAGCATTAGAAATCTATATGCACAAGATGTATCATGTGACTCTTATCTTTGGCTAGTTGTTGACCTGAATTGCTGGAAGCAGTGGAAGCAGCCACTAGGAAATCCTGTTGCCTTAAATTCTATTCTGATCCTCGAAAGATGTCGAGTGAACAGCCATGAGCTTTTCTTAGCAACTCTAAATGTTTGTGTAACATTACGTAATCCATTATGGGCTTTAAAATTGGCAAGATAAAAAGTAAAGTTTGCAATCTAGACTTTGAGAATTTATAATCCATTCCAGACTTCTACAAGAATTTACAACTCGTGTCCTGACATTTAAAAAGAAAAAAAGGGAGGAGAAAAATTCCAGAGACTTCTGTGTTATTTTAACATTGATCCTTTTCTAAATTCATTGGGAATTAAATGATACCAATATGGACAACTTCCCAAGATTACCCCTTCTACCATCATCATACAAATGTTTTCCAATTCAATCTGGGTGGATATGTTTTATTTTCCAGTCATGAGCATGAATATAGCCATGGTGCCACATGTTCAAAAGTTTTGCCATCTTCTAAAAAGTATAGTCTGATCTGTAAAGCACAGTATAGCGGTTACTTCACGTCCTTCTTTGTTCCGCAACTAGTTTTGTACCGTGACAGCGTTGGTTGCGATCACGTGGTTTTGTCCCTGTTTCAGTGTTCCCATGGTCATGATAACTCGTCTAGCTTCCTTTTTTCTTTTTTTTTTTGGGGGGGGGGATTAAAAATTCTTTTTCGATATTTTGCTTCTGAAAAGTCAAAATCTTTGCAGGCAGGGAAGGAGTCTCTGGCTCGTCTGGCTAGCTTTCACTTTTTCCACCTGGCTGCATTGGAATGCTCAGGGTGATAGCCTTCAGGCTTTCTTTGTCTTTATTCCTTTTGCTTGCTAATTAATTGTCTGTCTGGTGTTCATCTTGCCTGCCTTTGAAGTTTGTTTTGTTTTATTGGTATGTAACGGGCGGAGATCATCTGGGGTGGGTAGGCACTTTGAATATAACACCCAACCCAGTACCTGGGACACAGTTTTCTGAGAGAGGAAAGAGTGTTTTGTGGCGTGATAGTCATTACCTCATGGCCCCTTGTCTTGCAACAGAAAGTGGGAACAAACCGAGACAAGGGAATACCCATGTCAGAGCAAGGTACAGAACTGTCACACTCAGATCCCTCTTTGGGGACATGGTCGAGAGTCTCGAGACAAATTTCAGCTGTTGTGTGATGGGTGTGAAGTAATATTTTTGTACCGCTCCGAAGCGCAACACTTAGAGAGCCAAAACGGACATGAAGTAACTGCCTATGAAATTCTCTGGTGCCCCACAGTAGCCCACAGGTATCTGCAATATGATCTTGAGTTCTTCTTCCTTTTTGGAAAGCAGCTTGAACACCAGGCATTTCTCACTCCATATAATGTAGTAGAAAGCCTTTGTTGCATCACTATGAGACATTATAACAATGGTACTCTATTTTTAACACAATTTTAATTGTATACTGTATATTCCATCATCCATCTACTTTTCTTCTCCCCTTTCTTTCTTTTAGAGCACATTTTAAACTTTTCAGAGTCCGTCAGAATGGGGATGTCATCTAAGTATCCAGCAAGGGTGGGCACAGAACACATACATGGTTTCTGTCATGTCATGGATGACCACCACATTTGGTTTGTACTTGAAGAGTACCAAAGAAAGTACTGTGTAGTGACTATCTCACAAGAAAGTAACCATTGCTTTCCTCAGAGTCAGCAGCACTTTGCAGGCCCTAGGGCCAAAGCCTACAACACCACAGGGGTTCCCCCAAATCTTCTCAGAAGAGGGGAGGGAATGAATATCAGAGGCTGTAACTAAGAGTGGCCTTGAAACCAGGACACTTCTAGCCACCCAGTCCTCCTGAAACCTGACACTCTGCAAAGAAATATTGTACTGAATGCAGCGACAACCACCAACATCTGCATGTTCTCCTGTGCCACTGTGTAGATTAGTGATGCTCACAGTGGAAGCAGCAGTGCATGCAACAGGTAACCTGGATCAATGGGAAAATGAGGGCAACAGGTGCAGAGAGATGAGGAAGCAAGTTTGGGCAACTTAATCCCTCTTGGTTTTTCCTAAATCAACACTTATGAAATGCAAATAGCTACACTTAGGCTTTACTTCCTCTTCTTGGAAGTCAGCTTAGTTCTCAGCTGGTCTCCTCTGTTAATGGGTGGGATCCCAGCCTATTAAGCATCCTCTTTGTTCAGCATACATCCTGTATTAAGGTACTGTACTCATCCCTTCCCCAACTTAAATCTTTTTAATACAGGTGGGAACCACCAACTCCAGCTAATAATTATATTATGGGATTTGTAGTCCATGTGATAGAGTGGGGGAGACTCAGATTAAGTAAGGAACCCATGAAGAGGGGAAAAAGGGAATTTTGAAGGAGCCAATAACAAATGTTTTTCTCTGAGTCAGTGCAGACATGCCACGTGCCATGTGGTAAACCCCACTGTTCATTTTTATAACTACTTACTGTATTTAATTAACAAATGGATAAAAAATTTATTCAACAATAATTTGGGCTATAACTGCTAACAACATCAAATTAATTTCCTGTTCTGGTTCACATGTAGAGAGTACTCCTTTCTCTCTTCCAAGAGTTGCCTTCACATGTTGAAACGATGACAGAGAAGTCAGAACTAACAATGCTGCATGTGGAAACACACCTTTTAAGAATTTCTGAATAAGTGCCATTTTTTTTTACTGCCAGCTGGAGCCCCATAGTGGGTGTTGGTTGTTGTTGTTGTGCCCTGTGGCACAGTGATTAAATGCCTGTACTCCAGGTAAAACTGTGCTCACGATCTGGGGTTCAATCCCAGGTAGCAGGCTCAAGGTTGACTCAGCCTTCCATCTTTCCGAGGTCGGTAAAATGAGTACCCAGCTTGCTTGGGGGGGGTGTCAATGCGTAGCCTGCATACTGTAATTAAAAACTGTAAACCAGAGACTACTTGAAGTGGTATGGGGCGGTATATAAGCAGAACACTTTGCTTTTTGCTTTGCTTTGCTGTTGTTGTTGTTTTAAAGTAACTGTTAGTTCATTTGAGGAGTTAAAAATTGCTACTTTCCCATAGTAACTAACTATTGTTTGGGGCCTGGGAACGATAACTCATTACTTTTCAGAAACTGTGTTTCAAGATTTGTAGTTGATTTAGTTAATGTTACAAAATAAGATACAATAAAAATACTGTGGAAACATATTTTTGTGAGGGGGCAAAATCAGTGTAGAAGCACCAGGTGTGTACAATGCTACTTTTAAACATTTATATTACAAGCAGGAGATGGCATAGCTGATCTGTTCTCACTGACTTTGAATGAAACAGTAATGATAGAACTTGCCCCTTTGAATGCCATGATTGAAATGGCCTATGACCAATTCAAGAGGCTACTGCAGTTTATCTTACAGTGTGGTTTGGCTTAATGTTCTCCCTGTTCAGCTTTCCATCAGAAAGAACAATGGTTTGAAAATTGCTTTGTATTTATGCCATTTTAAAAAGAAAATGCAGCAAATGCCAACTGGATCACAATAGAATAATAAGAATTAAATAAAATAAAGTAAAAAAAAACCATTGAAAAGGAATTTTTTATACTGAGCTTGATCCACAGTGCAAAGTTACTTTTAAATATTTGCTTATAACGCTGATGATTTGTTCTAATTTAAATCTACTCAGACCGAAAACAGCAGAGTTATGACTCCTTCTGAGAGAAGTAATGGAAAAAGTGATGTCAGAATTCTAGTGAAGAAATATGTGCCCGATGACCTTAATCCCTTAGGAACCGGGGGTGGCGGGGAACGGGACACAGTAATCGAGTCAGAATCAGACAAAAATAGCAAAACCATTACATTGGTGAAGGATAGCTGTACAGCTAGCAGCTAATTAGCTAAATCCAATTAATATCAAGGGATTGGAAACAGATTAGAATTTTTTTAAAAAGCAAGTAATCAGTTGCATAGCGAAAATGGACTGGGGAGTCAAATTACTAAATATAGTTTTGTACAATTCCAGCTCAGATTGAGCTGTAGCTAAGTTTATTTAGGTTTGGGTTTGGTTCTGAGTGGGTTAGTACCCTTTTACAAAGCAAATCTAAGCATGCTGCTTATATGTGATTATAGCACTCTCTGGGTGGTTTACATTATAAGCAATTATGCATGCTACACATTGCACCACCAGTCCTGCAAGCTGGGACTTTGGAAGGATGGAAGGTGGAGTGAACCTTGAGCCTGCTACCTGGGACTGTACCCCAGGTTGTGAGAACAGTAATGGCTGCAGTTTAACCACTGCGCCATGAAGCTTTCACCATGGAGTCAACCACCTAGGATCTGCTTTGCAGTAGGCTGCTGTGGATTCCATGTCTTACATGGACCCAAAGCAGGAGGGATTGTCTTGAATGGGCTCAGCTATAGGCCCCTAAAGAGGGAAACAGCACCTGAAGAGTTAAGGGCAAGAGATTTTTGTTGTGCTTTCCCACTAAGAGTCATTGCTCAGGGCAGTCTGGAAAAGAAAGATTGTATAGTACAGTGTTGGCAAACCTATAGCACAGGTGCCAAAGGTGGCACTCGGAACCCTTTCTGTGGGCACCCGACATCACCCCTTTATAGCCACCTGTATTCATGTTAAATTGCTGTATTGGCACTTTGTGAATAGTTAGTGGGTTTTGAATCGCAGTTTGGGCACTCGGCCTCTAAAAGGTTCGCCATCACTGGTATAGTAGGTACCTGTTGTTTCCATTCCTGTCTTGTTGTACTATTAGGAGAAGTAATTTCCAGCGTCCTCAGGAAGAAAAATGGCAGAAATGGCAAACCCACAACTACTTCAATGTCCTCCATTCCCAGCCTCTCATGACCCATCTTGCTGCCACATCCCTCCAGCTTCTTCAACACCTCCAATGCCTTGCCACTTTCGGCAACTCACTTTCTTTGTAGAGAAGCAGGTTGGACTCCCAACCTCTGCTTTGCAGCCACATACCTAAAACACCGAGGTATCCAGAAAAGCTATTTAAATATTTCTGCGAGGTTTCTTTTTAATGCCCACCCCTGTTTCCCATACAAACTTTAGGTCAAAATGAAAAGTGCTAAGGTTTCAAAAGGTTTCATTTCAAGTCAGTAACAATTCAGCAATATGAGTTGGGGGGGGGGGCGGCGGCTAAAGGGTAATTTGTAGCAATTTGGTCTCAAAAGCCAGGGTGCAAAAATTCCGAAACATGCTACAGAGACAGCAGAGGTTCAGCCTCATAAGAAGAACAATCTCTCTCAGATATACAACATCAGTTTCTGGCCAATTTCTTTACAACATCCATGAATGGTGTGTGCTTAAAGCCTGAGGAAGAGGATTTCATCCAGGAAAGTTTACTGTGTTTAATTTTTTTAGCGGTCCTACTCTTTTTAAATTTTTTTTTACTCACCTACTCTTACAACTTAGCCTATCTACATTTCTCAAACCCCCCACAATATGAAGTGTTTTAACTTTAACTGAATCACGTTATGTAGTTTTTGAGTTGTTTCATCCATTCTTACTGAGTAATT
>JAHTLZ010003518.1:6915703-6960796 GCA_023846285.1 Phrynocephalus versicolor | reverse complement strand
GAAAAATTCCAGTGCTTCAAATACTGTACTGTCAATTTGGTGGGGGGGGGGGGCCAAGAGGGGCAACAAAACCAAGTATTTTTATACAGTTTGAACTTTAAAAGTATACTAAGTTTTTCTGGGTGGATTTTAGGTCAGTGTATTTGCAGATAGAAAAGGATAGGTGGGAATTGATTCAGCAAAAGCTGCAGTCTTTCCATTCCACTCTAACTCCCACTCTGTGGTCAAAAGATCACAGTGAATCTTTTCCAGTTATGAATGGAAAAAGATATTTGGCCAAAAAGATAAACGGAGCAGTTCCTTATCTAGAATTGAACTTCAGCTGAATTTGTTTTGGATGTCTGCCATGTCTCAGCGTACACACAGCTTCATTTATGAATCCAATCAGAATATGAACATTGAACAGGAATATCTAAAATAACATACCTCAGAGAGCTTATATTGATCCTTTTAAGGAGAAAGGTGGAGTAAAATATTTTTAAAAATAAATTAAATAAACATGTTGGACTGAAAGGCACAGAGCCTGCATATACTAGCTACCAGATTGTTTGTGAACACATATAATCCCTTCTTTAAATCATTCCCACCCATCAGATCAAGTCATTCACAGAGTCTTTCCTCTCCTCAAAAACTTTGCTTGAATTCCATCAGAAATTAATGGACTGGAAAGAATATTTGCATATCTCCCAGTACATGAATAATGCAACCTTTTGACAGTTCTATTTTCCTCTTTGGCCTTCAGTTCTACCTCTTCTTGAGGTTTCAGAAAGACAGTTGAATAACTTGACTGTTTTAATGTTATGGTTTCAGAAAGACAGTTGAATAACTTGATTGTTTTAATGTTATCAGTCAGAGATACTATTTTACATTGAGTGGAGCAATTAGACTAGATGGATGGGGGAGGTCCTCTTATCTAAATTCTCAAGGATATCATTGGGTAAGATGAATAACTATATAGCCTTGGATATATTAGGGTCAGGGCTCTAATAATGACAAATAATCAAGCCTGAGAAAGGAAAAAAAATATAGCAGTTTGATTCCACTTGAACCATCATGAATGCATCCTATAGGTTCCTGGAATCTGTAATTCAGTGAGGTATTTAGAATTCACTTGATTTGTTCAGAGGTCAGCTCTAGTGCCGTTTAACCAAGAATTCTTAGTATATCGCCTAACTACAAACATCAAGATACTGGTCAACGGAGCATGGTAGTTAAAGTGGAATCAAACTCCTCCAACTGTACAACGGAGATGTATCAGAATGATAGAGACAGATTCAGAAACTCAAATGGAACTATATATTCCATTTAGTAGTGAAATATATTGGGTTTTTATCAAATATGTTCCAGACAGTAGGGCAGAAGCTGACAGCTATGTTTGCCCAGGCTTTCAGCAGCACAAGCTGTCTTAAGGTGCCAAAGAGGTGCTCTAGAGATGGGCTTTTCATTTCGGAAGGGGACCGCTTCAGAAACAAAATGTGAGAGCCCAGCTGGCATTCAGAACTAGAGGAACCTGGCGCTGACCAATCAGACAGGGAGGCGGGATTATGCATTTCCATGCACAGCTTCTGATTGGCCAGTGCCAGAGAGAAAGAACTATATGTCAGAGGCTTCTTCCTTGTTTAAGCCCTGCGCGACCCCAGAACAAGATAAGGGGTTGGCTGATTTCCTTCCTCCAGTTCCAAACGCCAGCTGGGCTTCTGCGTTTCATTTCAGAATTGGTCTGCTGCAGAAACCAAAAGCCCATCTCACTACTAACTGGCAACTTCCACCTCTCTCTGCATTTATTTGGTTCTCCTACGTTCCCTTGTGATAGTGTGTTCTGATGCCGAGTTAACATAAGAACGTAAGAACACATGTTGAAACCTTTTTAAAAGAACTCTGTGGAGACTAGGGGCACTTGGTTGTGGGGAACTGATACCTCTTTCAGAATCCCTATGCATCAGATCAGATGATCACATAAGTGATGTCAACCCAATCGGAACAACCCCTGCTGGCTAGCCTGGGGTTGATTCTGCAATAGGTTCCCAGCAATCAGCTTTACATCATGTAGTTAATGGATTTTCATTCAAATTCATTGCTACTCCATCCAATGTATGGTGCAGGGGAAATGGAGAATGTAATCATCTCCTTAGCTTAGATTAGATGGTCTTCTCAGTCTATATCACCCATCCTCAGCCTGCTGATCCTCAAAGATGTTGGGCATCTGACATCATCCCAGCCAGAAAGGCCATTGCTGCTCCAACAATTCTGGAGAACAACCACTTGAGGGAAAAACTGTTCTAGATCATTGCTCTGCATTCTGCATGAATGTCAAATGGTTTTTCAAGCATATTCCTGATGTGTAATACAGGAGTATCATGTGATCAGTAGCTCGTATTCACTGGAGGCTGGGTCTAGGATGTGCTTTTAATGACAGGGCTAAGCAGTGAACTCTGTGAAGTGACAAATTAATGATTCTAGAATTTGCAGCCCCTCTTTTTATCACCTGAACCCTCTCACAAACCTATGGCGAAATAAGAAGTATTTTAAGTCAGGCACCAAACTTTTCTTGAAAGCTTTGAGTAAAGAATTTCTCATCTAAAAGTGTGCACGATTTACAATCCCTTTGAAACTTAGGCTGTTCTTAATATTTTTAAAAATGTGCCCTCTAACAGATCTGCATGTTCCATATGAAAGGACAGCTCTTATAAGGCTAAATAATTATCATGACCTCTCCAGGGAAGGCTTTTAATTTCTTCAGCAAATTGAAATGTGAACTGCATGCTTATAATTAGAACATCATATATTTTTCATGAAAATTGATTGAAAGTGCTAAGAGCCTGCTGAAGGTCTTGGTTGGTGCCTAGATTAAAGGTTTCAAAGTGTTCTCATATAAGCAAAGAAGTTATGTTGCCTGATCTTGGAATTATCTCGCCTGATCTTAGAAGTTAAGCAGGGTCGGGCCTGGCTAGTACTTGGATGGGTAACCACCAGGGAATACCAGATGCTGTAGGTGCCTGGAGTAGGAACTGGCAAGCCACTCCAGTATTCCTGCCAAGAACAGTCCATGGACATGGGGTCACGAAGAGTCCGTTGTGACTGTAATGACGCAACAAAAACAAAATCCAGACAGGTTTCAAATAGAATTGTTATACACATTGATTTGGGGATAAATCCCTCTGGTACCAACAATTTGGCAGGTACATGTACCAAGAATGTGTGGTAAATGGGTTGAAAACTTTATTACATTATTAATCAAGTCAGTAAAATTTCAGTGATTTCAATAACATGTCGGTGCAGAAAACTCTCTTCAGCTTTCCAAACCCACAATAGTCAATCCCAGATAATAAAAATCTTTGTCAACTAGAATGAACTCTGGATTCATTTCAGTAAAGGAATAGATAGATATACAGGCCATGCAACCCATAATTCCGTATTTTATATCTGTAGAGCAGGGGTCCTCAATCTACAGCCTGCAGGCCAGATCCAGCCTGCCAGAGTCCTGAATCCGGCCCTCTGGCCATTGCAGAACCCCCCACCCCCACCCCCACCACTTAGATGAAAGGATGGATGGGGAGATGAGGGAGAGGCAGTGTTGTTCCTAGAGAGTCCTCCTGCAGAGGAGGGAGAGAGATGGGTCTGGGACAAAAAGGGGGAAAGTGGTGATAGAGAGGCAGCTTTATTCCTAGAGAGCCCCTCCCCAAGAGGACCGCTTCAGCTCTCTCTTTCTGAGGTGCAGCCTCTTTTTACTCCCCCCAAGAGCCTTCTCAGGTGGCAATGGTGGCAGGTGAGTGGCGGAGGGCCATCTGGGGCTGGACGGTTGTTGTGTGTGTGTGTGAGGGTTACATTTGTCTTGGCTTGAAGGGCTGGAGGAAGGAAGGAAAGGGGGCGCCTGGCGGACACCAAAGGGGAGGAAAGAAAAGAAAGTGTGTGTGTGTGTGTGTGTGTGTGTGTGTGTGTGTGTGTGTGTTTGTGTGTGTCTGTGTGTTTCCCCATTTCAATGGTGCTTTTTAGCAAGGGCAAAGCCGGCATCCCTTCCCTCCAACTGAGCTGAGCTGTCCTGTCTGCATCTGGAAGTAGAGGTAGGTGTAAAGGGGCTTGGGGGAATCTATTGTGACTGTATTACATTTAGGGGTGCATTAGAAGGAGGGGGTCAACAGTGTATTGGGGCTCTACAATTGTTCTTCATTTTAAATACTGCATTATTTCCCCTGTTTTTGTTCTCTACAAAAAATATGTGCAGTATGCATAGGAATTTGTTTATTTTTTTCAAACTATAGTCCGCCCCCCAACAGCATCTGAGGGACAGTGAATCAGACCCCTGTTTAAAAAGTTTGAAGACCCCTGCTGTAGAGGCAGAAATAAGCTGTCTTCAGGATCTGAATGAGGACACATTCACCCATGATGCACATGCATGACAATATGTACTGCAGGTAAGACAGCAAAGTCTGAAAACACCATCTTTGACTTTGGGCAATCTCTGTAAACAAGACAATTGCAAAATTCTTATACCATGCAACAGGCATGTACATTACTCTTGCAGTGGCAGCAGGAAATTACATATATTTCAAATGTACCTTCCAGTGAAGACCTAGTTGTAGGAATGCTCTCATTCCCAGTGAAAGCATTACCAGATGGATGAGGGGGAGATATGAATCTAATCCATATTCCATATCTACAGCATGTTAATGTCATCTTGTACTTGTTCAGCTGTTCCTCTCTCAGATTCCTTCCTGTTTGCATTCTTCTCCTTCCAAAAGTATGTCTTGGCTTGGAAGGATGGCAGAAGGGTTTTTTTTTTAAAACCTAATTAGCATGTTTTGTCACCCTGGCATTTGCCTTCCAATAGGTGATAATAAAAAGACATTCTTAGACAAGAAGAAAGTATATAATAAAGTGAAGTGGTTTCAAGGTTTATTGTAAGAACATGATCTCATCAAGGGATAACAGGGCTTGCAGTGATGTCATTTCATCATTGAGAAAGACTTCTCAAAGGCAGGCTGGAAACAGCTGACCAATGTCCTTGAAGGAAGAGGCACAAGGAAAGTAGTAGCAAGCATACCTAGATCTGTTATTAACATATAGATTTTTTTTTGAGAATGATTTAGCCTGCTCAGTTCAAAAGTTGGCATGGATGTAGATACTTCCCATACAAGACAGCATGAGCTGCGTCATCTGGTCCAGCTCCCGGATAAAG
The DNA here is from genome assembly GCA_023846285.1 of Phrynocephalus versicolor. Taxonomy (NCBI): domain Eukaryota; kingdom Metazoa; phylum Chordata; class Lepidosauria; order Squamata; family Agamidae; genus Phrynocephalus; species Phrynocephalus versicolor. The sequence goes on along the minus strand of JAHTLZ010003518.1, from coordinate 6,955,620 downwards.
CAGGAAATCTAAAGATTAATCTCCTTGAGAGACGATCATCTCTAGACTTGAATGAAGGAGAGACCAGCATCTTCTGAGGTAATCCAATTAATTTTCAAACATCAGTTATTGTCAGGAAATTCTTCCTAATGTTCAGTTATAATATCCTTTCATACAAGTTAAACTCACTGCTTTGTGTCTTACGTTCAGGAGCTCCAAAAAACAAGCTTGCTCCATCTTCTACCTGACAACCCTTGGTATATTTTAAGATGGTTATCGTGTCACCTCTTAGCCTTCTCTTTTCCTGACTAACACATCCAGCTTTCTCAATTTTTCATGATAGAGCTTGGCTTCAAGAACTTTTACCATCCTGTTCCCTTCCTCTAGAGATGTTCCAGCTTATCAATCTATTTCCTGGGCACTCTGGGCACCAAGGTAAGTATCAATGACCTTGGTGCCTGGAGCTGGACACGGTAATCTACATGAAGCCTAACCTAAGCAGAATGGCACAGTTTTGCAGTGCTTATTCCTTTAAGCCTGCAATTACTCTTTTAAAACAAATTGGGGCAAAACCTGAATCTCAAAATCATCAACAAACAAAATACATTTGAAGAAATGGTCACCTAGATTAGCATCTACCACATAGTCAATGTTTCTTCTTTGTAGGTTGATTTCAATTCTGTAAGGTACCTCATGTGATGTAGTCAATCAAGTGAAGGACTAGGATCAGAGTCACAACTGGTGGGGTGGGGTGAGGCATGTGCCCTGGAGGGGGTTGCCAAAGTGATCCATGTTTGCCCCAGTTTACACAGATACCAGTTGTGGGCCAGACTAGGACTCTGGTGACCAGAGGTCAAATCCCCATTTGGCCATAGCAACTCACTGGGGAATAGGAACTGGTACCCTCCTTCTCCATTTGAGTACTGTATCTCACTTGCCTTGAAAGCCATATCAGGGTGGCTCTGACTTGACAACACACAATTAACTAACATCACTTCTGTATTATGCTTCTCATCAGATGATATTACAGTAGGACCCCAATGTCCGCTGGGGATTGATTCCAGGCCTTCCCGTGGATAATGAAAACTGTGGATGAGAATGCCTGCCCACCCATCTACAAACTGATGTTTCCTGACAGTAGCTTGCTTTATGACTGCTGTTTAGAGACAGTAGCTTGCTTTATAGCTACTGTTTGTGACAGTAGCTTGGTTTACATATGCTATTTGTGATAACAGCTTGCTTTACAGCTGCTATTTGTGAAAATAGCTTGCTTTGTGGCTGCTGAATTATTTAGTTGTTTTTCCTCTGCCAACCGTGGATAACTGAATCAGTGGATAGGAGGGTCCTACTGTTTTTCAGAGAGTCAATACAATGTCTTCAGGAGGCAGGTATCTAGTTGTCTTATGTGCTCCCAGAGGAACCTGGTGGGGCCAACTGTGAGATATAGGAAGCTGGAGTAGATGGGCCCTTGGCCTGATCCAGCAAGGTTCTTCTTATGTTCTTATGAGGGAAGCCCCCCCCCCCCAATGATTATAAGTAGATGTTTAAGTTTAGATTGGCTGCTGCTGATGGCTGTTTCTGACAGGGGGTGTAGAAGAGCTGGAAACAATTTCAGTAAATCAAGCATAGCAAGGCCAAATGTGGATGGGCAAAAGACGGATCATCAAAGGCCCAGAAACACTGGTGGAAATCCAAGGGAGCCTGCAGCTAGCAAAGGGCCATTGAATCTTATATAGGTGCTGCTGACTCATAACATTCTGATGGATTCAATGGGCCTACTATAGTTGCAACTTACCTCCAGGTTTCAACCTTTGCATGTTGATTGTGCTGCAAATAATTTGGAAGCATATTGTTCCTGCTCTGCATATGAAACAAATCAGATTTTGCAAGCCAGCTTTGGGAATGACATCTCAGAGAACATCAAATCTGATTAACAAGCCAACAGTGCTTCTCTGCCAAACCAGCGGAGGAATTCTACTGCAAACAGGATTGAGATTTTAAACAACACCCAGGTAGTTCTGAGACTATTCAAACAAAGTGGGCTGAAAATATGTCTCTTCAAAAATAACTTTCCAGATGTTCTTGGCTTGCTTTTCCATTTCCATCCTGTACAATTTTGAACCCCCACTGGAAAAAGAGGTACATTCTATTTCTGTCACCCTAGATTGAAAAATAGATGACTAAAATGACTAAACGAAGGCCATCATGCTTTGGACATGTCACTGGAAAAGACAGTGATGCTAAGAAAAGTGCGAAGATGTAACAAGAGACAGATGGAATCCATAAAGGAAACCTCAGCAGGGCTGTCAATAATTGGAGATTGTTCATTTATATCAAAAGCAGAAAGTGGATTGACAGGATATAATACTAAGATTTGGGGTGAAAGGAGTGTTTTATTCATAGCATTTAACAGCCAGATCTTGTGCACATATAAATCTGGAAGCGTCTCTATCCAGTGGAGCCTCTGATCCAACCCTTGTGGGCTATAATATCTGTGTTTGCATAACATACAAAAAAATTATGTGCCATCAAGTCCATTCTGATTTATGACAACCTTCCACAGGGTTTTCTAGGTACAGTACTCAGATGTCAATTGCTATCATCTGGCGGTGTTCTGGAAGTGTGCAGTTTGCCCAAGGCTAGACAGGATGGCTGTTCTCCTGAAAGACCGAGTATGGAATCAAACTCCTAGCCCTTGGCTCTGTAGTCTGCTGCTGAACTCACTGAGCTGTATAGAGGGCAAAGAGCTCATCAAATAATAGTGACAGCAGTGATCATGTGAACAGTCAGCAGGCACTGTGCACCGTACGGCTGTCAATGCCAAATATAGTGGTACCCCTGGTTATTTGGCACTCTATGCCAAATATAGTGGTACCCTGAGGTTACATAACTTTCATGTTACAAAAGGAAGTCCGCTCGGAAGTCCATCTGAAATAAATTCAACAAAAACTTGGGTCACGATTTGTATGGAAAACCCTGGGTTATAAAGATTTTTCAGAAGGCTTCCATTCTCAGGGTGCATTGCACCCCATTCAGATCTGGGTTATGAAAATTTCTGGTTTACGAAGTGTCTCGTAACCTGGGGTACCACTGTAGTTCATGAGCTGGTCCAATGGGAGTAATGTGAATGCTGCCCAAGCTGATGATCAGGGCAGGGATGATGGATGTTAAGCCTGTTTGCATGAATGATTCTTCTTCCAAGGAGGGACATGTGCCTTGAAATCCATGGCTAGACATTTGAAAAGGCTACTCAAAACCCCATTTCCCCCATTAGTTTTGACAAGTATTCTGATAGAACCAGCTACCAAATTTTTCACTGAAGGAGATTTAGCATCTAGGTACTACCCTGATCTTTCACTGTTGTGTTGTAAATAACTCCTGTCTATGTTATAGTTTAATCCAAATAAATAAATAAATAAATAAATTCTGTATCTTAGTATTATTCCCTCCCTTGAGCATTTTTGGGGATGGAAAAGTAGGGTATACATTTCCTCCCCTGCTACTTCCACTTGCTCAAGTGAGATTTGCAATTTCCGGTGAAGAACTGTACTCAAACTATTTATGATTTTCATTCTCATTAAACAATGTTGGTACCATTCAAAAATTTTGTGTGAAATGTTGGTCATGCTTGTAAATATGAATAAAAAGCAAAAAGCATATCCTTGGTGAAATATGTTGTATTTTAATTCTGAAAAGCAGTTCCAACAAAAATATTGTCTGTATTTTTTTTTAAAAGTATTTTGTAAACATATTTTCAAGGCTCGTGCCTTGGAAAACAGAATTAATGCCAATTTTTCAAAGTATGTTTGCAGTGTACACAATCCATTGCTTACCACTGGGAGGAGGACAGTATATGGCCCACCAGACTTTAATGGGCTGCAAATCTCATCATCCACTATCACTGACTGTATTGGTTTGAACTGATGGGGGTTGCAGCCCAACAACCTCTGGATTGCTATCCTTTATCTACCTTGTTGAGTGGGAGTAAGTTGATTGATTGCAGCAGACTTGTTTCTGAGTAAAGACCCTTAATTTCTAAGACTGGAGCAGAGCTGCTAATGACAGGACCTTTTAAAAGTCATTAATTCGTAGAATTGTGGAAAATTGGAGGCAACTTGATGGAGTGTGTGTGCGTACACACAGAGAGTTGTACTGCAAGTCCCATTGAATTCAACAGAACTGTATACATAGAAAATGTATTTGTATTTGTATTTGTATTTCTAACCCTAACCCTAACCTAACCCTAAACACAAGAAAGCCTTCTGTTACTGATCATACTGGAAGAAATTACTTAATTGCTTAATGGCAGTCTGAAACTAAACTCTGAGAAGTTGTTTTATCTTGACTTGACCTAAATAGGGTGAAAAATTACCAAAATGATGACAGATATCTGAAATCAGTGAGTGTGATCTCATAGGAGCATGATCAAAAACAAGATATAAAAGGAGGCAAAGAGCAAAGAAAAACTGGGAAAATTAGTGTGAAAGGTAAATGAAATAGAAAATAAATAAGCAAGGGTGAATCAAAACAATGATGTATCATGGTGTAAATGTATTGATATTTCAAATGTAAAATGTACAAATTTCTGTTGCTTGCAATAATAAATGACACTAGAGTAGGCCTACTGAAACAATGAGGTTTTTGTGGGTCACCTCCATAGTTCTATCAATTCAAATGGCCCTACTTTAACTGTGCCTTTCTTTAGTACAGTACATCATAGCTAGGGTAGACCTGTTGGAATCAATGGAATGTATGGAGAAGCTGACTCACCACTGATTTAAAGCCTAGTCTAGTTTACTAGACTAAACAACAGGATTTGGGCCACTTTCAACTATTGTTTATTTATACCAGAGATTGGGGGGGGGGGGGCAAGTGCTTTTCCAAAGTTATTAGATTGAAACTCACCAAGTCCCTCACAACTAGAGATGGGCACAAAATGATTTTTTTGTTTCGTTGTTTGTTATTCGGTTCATTACGTAACAAAACAAATAATGACCCTAGGGGCAAATTTAACACGAAACAAACTGAGAAAAATTGATTTGGTTAGGTTCATTTTGTTAATGGGGGTTGGAGATGTCTCCTACCTGGTGCTGGTCCAGAGGTCCAGTCTTCCTGGCTTCTGGGACGGCGACCAGGAAAAAAAAGCCGATGAGTCAATGGCCGTACTACAGCTGTAGCGCGGCCATGTGGTCAGCACAGTAAAAAAAAGAAAAGAAAAAAAGGAGCACCGACCAGGCCCAAAGGGTGGCCTGGTTGGCACCCCAAAATTTAAAAAAAAAAACACAGTGCTGACCGGCCCCCATAGGCCGTGTGGTTGGTGCTGAAAGGAAAACAAAAACAAAACAAAAAAGCCCCACGCTAAAGCTGTAGCACAGGGCCTGAACCCGGAAGTGGGGAGGGGGATAAAATAAAATAAAAATAAATTTTAAAAGGGGGGAGCGCTGACCACACCCCAAGGGTGGCCTGGTTGGCACCCTAAAATAATAATTATTATTATTATAAAAAATCCAGCACTGACCGGGCCCCAGGGGCTGTGTGGTGGGCGCTGGGAAAAATGGGTAATAACGAATAATGAATTAATGAACCAATGAAACGGACCCCCCCAAAAAAAAATTGTTAAAAACAAAACAAACTGAAGACTTAAACAAAATGAAACAAAATGAAACACCATTTTTTCAGTTCGTGCCCATCTCTACTCACAACTGACTATGCTGGCTGAGGTTAAAGGGAGTTGTGGAACAACAAACACAGAGGGTAATAGATTCCTGACCTAATTCAAACACTTAAGAAATTGGGAGATTTTTTTCCCCTTTACCTTCTTTTCCGGTAGTCTCATATTTCCTTTGCTGTGGTTCTAAATACATCCACTAAAAGTTTCACTAGGATAATATCTATATTACAAAGATAATGTCTATATTACAAAGATAAAGGATAAGAACATCTGAATAGTCAGGCACTCTTTCCCTCAGGAAACCACAGAGGGACTTTCTAATACAGTCACATCCCAGCATGGAGAGGAATGAACTCTCTAAAGAGAAGAATGGTCTAATTTTTAACAATAGGAGTCTCGCGCTACTTCTCACAACCTTGCTAAAATGACCCTTGTACAATAGTGAGGCAGAATGGCATTCAGTGCCATTCATTCCTAGGGAGTAACTCTCAAAATTTGATTCTATGGAAGATTAACAACACTTCAGCTAGGACATTTAAGAGTAGATGACCTGCTCCAATAGATCCGACCAATGTTTCATCTGCACCATATTACTGTTTCCAGCAGTGGCTGGTCAATCAGCCATATGATTCTGGGAAGCAAAAATCATGATTTGCTTCCCTGTAAGTCTCTGTATCCAATATCCAGACATGCATTGCCTCTGAACACAGGAGCCATCTCCACTTGGAAAGAATACATTCCTAGAGAGAAGATTAAGCCAGCAGCCCTTCCCCATTCAGCTTTCCTTGCACATATCATTGTTAATGTACGCTAGCATCCAAACAGTACAGGGCTGAATCTACCATCAACAGAACTCTCCCATACAGTTCAATTTTTTTTTGGTTCTGCTATGGTTTGATCTGCTCTAGTGCAAGGTATGTTCATGAGGACCCTAGTGCTTCATTGTTCCATGCTGGTCCATGCACTTTGTGTGCATGGGTGTCTGTGTCATTTGAGGATCGCTCCTTATAAGAATTTTTCTCCTGGGCTGTCTTCATCCACCTCACCCCATGGACACATAAGGCAAGATGGGAAGGGAGGAGAGGGTGGGAAAGGTAGTCAACAAGATGAAGCCAATCAGTGTTGGAAGGGAGATGGCAGGGACCAAGTCTGCATGGGTGGGCACCCAGTGCATCCCACTGGCAACAAATTGCTTCTCACTGGATGGATGCAAATATGGGGGTGATGTATTCAAATCCAAAACAAAAAAATAGCAGAAGAACAACAGGAGAAAACAGAAGTGTGTAGATAAGCCCTACAGTGAATTCCTTTCCTTGCTTATGTAGGTATGAATAGAAAAGGCTCTTCAATGAAGTGGGGAAACAATCTTTTCTGCTTGGTGTTATATTGTTTCATGGCTTTAAATGAAATAAAATAAATTATATTGCCCAGAAGCAAATTAATTGGGATATATTTATTCTGATGGATGTATCAACTTGTCCTTGCGCCGGATGCATCAAGGTTGAAGATCTGGGGGACCTAGACGCAATGTGCATGCATATAAAAAGCTCTCTGTGCAAGATATTATAGGAAATTCACTTCTTGTGAATGGTGGTGGACGTCCCTTTCCACTTTCATTTTTGTCATGTGCAATACTGCCTTTTTATTTCAAAATGGATTTTAAAGCATTATTTTTTAAAATGAGAGATGTGTAAAAAGCCCACTTTTTTCTCCATGGGGGTCACATATAGGCTGTGGGTTGCATTTTGCCTGTCCATGGGTTACATTATTATATATGAATTATCTTATTAGCATGCTCGGTCTTTAAGGATCTTGGTGGGACTCACCTTCCATATATTAAGGCAACAACAGAACATAATTTCTTTCTGACAAGGTAATTTCTTTATCTTATCTATTCTCTCTAGTTCAGTCATTTTGCATGGCACTTGAAAACAGCTCCACAATAATACTCCGTGTTCTTGTGAACATATGCTAGGATGGTATCCACTTCTCCTTGAAGTGCTGGCGATTGGCCAACTGCAGCTGTTCACTTGGAACATTTCTCAACCCCCCCCCCAATCAAAGGCCATCTTGTTTTTTTCCTATCCATCTTGATTCAGGGAGAGTATGGTGGCTGACAACACGATAAGCTGAGCGCTACCACCCCCGCAACTGATTAAAATTCCAGGACAGGTGTTGTTTCCACAAGGTGATATAACACTTCTTGGGCTGTAGCACTCTAGAACTGAAGTTTAAAACAAAACAAAACCCAAGGATTAAATAAAAAACTAGTTTATTTTGTAAAGAAATACTACCTTGCATCTCTTTTTCTGTGTATTGCAAGTTCTTGTTTGCTTGGTTTTGTTTTTAGTATAAAAGAGGATTCCATCATGGAATTTCAATTTCAATGCAGGAACATTTTGGGTATCTTAATACTGCTTTTGGGACACCTGACCGAAGTGACAAAGCCTCATGTTGCTGCACTTGCAAGGATCCAAAGGCTATGATTCACTTAGAGTGGTGGTTCCCATCCTTGGGTCCGCAGATGTTCCTGGACTACAACTCCCAGAAATCCTGACCAGTACCGGCAAGAATGCATCTAAGAGCCTTTTCACATGACCCCTAAGATCCGCTGGCCCCTTAAATTCGGACCAGAGATCTTGGGGGTTCGTTGCTGTTCCTCCGTCCCCACCCCTCCGCACTTCCTTGCTCCTGTCTGCATGAGGGGAGGGAGGAAAAAAAGGGACAAAAGAATAAAGGCTTACCTCCCGGTGCCGGTGGAAGCTGCTCTGAGCCCCGTCACTTCCTAATTCCTTCTCTTAAAGGGGCGGGAGGCAAAAAAACCAACAAAAAGAAGCGAGGAGAGCCCGCCACATCCGCATCAAAGAATTTTCACCTCTCAAGAGCAGGTACAAGAAAAGTGCGCTGGGTCGCGCTTAGGTGGGCGGGGTTGCACTGGACTGAAACAAAACAAAGCAAAACCAAACATCACTGTTAGCCTTTATGGAATATTTTAAATCCATTGCCCCCACCCCCACCCCCGGTCGGAATAACAGGCGAGACAGAGAGTTGGGTTGCTGTCGCGGGCCACATTTATTGAACTTGACATTGTTCATGCATTTCAAGACGGGTCTGCTGACGTGCAGGGAAACCATTGGCCCTGGGGTCACCCATTGGACCCCGCCCAAGGGCATTGTCAGGTGCGGGCGAGCCCAGCCCAAGGGGTTCTGTACAAGGTCAGCTCCCCCCGGGCCAGCCGGGCCAAACCATTTTCCCTTCCAGGGCAGGAGGCACGACCAACTGGCCGGTCCCTGCCCTGTTTAGGTTTAAAAGGCCACTTCACCCCAGGTTCTGTGATCTCAGGACCAGCAGTACCTGGGTGTCAGCGGCATCTTAGTTCAGCATTTGGGGCTCACCTAATGCCCATTCCCCACACTATCTGCCAGGGCGCTGTCCCCAGGTATAAGAAGGGGCCCTGGGCCCTGACCCTGGTCCCAGCCTTGTGAGGACCCTGCTTTGTCCCGCCCATGCTCCCGGGGCAGGCAATGCAGTCCCAGCTCGGGACAAGGCCTCGCCGGGACGGCCCATATATCTGCAAGGCATTAGGTTGGTGGAAGCTATTTCCAAATTGTGTAGGTTCCCAAAGTCTGCCCTTCCCCATAAAATATGGAAATATATTTTTTTAGGAAACAGGGGGGGGGTGTCCACTCTGGTCAGTCACATATAGCCTTGAATGAGTGTTTAATCAATTGGGGGGGGGGAAACATCCTCTCACCATCATGACCGCTGAGGAAAACAAAGTATATTTTGAAGCCTGTCCTACCTTGCAGGAGTGGAACTGCAGCCATGCTGTTTGACAGACAAATTTAACTTTGAATGTTACCAGCTACATCTTGGGAATCCCAATAGAAGATGTGTTGAACTGTGGCTGCCTCTTGACATTTGCTGGTCATAAACCAATGGCAAGATAGATCCCTTCCCCCCTTTGAAATAAAAATCAACAAGAAGGCCCTGCCCCCCCCCAAAAAAGATCACAGTGTACAGTATTCCTGGTATGCACAAATATTTGATGTGATGTTCAATTTATGATTCAGGAGACTAAATAAAGAAAAGTTGCTTCCAAGACAGATGTCTTATATCAAGATGTGACTTTTACTTTTTCCCTTTAATTGTTGAACAATTATATATGCAAGTAGTCTACATGCTCAATGGAGCATGAGGCTGATTCCTGAAATCAAATGTTTGAGTCTGCTCTTAAGGAGATATCTGAGAGACAATTTAAACAGTTCTACCTTACCTTCAGTGAGAGCACTGGACTATGTTGTAGGGCTGTTATATAAATGTCTCTCAGCACAGCTTAGGTTCCCTCTGTCTCACTTAATACAATGACTTTTCCTGAAGCTTCCCATGTTTGGTCATCCTGATAGAAAACAGGATTTATGCTTAGTTTTTTTTTTTTTGTTACAGGTAGAGATGGGCACGACTCAGCAAAATTTTCATTTTTGTTTTTCGTTTCCGTTACGCAATGAAAACGAAAACGAAAATTTTCCAGAAAACAAAACAAAACGAAACGAAAAATTTTGCCCTGTTTTTCATTTTTGTTATGGCAGGCACATTCCAACGAAAAGAATGCTAACGAAAATGAAAAAATTTTGTTTTTGTTTTGTTTTTTTTGTTTCATTTCACAATGAAAATGAAAACGAAAAATGCGCGAAAAAAACCCCAAAAACGAAAACGAACCGAAATGGACCCCAAAACGACAAACGAAAAACGAAAAATTATTTTTTTGAGTCGTGCCCATCTCTAGTTACAGGAGTTTAGCAGTAGAGTTTAACACAGTTTATGTGTGCAGTGTGAAATTCCCAGTCAGATGCTTTCAATTAACATGCAGAAACATTTAAAAAGTTATTGCTTCCAGGAAAAAAAAAGTCTCAGCTGTGAATTGCATTTCATTATCTCTTTCTTAAGATATTCCTTAGCAATTTCTTAAACAGGAGAAGCTTTCTTGATGAAAACCAGTTTGTTGGGATTTACATTCCAATATACAGTGTGATCCTCCACCAACCAAACAAACAAAAAAGGGAACAAAACTTCCTTCTTGAAATGCATATTTATGAAAATGTTGAGCAGGGTTAGTATACCATTCCAATATATAAAGCAAAGATTGAGTAAGGGCCTTTTCACATGACCCCTAAGATCCGCTGGCCACTTAAACTCGGACCAGAGATCTTGGGGGTTCGTTGCTCTTCCTGCGTCCCCACCCCTCCGCACTTCCTTGCTCCTGTCTGCGTGAGGGGAGGGAGAAAAAAAGAGAGGAAAAAATGCAGGCTCACCTCCTAAGCCGTCGTCGTCCTGATTCCTTCTCTTCTGCTTTTTTTTTTTTTGCCTCCCTCCCCTTCTCTTAAAGGGGGGGAGGAAAAAAAAAACAGAAGCGAGGAGAGCCCCGCACTCACCAGATTAAATTTGGACCTGGGGATTTTCACCCTCCAAGAGCAGGTACATGAAAAGTGTACTGGGACTCTCTTAGGTGGGCGTGGTCGCACTTAATTTCCTGCAAACTCCGGAGCTGGTGGGGAAACAATTGTAAGTTCTGGAGCTGGCAGCCATTTGCGGCAGAGTTTAGGGGTCGTGTACAAATACCCTAAGTGGATAAGCTGGTTTTTCAGTTTCAACCACCAATTCTCAACAGTGATTGATGTTAGGCAACATGGCAGAATTCTTATAAATCAATATGAGCCCAACCAGTAATACTCAAACACTTGCTATTCCTCACAGTTTAGGAACACTAAATTGCCCTTTCTTTGCAATTAGATTCTAGTTCCTCTTTGTAAGAGTTTTGGCCACAAAATGTTTCCTAAAGCTCTCAAAGAAGAGTAGACCATATTGCCTAAAGCTTAAAATCATGTTGCTTTAAGTTATGCTTCATAAGGCTGATGACACTACAGGAGTTCAGCCATTATATGTGGAATAAAATTGAAATGTTTTGGGCTGGCAGGCAAGGACAACCCAAAACATTTTGTTTTCTGAGGAACAATGAAATGGCACCTCACCTAATTCTTATAGAAGTTAATCAGATTTACTGTCAAATATTTCCTCAGCACATGGTAACTGAGTAGATGAACACTGATACAGCGCTTTGTTTCTCTAAGCTCTGCATCCACCTGAATCTGGTTCTTGAGGAAGTTACATAACTCTATGTAATGGTAGGACCGGGTCAGTGAGACAGTGGCCGGATGTCCAGATTGGATTCTACATGTATAATAAAATGTGTTCACGGAACACTGTTGGTAAATGACAATTTGATTAATCAAGGATATTATAGGAAAATCACCCCATCTCTCCTAAGTGTCTTATGCGTGAAATATGAATTTTAAGCTGATGACTTATTTCCTTATACCCTCTAGTGGATTCCAGACACAAGCGCAGGTGAAGTCCAGAATGGCTAACATAGGAGTTGTTAATTGTGTTGTACCACAATTAGCTTCCATCATTTACAATTTTCTCTGCCCTCAAGAATTAATTTCTAGTTTATCTAGTGCCATTAAATCAAATACATCTGCCTAATGGGAAAATAAAGACTAAATAATCACAACATTCTCTGGATGACAGCAGGCATCAAGAACTTCTCCAGGCAAATATTGTTTTGCTTCTGTGTCTTGTATCTATCAAGTTTAGAACCAGAAATTATCTCATGCTTTCTGAGTGCTGTCTCATATGTTTTCAGTAATATGGTTTCAACCATATTGTGGTTTCTGCCATCAGTATAAAGAATATGGCTGGGGAAATAGAAGGAAGGTATACGTCAGGCTGGTAGATCAACTTTGCCTTTTCCTTGAACCCTATTTACACCAACTTGGGCCAGGTTTGTTTTAATTAGCATTGTACAAGCAGATGTGCTTTTTGGGAACTGCAGAATGGGGTCAGTATTAGGGAGAGTATAATACAACCATTTGCATTTTCTGAAAGACCTTATCCTGGCCACAGGGGGGATTGGCTGTAAGCACTGCACAAACTGAATTGCAGGCTTGTGGTTCCTATCGTTCAGCTGCTTGTGCAACCTTACTGGGCAATGGTGTGATCCAGTATAAATTTTAAATAACTCTAGTAGAATCTGTCCACCATGATACTTCTTTGATGTTTTTACATCTTAATTAGCTTTCTGCTCATTCTCAAATAGGGAATACCACTGAGGGAATATTTACTTGTACACGTTTGCTTATCTGCATTTAATCTGCTATTTGGCTTGTGCTGCAAATAACAAGATGCATCATAACTATGAAACATGTAGGAGAACCATTGGTTCTAGTAGCTGTAACACTTGCCTTCTTACATACTCATAAATCTGTCCAGTGTCATGAGTTCTAGACCAAATGTGGATAGATCTAATCTGGAAATAAATATTTTAATTTCACTAATGATTGATAAAGGTTTTAACTGCTCTGGTTTTCAATAGATTTTAATAGTAGCTAAAACCAATGTCATGTAGTAGATAGAGAAGTGGTTCCCAAGCTGATCCCCAGATGTTCTGGGGCTACAATCTAAGAACATATGTAGAGCTAAGGTTGGGAACAAGTATTTGCAGTTTCAACTGTGGGAGGCTGTTTTGTCCCCTTCAGCATTGCAATGAGGTGTCCCACAGGGGTCAGTAATCTCCGTCATGCTGTCTAACCTCTGTATGAAACTGATGGGAGAGATCAGCCAGAGTTCTGGAGTCCACTGTCATCAGTGCACTGATGACACATAACTCTATCTTTCCTTCTTCTCTTCAGCATCAGAAGCCGTGCACACCCTAGAGCACTGCCTGGATGCGGTCATGAACTGTGCAAGGGCTAAAAGGTTGAAACTGAATCCTGACAAGATGGAGGTCCTGGTGCTGGGAGGGACCCTTGATGGGTCTTTCTGCCTCTGATGGACCAGGTGTGAAGTCTTGGTAGGCTTGGTACAAGCCATCTCAGTGGAGAATCAGATTGAATCAGATGAGAATCAGCTGAGGACACTTACAAACCTTCACCCCATCTCCACAGGAAACCCCTCACAATGCTGGTCCATGCATTTGTAATCTCAAAATAGACTATTGTAAAGCTGTCTACATGAGACAGCACTTTAAGGCTGTCTGGAAGCTGCAGCTGGTGGGAATAATAATGGTAACGGGCGGCAGATGGATAATTTTTGCTGAAAAGTGGAAATCAAACAGTCAAATAGCATTGGAAGAATGGTATAGGGAGTTATGGAATATGGCTATTAGTGATAAACTGACTTGCGAAATTAAAATTAGGAAGGGACTGAAAAATCTAATGATTTTAAATTAATATGGGACAAAGTGTTGGTACATAATATTTCAAAAAAAGTACAAACCAGGAGAGGAGTCAGTGTATTTATGGAGAGATGTTAATTAGGGCTCTATCACACGTCCTTTAAAATGCTGATTAAACTTCAAGATAAAGCGTTTCCAAATATATTGTCCCCACGGCCACCAGGCTTAAAAAAAACTGGTTATGCCCCCTTTAGTGAGCTTTCCATGACCTACCGGTGAAGTTGGGATTTTTTTTGCTCCCATAAAAAATGCAAGCCAGAAGTAAGTGGAAGCTTGCATATGATCCAGTTTTCTGCTCCCCTCCCCACTAGTCCCGAACAGCTCATCCTGGGCCTGGTCGGGGCTTCGGGCTGTCAGCACTGTTTTTGGTTTCTTTGTTTGTTTTCATTTTTTTTAGCCCCACCAGCTCCTGAGGTTGGTCAGCACTTTTTAATTTTTTTAAAACTCCCCCTCCCCCAGCACTGATCAGCTGGCCTTCGGGCTGTCAGCGCTGTTTTTTAAAAAATTATTATTTTTCATTTTTTCCCTATCGCCACCTGCTGGCAGTGGTGCTGAATGGCGCTTTTGAAAAAATACTTGTACATGGGAACGGAGATCCCACATCTTCAGTCATGTGACCAAGAAAGAAGAAAAGCCGGACTTTCACTATATCCAGATCTTCCCCCAGGTGAGATAGCAACCTTAGACAAATCAATAATAACAATAACCATTAAGAGAACAATATTACATAAGAATCCTGCTGCCAGGCTAGTATCTTGAAGATCCCAACATGACCATATAACTTTGTTCCTGTTCCATCCGTACTGGCTGCCTGTATGCCTTTTGGGCAAATTCAAGGTGCTTATGTTAGCATTTGATGCCTTTCATGGTTTAGGACCTTGTTGTCTGTCTGTGTTCCTTTCCCTCAACATTTCTACCTGTCCCACCCATAGCTCTTATATGAGAAGTTCCAGGTAGCTCTCCAGGGTGAGGCCCTGAAGTCTACCACCCATAACTGGGTCTTCTCTGTGGTGGCTGCTTCAATCAGGAATTCCCTTCCACCACAGGTGCAGCTAGCCCCATCCCTCCTGGGTTTTAGGAATCAACTTAAGACCAGGTTATCTGAAAGTTGTCATGGCAACTAGACTTCTTTTCTTGAGAGATCAAAATGTTTCACTACTCTTCCAAGTAGTTTTGCCAGTCGAAGGAAAGTTGGTGGAACACGTCCAATTTATAGTTCACCTTGGTTTCATGCCACTCTGGTCTGAACAGGCTTGTTAGGCAGACAATGGCCTGAATATGCTCATAAGATGTACAAATGGCCTGGGGTTTCTGGAACTCCCACCTATTCGATCCCTCCTAACATCCATTAAATATGGGTCATTATCCGCAATTAAACTGGAGGCCTTGCACCAACTTTCCTTCATCTGACAGCAGTTGGGGAGGATCAGTGAGAATTGAGTATTTTGTCTTGTGTGAGTAGAAATGTTTTCTGTTCGTGGAGATTCACAACTGGAGGCACCAGTGGACCAGTGGCATGAAAGAAACTCTACATTAAACCCAGCTGAAGCTGGCTGTAACAGCCACTCTATTTAAACTGCAGCTCTCAGAAAAGGATAAACTTTGGCCTATATTCCTCTCTTATTGTTTAGCCTGCTTCTGCAGTGTAGCTTTTAGTTCCTTATCTACTTCCTGCTGTCAATGTCTCTGTTCTGCAAGTAGCAATGTTATCTTTAGCAACAACAGTGCAGTAATCTAACTCCCCTCCTCCACTTATAGCGTTATTTTGAAGAATTGTCCAAAATGGTGTTCCCTGCCAGCTATGTCCTGAGAAAAACCTGGTGCAGGTTACATGAAATCTGGGGGTGATGTCAATGAAAAAATGTTCTATTTCTAGGTTTCCTTCTTGATTCTTCCTGTAAACAGATATCACGGAAACATACATAAGGAGAAACATTTCACAGTACTGTAGTGGATCTACTGAAGAGTTACCACTCACAGCAACTTAAGTACTTCTTCATGAGCAAATTAATTGCTAGGGGAAAAAAATTAATTGTGTGGAGGACTGCCGTGGGCATATTTTTCTCAGAGGTTCATGCTGGCGTATCTGACTGAGAGAGCTGAGATGGAATCCTCCCAATTTCAAGAACAAAACTGGAGCCTTTGTTTCTTTCTATGGATTCACTTCATCTCAACCTGCTATGCAAAGCGGTACTTACCTTGCATCTATGGTGGGTTCAGTGGTGTAGCTTGTAATGAAACTCCTCAAAGACTAACCGATGCAAACAGAATAGGTAACGAAGCAATAAACTGGAGCCATTAGACATATGCATATTTGCATTTTTGGACAATAAAAGTGGGTAGGATACAAATATAATAAATAGATAACTGAAACCAAACAAAACCACACATCTGCACACTCTTAGAAATCATTAATGCAACTGGATCATGGTTTGTCCAGACTGAGCACTTGCACCAGCACCTGAAGTTTTAGAACTTTTCACCACTATCCAGGTGACAGAAAGCTAATCTTGCAAAGATCAGTGTTTTTTCCTATGCCTTGCTACATGTATTAGCTGATGGCATGGTTTATTTTGTTTTATTTTGTTCTAGGCTTTGTACCAAGGAATGGATTTTAGAGTTTGGAAAGTTCATTTTCATTTCAGTCTGGAAAAATAAGGGCCACTAAATTATAGTTTGTCTTTCTCTTCCAGGAGAAAAATGTGAGGGTGAATGTGTCCTTATAGCACCCAAAATATTCAATCCCTGGGGACGATAGCAAGTATAGTCCTGCATATCTGGAGCCTCCCAGATCAGCAAAAGGTGCCTTAAAGCCTAATATTTTATTCAAATGATGTTTTGTCTTTTTCTCATACAAATTAATGGAACTCTTCTTTTCTAGCTCATCTTATCTTGGTTATTTCCACTAATCTTTCTGTCCCTTGAGGAACTGCACACAGGATAGACTGAACAATCCCCACTAAAGACCGCTTTGTTCCACAAGAAACCTCACTATCATCCAGTTGATAAAATCCTAGATCTTGCCACACCATCTAGAGATCTCTGCCTGCTGATGCCAGTGGGAACCAACTACTCTTGAGCTTGTTCACAACCTATACCTCACCCTTGGAGGTGAGACTTCGTTTCAGTAACAGGTATAGAGATGGGCATGAACTGAAAAAATGGTGATTCGTTTTGGTTCATTTCGTTTTAGGGTTTGTTTTGTTTTGTTTTAAAAAATTGAAAAATTTTGTTTCATTGATTCGTTGATTCATTATTCGTTTCCCCCTGCTTTGCACGATTTAATCCATTTGACAGCATGCGGGTGTCAAGCCCCGCACACAGAGCACACACACAGACAGAGTTCAGTTCGTTGCCAAAGTCTTTAGTGGAGAATCAAGCAAGTTCAAGTCCTTTACTAAAATCAAGTGCCAGATAAATAACAGAATCCAACTCCCATCAATTACCAGTCCAAGTCAAAACCAGAATATCTCAAGGAAACCAGATGCCAAGCCAAAGGGAACAGATCAAGCCGTTGTCCAAGAAACCAGTCCGAAGTCAGGAAACAGAGCCAAGTTCAGAAACAGACAGGAACGTGGTTGCAAATTCAAATGACGCATTGCTCACACGGAGAACTCAAGGTGAGCTTGCCAGCTTTATCCCAAAACAAGGAACACACCCTTACTTCTGGAAAGGCTTCTGCTAGTACTCAGGGCTTCCTGACCTGATTCCCCATCCAGCATCAAAGACTCTTTCCCTAGCTCTTCTGGTAGCACGTCATTGCAGAATCCTGCTCATGGCCCTTCTAGGAGGTGAAGTTATGTTTTCAGCTGAGTCATCAGGCCCAGCTGCTTGCTGATTTGAGCTGCAAGGCTCCTCCAGCAGCTCTTCACCATTTAACCCCTCAGTGTCAGGTTCTGTGGCAGGCAGGGTCCTGACAGCGGGCAGGAAAAAACATTTAAAAAAATGAAACAAAAAAACCCCACAGACGTTGAAAACAACTGCACAAACTGGACTGGCAGCATCCTCATCCTCATCATCCTCATCATCTTCAATCAACAGCACAACATCACAGCGGCAGTGGCAGTGGCAGTGGGCAATCCTGGCCCCTGTGGCAGGGGCTTTATTTTTTATAATATTTTGGTTATTTTAGGGCACCAACCAGGCCACCCCTGGGGCTGGGTTGGCACCCCCCCAAGTACTGACCACATGGCCCTGTAGCATGGGCCAGTTGGCTTTTTTCCCCTGGTCAACCCTCCTGCAGCCAGGAAGACCGGACCTCCGACCAGGAAGGCCCAGCACCAGGTAGGAGACATCTCCTGTGCCACCATTAATGAACTGAACCGAACCAATTTTTTTTCAGTTCAGTTCGTTTTGTTCTAAATCCACTCTGGGGTTCATTATTTGTTTTGTTACGTAACGAAACAAATAATGAATAATGAAACGAACTAAAAGTTTGTTTCGTGCCCATCTCTAAACAGGTGTATTCATCCTAGCCCAAATTGTTTGATATGGTTTAATGCTTACACATTGATGATTGCTTCCCCTTCTGGATAAAGCCTGCTTTAAACACACAAAACAACAGCAATACATTGCCAGGGATGTTTCTGTAGTGTAGGGGTGGCAAAGGGGTGGGGACAGTATCTAACTTCCTCCAGACACATTTCCCCCTAACCTATCTTGTTCCTGAAGTTGCAAAGGAGCAATGAATCAAAATACTGACCTATCTGATATTTCTTTCTGCAAATCACTCTCTTCCTGGAATACTATTGAAATGACAACAAATTAATAATTCAATGAATTCTACAAGACAATGGCAGGAATGTTCCCTTGCATTTAATAACAACTCCTCTCTCTCTCTCTCTCTCTCTCTCTCTCTCTCTCTCTCTGTGTGTGTGTGTGTGTGTGTGTGTGTGTGTCCAAACATCTTGCTAGAATTAATGAAATGTCTTTCTGATGGGCTTTATGTTTCAGTTCGGCAACTCCACGAGTCAGAGCTATGTAAACCAAGACTTGACAAAGCGCTGTGGCAGAGAAACAAATGAACAAATATGGTGGGAAAGCACAGAGCAGCCGTGCACTGATTAGGCTCCCATTGCATTGACATGTTTCCAAGCTGGAAAGATTTAGTGCTGTGTGCCCATTATCTCCTAAATCCTTTTGACTAGATGTTATGAAATTCCAGATCTGCTTATATTCAAGCTGCCTTCAAATTCTTCCCTCCTGCCTGGGTTTATCAGCTATACTTGATTTCAAAAACAGCAACAGCTGAAGCGGAAAGCATCAGAAGGCAAAAGGGTGAGGACAGACAGCCGAAAACAAGCAGCTCCATCCCAGAATAAGGGCTGTAGCAGCAGTTGCAAGATGGTGTTATGCTTGCTGGGGGGGGGGCGGTCTCTAAGGCTAGGAGTGATTAAGAGACACTGTAGGACAACCAGAGATTTTGAGGCAGAAGTTGTTAGGGTGCTTGATGTACCTATAATGGAAGAAAAAACAATTCATGATGAAGTTTGGTTTACCAGTAAGTTGCTTTTAACCTTGCTTTAAAGGCGATGAAGCAATGAGGGTAAATACAGTGAGGAGTATAACTCAGTGTCAAGGTACCTGCTTTGCACTAGAAAAATCTCTGGTTGAATCTGTTCCATGGTAATAGTTGATATCTAAATTTAGCCTAACTATTTTTAAATCTTATGTGGAGCAAGAAATGCTTGATGTTCAAGACGAATTCCAAAAATCTGCCCAGAGTGGCTTTTTTGCTAGATGGTGTGGTCCAATCAATCAATCAATAAATAAATAAATAAATAAATAAATAAATAAATAAAAGAGGCACTCAAGGCCATACTGCAAATATCTGCTCACTACTTGATACCACCAAAGACTTTCAGAGAAATATCAACTTACGCTGTAGAGACTACAGCAGAGCCTTTGACCATTGTGGACCATGAGAAACTATGGGTTGTTCTGAAAGAAACAGGTGTGCCTCTACACTTGATTGTCCTGATTTGTAACCTGAATTGCAGACAGGAAGCTACCATTAGGACAGAATATGAAGAGACACAGTGGTTTCCTATAGGCAAAAGTATTAGACAAAAGCACATTTTAACTTCTCATGTGTTCAATCTATATGTAGAACATGTCATACAAAAAGCCAGATTAGATTCAACTGAAGGAGGAGTGACAGTCAATATAGTATAGGCATCTGTCAGTCTCGAAAGACTATGGTATCGTGTTCTGTATAGAAGTCCTAAAGCAGCAACTAGTGTGGCTAAAAAAGCCAGTTCTAGAGTAACAATCCCTTCCACATTGAGGAAAAATACAGTTGGTCCCCTGCCCAGTCCTTAGATTTTGCTGTTTCCGGGACTCTCTTTTCCTCTGCCTGTTGAACAGTATCCCATTGAATTGTAGAAGGTCATGCCGTATCTTTTTCCTCCAGGCTGAACATTAGGAGGTCAAGGTTTCCCATCTGTTAAGGTCCATTCCCAATGTCTTCAGATCCCTCTTGCAGATATCCTTACATCCCAGCTGTGGTCTCCCTCTGGGGCACTTTTCCTGCACTAATTCTCCATACAAAAGATCTTTTGAAATCCACGCATCAGCCAATAAGAAACATCAATAATTATAATATGCAGATGACACCATCTTGCTGGCCAAAAGCGATGCACACATGAATCAGCCATGTCACCAGGTGATGCATTCTCCTGAGATCCCTTTGTGCATCTGAAAGAGATGGTCTGCTTTCTCCCATGTGTCCAATGGGTGGGTATGGAATGATCTTCAGTTGGGTGTTGTTTTGACCAGCCTGATAGCATTCTAGAAAAATGTGAACAATTTCCAACACTCTGTTTTAGAACAATGGGACCTGCCAGAGACAAGATTAACATTTGTTTTGTTTGCTAGATCCTGTCTACTGTGGCTTTTCTTTATTCCCACTCACAGCAAATAAACCTCCCCTCTATCAAATAAAGGATCCCAGTCAGTAACCCCTACCCTCTTCAAATTAACAGTAACACCTGGTCTTAAAATAGATAGGTAACTGTTCAAAGGGAAAGAATGGACAGCATAGGGAGGGGAAACTGTAATGATCAGTCACCCTTCTCTTCCAAGAGAAAAAGGCTATAAGCCATGTTACAGTTTATAATCTCTGAGTGGAAGAAATGCAGACCATAGTCCAAAATATTCATAGATACATAAATATTTGCTCCTTGGCATTTTACTTAAGTGGCTGCTATTGTGACTAATAATAATCTGTTATTATAATGCAGTTAGATCAAAAGAGAGCTAAACCCCCCTCTTCCCACCCCCTGGAAAGTAGAGAAAGCAACTGTGCTTCCTCTAACATGGTTAGAATAGATAATTTGTATCTTTTTTTATAAGTAGAAGTTTTGGAAAAGATAGGCTTTTAAAGCCTTTATCATCCCCAAGTATGTATGAGTATCCCCAGAAGATCTGCATGAAATTATAAACCCATGAGCTGCCACTCAGCTCCAGAAAGGAGACAGGTTTACAGCATTAATACCACCACACACTCAGATAAACATTGTTCCTAGTCGTGGAATGGGAGTGGAATGAGTCTCTGGTTCCAATTCAGATCCTTCTGCTTCTTCAGAGTGAATCAGAATTGAACTTGGAATTGCTGTGCTTCTCCAGAGGTCTAGGAGGAGGGTCCAGGTGAGGGGTTTACAACTCTCAGAGCAAGCAGTGAGGAAAAAGGCCCAATGGTGGTGGTGGTGGTGATGATGATGTGTCTGTGTGTGCGTGCGTGCGTGCGCACGCGCGCGCACATGTCCTGTGCTTCTCTGTTTGAAGATCTGCGGTACAACTTCCAATCCACAGCTACTTTAGCTGCAACCTCAGGCTATGTCCACACATCCAAAATGTCTCTCCACTTTCTTGCATTTTGTATTTTGCGGAAGGTTGCATGGTTTTGTCACTTGACTGATATTGTGTGGCAAGACCTCTGAGTGCAGTCTCATATTCTTTAGCATGAAATGATGCACAATCGGTACCTACATAAAAATTCCAACCACCAGCCACGACAAAATAGAGGAATAATCAAGGCACTTGTTGACCGTGCAAACCAAAACTGGGAAGCTGAATTCCTCAACACTGAACTCAGCCACCTGAATTGGGCCCTACTGGCAAATGGCTATTCCAAGAAAGAAATCAAAAGAGCCATCAAGCAGAAAAAACAACACCAAACTAAAGAAGAAAAACAGCCCTCAACAAAAAATGTATTTCTGCCATACATAAAAGGAGTCAAGGACCACATAGACAAAGTGTTGAAAAAACACAACCTACAAACAGTATTTAGACCGACCACAAAAATACAACAGATACTATGGCCAGCACAAGGAAAGAGGAACCCACTCTCCACTGAAAGAGTGTACTGGATTCCACTGGCCAGGTATATATTGGGACTACAAAGTGTAACATCCAGTCCAGAATCAAAGAACATGAAAGACACTGCAGGCTAAAACAACTAGAAAAATCAGCAGTAGCTGAACACAACCTGGACATGAAATCCTCTTCCAGGACACAGAGGTACTGGACAACACTACCAATCACTATGTCAGACTGCACAGAGAAGCCACTGAAATCCACAAATATAAGCACAGTTTCAACAAAAAAGAAGAAAGGGTAAAAATCAACAAAGCCTGGCTTCCAGTACTAAAGGCTGCAGAGTGCAAAAAAGGCCAAAGCTCAGTGACTCCCATCCTGCCATAAGCAAAGGTGATCAGTTCACACAACAGAACAACTAACGACACTCATCAACTGCATATTAGGATAATTGTTATCCCTGATTACATTGAAACTTCTTAATCCCTCCATCACAATACAATGACTAACACCTATTATCCCGCATTTCCCACACTCACTCTGTATCTCAGAGCTTAGAGGAAAACTCAGTTCCCTGAGCTCCTTGCCACCTGAAGATGCCAGCCACAGAGTCTGGTGAAACGTCAGGAAGAAAAACTTCAAGAGCACGGCCAAACAGCCCAAAAAACTCACAACTATCAGATCCCGGCTGTGGAAGCCTTTGAGAATACATCGAAGCACAATTGTTTGTTCACATGGCCTCAGATTTTCATACACAGATTTGGGGTGATGGTGCCTTCTCTCCTGATTCATTGCTATCAGTGGGAAGAAGCTGGCCAGCCACTGTATTGCCCATCATGATGCATAACTGGTGGTGCTAGGGGTCCGTGTTTCAAGCCACACCATTCTTTTTCTCTTCTCTGATTTCTCTGGTGTAGTCTGTGGACATTAATGGTTTCAATAATTTGCTGATGGCTTTGCAAGAATCCCCCTTAAAAATCCTATGAAATCAAGAGGATCCTTTATTGATTTCATCTATCTGCCTTTTACTTTCTTCCCACTCCTCCCACTACACTCTTGCTGGAAAACCTGGCCCAAGTCATCCACCTCTCAATATGGTGGTGGTGGCGGCAAAGGAGGCAGGGGAGGAAAAGATAGGGATGCGGTGGCAGCAGTGGGAAGGAGGTGGTGGGGCCAAACATTTTGCTGGTTAGAGAAGGTTCATGTCCTCCAGTTTTAAGCCTGAACAAATGAATTTCCTGGTTCATTTTTGTGTTTGTGCCTATTTCTAGTCTACTAATTCCTAGTGAATGCAACCGCCCCAACTTTAGGACACCACAAGACCACATTCCTTATCTATGGTATGAACTTTGACATCTCATATAATGGGAAATGATGGAATGGGGCGCACTATTGTTACAATTTAAGGACTAACGGATTTATTCTAGTATAAACTTTGGTAGATACAAACGGCTTCTTCAAGGGAATAATGGGTTATTTACAATTGGCATCTATATGTTAAAGTAGCGTTGTCTGGAAGCTACGCATAGTAAGAATTCCCTTGCTTGATCTTTAATGGCTGAAGGGATGCAGAAAGTCCAGGCAGTGGAAATCTGCCACTGGAGATGGGCACGAATCAAAAAAATGATGTTTCATTTTTTCGTTTTTTCATTGTGGGTCCCATTTTGGTTCGTTTTCATTTTTTGTGAATTTTTTGAAAAAAAATGTATTTTTTTCTTTTTTTCTTTTTTCTTTTTTACCCGCTTTTTGCACGATTTAAAGCATTTCCGTGCGCGGGCATCCCCCAACACCCCAGACCAGAGGGAAAACACTAACAAAAATGATGCTGGCAGAGACACAGTATAGACTAAGTACGCAGGGAGGCTGCAAAGGCAGCGGTGGGTGTTGCCCAGGGCATAAGGCAGCCGCAGAGTGACTGCACTGTGGGGCAGGGGAGGGTACTCACCAAGAGGTATGCACACAGACAGGGAGGCTGCAGGAGAAATCTCTTCTTTCTCTTCCCTAAGAGCCAGGCTGCAGCCAGCAGGAACACAGAGACACACACCTGCCTGGCTGGCCTAAAGTAATGAGTTGCAGAGACAGGAATTCCACCCTAACTCCCACCGCAGACTGGAAGGAGGACAGGGGCTGCTAGAGCTTTTTATGCTCTCTGTGGCTGCCACACCTACCCAGTCTGTAACCTGTGCATGCTATTGGTTGAAATTATCCAAGAATTTACATGATCCCATCACATGGCTTGCATCCATTTTGTGGCTGGAATCCATTTTGTGTCATCCTTAAAGGGAAAAGAAAAAATACATCACGATAGGAGAAAGACAAAAACAAACGTTTTAAGGACCCCAACCCCCTGGTACGTAATAATTTCAAATAATTATCACTGCATTTTTACGGATATCCAGGGCGTTTTAAAACCCAAGAAATCAATATTAGGCATCTGGGAGCCATTTTGGGTCGATGTCCCCCAGCTCCCCTTTAAGGAAAAAAATACAGTGATCTGAGAAAAGACATAAATGCACGTTTTTAAGGACCCCAACCCCCCGGTAGGTATTATCAGGCAGAATAAATAATTATCGCTGGGTTTTTACAGATATTCAGGACATTTCTAACATTTAAAAACAGCTCATTTCATTGCGTGTCGCTGTTAACGAAAACGAAGCGTAAAGAACCTCGTTTTTGTGGTTCTGTTCGGTTTGTTCCAATTTCATCACAATTTTCATTATTCATTTTGTTACATGATGAAATGAATAATGAATAACATCTCTATGTATGACCCACTACAAAACTGGCTGATAGTACAGAAATCATTGTAATAGTGAGGAAATAATCATTTGCTTAAGCCATAGGAGACAAAGCTGAAGCTCTTGATAAACTGTAGTTCAGCAAGTTTATGTTGAAATGTACCTTAAACTTCCTTTGTTTATTAAAAATCTCAAGAAAAAGAGCAAAAAAGGGTCTGACTCCTAGGAGGTCAAACTGTTTGTTGAACATTCTGATGTCAGATCTGCGTCCATTTATTCCAGAGACTGGCATATAAAAAAAGAGAAGGCTGGAAAAATGATGGCAGGTTTCTTGTTGAGGGATGAGCTGGCATACAAACCAACAACACTATGATATTATTAGGCTTTTCAAAAATAGTGTCAAAGTAGACCGAGGAGGTGGAGTTTGTACAGGCACCTATTACACTGACTGGCTCCTGTTTCTGCCATCTTTGTTTTGTGGTGTATTGTTGCCGGTGGGTAGGTTTCAGGAGTGGAATGCCAACATTGTAACTTGTGAACCTGGTTGCACAAGCAGTAGCTGCAACAGTTTAAGGACTGAGAGGGAAAACTCCTTGTTGGATTGATATGAATCTTTCCTAAGCCCCAAGAGTTGTACAGAGCCTGGAAAAATTCCCCACAGATTTGTACGATATAGCGAAGGCAGTGGAAAATGCAAGCTCAAGCAATAATGGCAACCCCCACTGCAGCTCCTCGGCACATTTTTGCCACCTAGCAAATCAATAAACCTTAGTGGAGTTTTCCCCTCCCCTGTGGTTTTAGGTTACCATATTACTTAGTGAGCTGGCCTTAATGCACTGAGGGGCACATATGTTGAGGGATACAGAAGAAGCTGAATGTATGTTTGCAATAAATTAGGAAAGTAATGGATGAATCCCAGTTGCTTTTAGATTTTTTGCTTCAAATTACAGTATAACGTTTAATATGAAATACAAACAAAAGAGACTATAAAAACAAATGAAGCCAACTAACAAGCATGATTAAGCTGGAGTATGTCTCAGGTTTTCTTTATGTCCCTAGTGTTAACTTGTGGTTCTACACATTTCTGACGTTATTTTGGAATTATTTTGTAATCTATGTCATAGAGAAAGCCATAGAGAAAACTATAGGGACTGGTTCTTGTCAACTGCCTGGTATATTCATACCTTTAAGGGGAGCTGGGAGAAAGAGAATCTAAACACATTCAGTTTGGGGCAGATTTCAGAAAGAATAGTTGCAGCCTATTTCATTGTGTATGAGCCTATGACCATCTTGAGCCTATTTAGGTAAGTGTTATGTTTCTTTAAGTCAGCTGCTGCTCTGTGTTCCAGGAAAATTTAACAAACAGTATTTGCGGAAGGGAGCTGCCTAGATGCCCTGAGCACATCCGGTCTTGCCTGACCTCAGAAGTTAAGCAGGGTCAGGCCTGGCTAGTACTTGGATGGGAGACCACCAGGGAATACCAGGTGCTGTAGGCGCCTGGAGTAGGAACTGGCAAACCAGTCCAGTAGAGCTCCATAGACATGGGATCATGAAGAGTCGGTCACGACTGCAACGATAGAACAGTAACAATTTACGGAAGGCAGCCACATACAAGAGTTTTTGCAGAAGGCAGTTTCCATAGACAAAAGTGCCTTGAAAAATTGCTAGTAAGGTCTGTACCATTACAAGACACCATGTTGACCGGTGCATTGTGCAGCATCCAACCTGTTTCAGTTCTTGTAAGCTGCCTTGGGTTCTTGTAAGGAGAAAGGTAGAGTAAAACTATTTTAAATAAATAAATGAAGAAAAACTGCTTTGCAGTCACATTGGACTGCATGAGCTTCAGAATATTCCACAGTTGGATAGAAATATACAGGAGGAAGGAGGAAACTAGTCAGACCAGCAAGCCAAGACTTCACTTCTCTCAGGAAAAGAAAAATACTTCCAAAATATAAAAAACAAGTCAGTGACCTGCTTAATCCCTTAACTGCTTGTTCTGCCTGGCTCTTCTCCTAGATTTTCAGAAGCAACTGGGCCAGTAAAAGATACTGTATTTTGCTTCCCGAGACAGAGAAGCAAATGCCCACCCTCATCTTATGTAATGCCAGCCAAGTTGTTTCAACATTTGAGGCATACAATCAGGCAAGTTGCCTCTCTCCTTCCCTGGCTGTAAAAAATACTATGATATCAAATAACTTACAATTCTTTCAAAACACCCAGAACCCGTTGTCTGAGAGTTCTGCCTTGTTCTATTTGATGCTGGGGCAGCTCTGTGAGAAGCTGTCAAAGCTATGTTACTAGACATCGTCCTAACTCAACTGAGAGTTGAGTTGAGAACTGCATTAATTGTTCCCAAAGGGATCCTATAAATGACACTCTAGTTGTTTTAGTTCTCCCAGGTCTCCTAAAAGTCAAAGCATGTCCAGATTCTGAGGTTTTAGATGTTTTTTTATTTCAAAGCATTTCCACAAATATAAACTCTGTTTGCTTTGAGATATCCATTCCCTGCTAAATATGTCAAAGGCTTTTGTTTGTAGAGAAGGTGGCAAATAAGCAGATAAGGCTTATTTAAGCACTCCTGCAAACAATGATCTAGATTTGTTTCACTTAACTTCTGGTGATTCAAGGTCAGACCAAACACCAAGGGGAGACAGATGGTAATTACAATTTTATTTTATTTTATTTACATTTTGCAGGGTTTTTTTTTTTTAAAGAAGCAGTAACTCACTACACTATGACAATGTTGCTTTAAAAAAACAACCCTATATATTCTCATTGTTCGGGAAAGGATTTCTGTTTGGTTGCCTGAGGGAGGGGAGGGAAACCCCTAAATTGCTTATAGAGCTGCTTTATCTCCATTTTTGGAAGTTGTTGCCTCTATCCTGTGGTGCATGGCCATTCCACATACATCATTTTGCATTCCCACCTCATAAATGTAAGGCTGGCCAAGGAAAGTTATTCCACATGCCTTACTAATTTTAAACCGACAGCTTGTTTGGCTGGGCCTGTGTGTTTGAGCTTTCATTTTATTGTCTTTTGCTATCAATAGAATTTGTTCAAATGTCCCTGGGCCACGCAAAAGTGGGATTCACTGTTCCAGGCACAGAAATCTTTGTCCCTAGACTGGACCACATCTGTGTCTTTGTAGTCTTGTGACTTGAATGAGCATAGCAGGTGACACATCACCGAGAGAAGTTCTGAGGGCTTTAATGCATGGTCAGACTAAGTGCTTTCCCTTCAGTTCGGTATGTATATTCATCTACAAGTCCATGCATTCAGCCAGTGAGTCATATCAAGGTTTTAAAATAGCCTTGCCAAAGAGGTTGCAAATGGGAATGCTGCCCTCCTGTTAAAAAGGTCTAAACTTTCCTGTACTGCCTTCATGAAGTGCAAGCTTCTATAACACTCCCACTGGGCTTTCCCACAGCAGGAGAGCATGGCTGTTCTGTATGCAGAATCTCCTTTCTGAAAATATTTTTACTGCTCTATCATGGTGTTGTTGCTTACGAGTACCTTTTTCCAACCATCAGTAAAAGTTGGGGTAGTGGTGACGGCTCAAGACAACTTCCAAGGCATTTCAGGTTAACCCAAATGAAAAGCAAACAAATGAAAGAGACACTCTTTCTTTTTGTTTCAGGTTCTTTTGGTTGGTTCTGATGGGGAGCCTCTGAAAGCCAATCATTTGGGCTTCCCAAAAGAGGGTCCAAAACTGCAGGCAGGCTTCTGTTGGGTTTCCTCTATATCAGGTGATCTCCATTTGATCCATGCATGTAAAGTCCTTCCTCTCCTTCCTTTGGCACTGCCATTCGTCCCACTCCCTCTCTGCTCCTTGCTTTGCCCCTCTTGGCAGCCCCTGCCAGCCTCAGTCTTTTGCCTCACCTCTCTATCCCTCACTACTAGGCTTTTTTGGACTAGCTTCAGAACTCCGAATGGGAAACATTGGCCAAAAGAATGTGAAGCATGTGGGCGGTTTCTCCTTCCTGCCAAGAAAACTCCATGGACAAGGGGTCACGAAGAATCAGTCACAACTGTAATATTATTTATTTATTATTTATTTGTTGCATTTATATACCGCCTCATCTTCCTATAGGAACTCGGGGCGGTGAACAATAAAAACGAACAGGGAAGACAAGCATAAAAATGAGCAGGGAGCAATAAAAGTGGGGAGGAACCATATCTCCCCCCCACAACAGAACACAACACACACACACGAAGAGTGGTGTAGCATGAGGCTGCCCCATGAGGACAGTGACACCATGAGCATGCGTTTCACCAGAAGTATTCTTATTTCTTTTAAAGGAAAACTTTAAAGCCAGCCTTTAGCTGCAGCAGTACAAGAAAAGGAAAAAAATACACAGTCTTTGCTTATGGACTGATGAAAGCTATAATCCAGAAGAAAGGACTCCTTATTCAAACACTAAAAGGCAACAACCAATTCAGTGCAGGGACCTGGGGAGAGCTGTTGTTTTGGTGGCAGCAGACACACCTAGGGAAAGTGTATATCACATTATAGCCTTACATATACCAATTTGAGAGAGTGAATTATTAAGTTATGCTGATATGACAGAAAATGGGTGGTAAGGAGAAATGGGCAGAAACTGGAGGTCAAACAGATATTCTGCAGTTCAGCAACCCACCCCCTCCCAAAGGTGTAGCTAGGGCTTCCAGATCCCAGGGCAAAAGTCTGTTTTTGCACCCCCCCACAAGGTGTGAATCATAAGGGGGGTTGTTGTGCGGCAGGTACTGGGCCATGGTGGTGGCCATGGTGGGGGGCAGCCACTGCCGTTGCTGCCGATGGGGTCGAGATGGCTGGGGTGTGCTCAGCTCTGGATCTCATCTCACTGGGGCCCTCTTGGTGGCAGGGCATACGTTAGAGTCCTGGTTCGGCCCCATGCGCAGCCCCTCCTCTGCACGCACCCCATTGGCTCCACCACCCACGACTGGCAGCCGGCACCGCATCTCCACAGGGCGCCCCTGGTGATGAGGAACACCCTCGCCCCAACTGGAGGCACCAGGCCTGGGATTGGCGCATGGGGAGGTGAAGCAGGCAGCCCTGATTTGAGCTCTGTGCTCGGGTCTTCTGCCACATGGGCCACCCACTGGACCCGCACCTGCCCCGCCAGATGCCACGGACTAGCTTCCAAAATCAGGTGAGATCGGATGTGCTTAGGTAATCTAGACAGGGGATATGATAGCTATGTTTAAATATTTGAAAGGATGTCATATTGAAGAGGGAACATGTTTGTTTTTCATGGCGTCAGAGACTAGGACAGTGTTGGCGAACCTATGGCACGGGTGCCAAAGGTGGCACTCTGAGCCCTTTCTGTGGGCACCTGACATCACCCCTTCACAGCCACCTGTATTCAGGTTAAATTGCTGTATTGGCACTTTGTGAAAAATTAGTGGGTTTTGAATTGCAGTCTGGGCACTCAGTTTCAAAAAGGTTTGCCATCACTGGACTAGGGCTTGGGGCAATGTTACCAAACTACAGGAAAAGAGATTCCATTTGAACATTAGGAAAAACTTCATGATGGTTAGAGCTGTTCGGCAGTGGAATATGCTGCCACGGAGGTTGGTGGAGTCTCCTTTGGAGGTTTTTAAGTAAAGGCTGGATGGCCATCTGTTGGAAACACTGTGATGGGGGGTTCCTGCATGGCAGGGGGTTGGACTGGGTGGCCCTTGAGGCCTCTTCCAACTCTATGATTCTATGATTCTATAATGGCGGGCACATGTTATTTCCTGTGTATCACATAGGCAGGTCCTAAGTTACATCACAGCTTAGCATCCAATTATGATCTTTCATTCAATTTGTGGAAGTAGGCAATCAACATAAGAAACATTCAACAGAGAAAACAAATCTCAAGAAAACAAATCTCATCTTTAACACCACCTGTTAAAGATGGTGCCATAAATAATACATTATCATCACCTTGAGTGAATCTCTCTCTCTCTCTCTCTCTCTCTCTCTCTCTGTTTTATTTTATTGTTGCTGAATGGTGGTTGTTGGCAGTATCTGATGGGTGAAAGTTTGTACAGCGTCACTGAGAATTTTTCAGATAAATCTATACACCTTTGGTGGATATTTTTTTGTGCAGGAAAGTTCCTAACATCAGCACATCCCACCTCTCTTCATCACACCACCTTTGATGTTGGTCTTGAATAGTTGTGTTTTTCCTTTCAGTAATG
Source organism: Phrynocephalus versicolor (assembly GCA_023846285.1). Lineage (NCBI taxonomy): Eukaryota > Metazoa > Chordata > Lepidosauria > Squamata > Agamidae > Phrynocephalus > Phrynocephalus versicolor. The sequence continues at coordinate 6,924,437 of JAHTLZ010003518.1, read as the reverse complement.
GATCCCCCCTTTCTTTATAGTATATGAGCTTGCAGGTAACATCCTTCTAACATTCTCTTTTCATGTCCTTTGCAGGTAATGCTGTATCAGTCTGACTACTTAGGTCTTTATTCCCCCTGATTAGTATTATTAGTATTATTACAAGAGGTGAGGTGATATTTATGACTCAGTTACAGCCACAGAGCTACATTCTCTCTTGTCAAAATACTGCACATTTTATATAAACACACACACACACAGAGTATTCTTTGATCACTAGAGTTTCATGCCCAGATTTTGCTCTGCAGTAAATGTGTTTATAAAATGACAATTGGACAAATGAGAAGTAACACCCTATTATCTATTGAAGTTTATACACTCTCTTCTTTGATCTAGGGATTTGCTGTTCTCCAAAGGTACATTCTGTCTTGTTTTCCCTTACCAAGTCCTCCACATAAAAGCCAGAAACAAAGGATGGAGCATCTGTCCACACTAAAGGCAAAAGGGTATCTCCTCCTCCAGCGTTCAGTGCCATCTACATGAAAAATCAGCCCTGTTTGCAAAATTATGCTGTCTTCCTATTAATCTGTTATTAGATAATCTGCCAAATGTGGACTGAGGCAAGTATGTGTTAGAATAAACAGACTCGCTTTCCCCTCTTATGGGTACGCCAGCTCGAGATATCAACTCTGCCTCTCGGTCAGCCAGGCTTCAAGTGTTACATACAATGGCAGCTTCCCCAATATGTTATTGGATAGTCCCACCAACTCCTGTGAAAAGAAATGATTGGCCAGATTAACCCTTGGAGCTCTCAGACAAGGCTTTGCTCTGAGTCATAACCATAAATTTTCAGTGAAGATGGGGGAGAAACCAGCCAGAACATATGAGACCAGTCTTTCCTGAGGAATCATCTGCCCTGATAAGTTTTCAGGAGATTTTGAAAGGAAAACCTTTTCATCAATGGCAACAATGCAGTGAATGGGTACAATGGATTTCTTTGCTGTAAAATCTAGTTGGTAGTAACTGATGGAAATCCAGATGCCTTACCCATGTCCCCTGTGTTCTTCTTTCCTCTGTCTTGACATTTCATACCCCATTTTGAGCTAATATCTTATTTGCTTTAGCCTATGATTTTAATTGCTGTGGTAAAAAAACATGGAAGACAAAGCAAGAGTCACTGCCAGTGAATTCAGGACTCATTCAGGTCTCACTGGTTATGCCCTGTTTCCAGCCCAGAATGGGTTGTAATTTCTTCTTTCCTCTAATGAGGAAAGAAAAGTCCCAATTTGGAATGGAGGTTTTCTCAGGGAAATTCATTTTGGCCTGATGTGCCTCTGACCCAAACATAATTCAGTTCAGTTGTGTTGACCAGACTTGATCAGACTGTGTGTTTCTGCACATATCTGCATATTTCTTAGCTGAACTGCTTAAAATGTTGTTTTATCCAAAAGGTGCCAATTTAATGGGTAACTTTGATGGATGTTTTTTGAAACAGCAGGGAGAAAAAGATGAGCTACAACACAGTTTGCATCTAAACCAAGGAGGTTGAATGACATGTGCCTCAGCTCTTTGGAAAAAAATGAGTGGGAGAAAATGGATCAGGAATTGAAAAGCTGCTAGAAAAGAGTTTTACTTTTCCTCTCCTAGGGATGTCTCAACATAAGAGGAAGACACAGGGATCTTCAACATCAAGGTTAACCAGAAAAGGAGATTTAAAAGCAGATAGTTTCCTCAGACACAGGGTGAGGCTTTATTGAGCAGAATCTACTGGAAGAAATAATGCAAAAAAAGGCCAATTAAAGCCTGAAAAGCAGTCTGTGGCAGGCTCCATTCAACACAAGATAAAAGTGCTAAAGCTGTAATGCTCCTGCTAGCAGGGGCAATGCCATACATGGTAGGACTGTCCCTTCAACATCACACCCACCATTTCTCTCTGCCCTTAGTGTCAGTGCATATACACACAGTACAAGAAGCATTTTAACAGGTAGCTAGGAGGCATGTTTAGGATTTGGAACTCATTACATCCATATATTGCTGGAATTATTTATTTATTTATTTATTTATTTATTTATTTATTTATTTATTTATTTATTTTGCTGCTCATCTGCCTGCAGTGGCACAGGGGAGAAATGGGAAGAGTCAGCATCATGCAGCATTTCTACGCAGACTGTGCAGGTATGCTCTCAGCATGCATGTCAACTCATGTACGTATGTTCTGAGAGTACAGACTGTGGCCTTGGTCAAACTTCCACAGTCCCACAGCAGCCCCAGAAGAAGGGAATTGTAAAACACTTCTGAATACTCTAGACCTGGAAAAAACCAGGAAAGGATCACGCCTTAAGTCAAAATTGACTTGAAGGCACATCACTTATTATTGGGTCTTCGAAGCAGGGCAATAACATCTCTTAACACGGACTGGGCTCACTGATTCACATACCCTCAGAATTATTCAACAGAGGAATTTTCTGGAAGGCCCAAGAATCAGAAGATACACAACAATGATATTGAGCACTAACACAAATCACACTAGGGTGGCATAAAATGGCAAACCAGTGCCATTTTTTAAAAATTGTTTCTGAAACAATTTCTGAGGAAAAATTAATTTTCTCATGCACAGAGACAAAGGGGAGAAGGAATAACTGAGGGAAGTCATACTGTGCAGGGAAAATACAGTGAAAGGATAGATTTAGTAATGGCAGAAATTACACATTGGACTATCTTGAAGAGAAGGCAAGGAGGAGTATGGCAACTGGGTTGGGACTAGGGCAAAGGAAGGATAGTATTGGGCAGAGGGCTATGTAAAGCATAGATTAACAAGGATCTTGGTTCAGAATTTAGGACAGATAATGAGCTAATAGGATTCTCTGGCTAAATTTCTGGATTTGGGGAAGTGTGTATAAACAAGTGATTTTAAACACGTTTGAAGAAGGCTTTGGTAAATGCAGCTCAGATTCAGGCTCATCTGATCACCACTGCCTAATTTTATCCAGGGATTGGTTACCCTCTCCTGTTCTGAGGCACTATAACATACACACCTTCTTCTAAAGAAATTTCCAGTTGAACCAGTAATTCTGTACATTGCATATTTGTGCTGTCAAGTGAGAACTGACTTATAGCAACTCAGATAGGGCTTACAAGACACGTGGGATATTTAACGAGTGGTTTTACCAGTTCCAAGCTTTCTCCCTACTCCACCCCACTGATGGGCCTATATCTCATGAGCCCAAGTTCATCCCTTTATTCTCTATGCTACACAGGATAGCCCATACTACATATTGTGGCTGGGAGATTCTCTAGGTTGAAGTCCCAAGTAGTAATTTTTACAAGTTCAGCATCTTGGATGTTTGACAGATCTGCATCTTAACATTGTGATCCTATACCTGCTTGTAGCCTAAAAATGCAATCAAAATAACAACAAATATTGCTTCCACGGGTTATGTATTTAAAATCTGAGGATGTAGTCAAATTTCTTTTTTGTAAATATTAATATAAGAGATTTCTCTGAAAATTACTTATTTGCTGAACAACACTTTCGCAAGTAGGAAGAAGTCTGTGTTCTAGAGATTATTCTAGGCAAACTGTATTTTAGTATGAAACAGAAGCATTAAAATGTCTCTTTCACTCAGAGAAGGAATAGGAAAGGGTTATAAAGAACTGGACAACATCATTTTTAAAACCTTGAGGCTGTTCTTTACCTTTAGAGAAGAAATGATCCTTAAAAACCCAAAACCTTTAGTGCCTCTGGGGAGTTCTTAATGGAATGTTAGTTTTTCTTCCAGAACAATCCATTAGAGGACAAAGGGCTGAGCTATAAATTCTCCAGCCTGCTGGTGGAGATTTTCCATGGTAGGGCCTTGCTTTCAGTGATATGAAACTATTTCTCTGCTTTGCTCTTCTGCCATTCTGTCCTCAAATCACCAGCAAGTGCCAGATGAAAGTTCATGAAGATCCTAAGATAATTGGAGTTTTTGACATCTCTTTTTTCACATTTTCCTTTGCCCAGGACCTGAACGTTTGCAATTTCAGTACTTGATAAATTTTTCAGGAGATTCCCTACTAGACATATAAGTAATACAGCAATTTGCATAGATTTGAAATTGTGAATCAGCCTTAAACAAAGCTGAACATGAATAAAGAGAAGGGAAAAAGGCATAGTGTTTAGAGAATATATGAAAAGTTCAGAAAGAGGGAAGGGGAATCGTCATAATAAAGGCAATAGAAACTACAGTATTTTACCCTGTGTCCATATAAATAAAAAGAAATATTGGAGGAACTATAAGAGTACATGAAGATTCTCAGCATTCCAATTTTTGCTCCAGAAAACCAAACATGTGGTGTCAGTGAAGTCATATGCCCAGAGTATGTGGTTAGTGTTTCTTCAGTTGGGTGTGATTTACAAGGATTATCCAGGAATGTGAGACTGAAATCTGGAATTGACTTATCATCCCACCCCCACTGCTCTCAGTTCAGTGTGAGTGGAAACACCTGCATGTCGGTAACTGACACATGTTAAGAATATTTGGGATCTATGAACAGAGTCTAGCAACCTAATGATTAGTTTCTGGCTACTGGAGAAGAAGAGGTACCATCCTTGGAGTTCCTAGTAAGGCATCAGATGTCTCTCTCCTTAGAGTAACTATGAAGGAGCAAACTGCTACTGCTTAAAACTATTGAAGCCCCTTGATGCCTTCTGTGTACTGGTTATGCTTGTCAATTAATCAAATATTAAAACAAGCATACATCTTTATTGATCTCTCCTTCAAAATGAATCCAAAACAGGAATGGACTTCCCTTAGAACTAGGCATGGGCCTTTCATTTCGGAATGGGTCTGTTTCCGAAACAAATCACAGCAGCACAAGTACTGTTTGGAACTTGGACCCACCATCCAAAATGAAATCACCCATTGATTTACCTTGCCTTACCTTGTGTGGGGTGATACTCCAACCAGGAAATAGCCTCCGGTGTGTCATTGTTCCTTCTCCCTGGCGCTGGCCAATCAGGAGCTGTGCAGGGACACGCATCATCCCGCCTCCCTGTCTGATTGTATTCTCCTGTTATCTCTGGGATGTGCAAATAGTCTTCATATGTTTGGGAAATAATTGCCTTTGGTGCTGCTTGGCATCCCAGGATGTTGCTCTTGCAGTTGACTGTATTTTACATAGCTGTCATGCAATTGATAGGACCCGAGAAAAGACATGCATTGGTTGTATTCAACATAGCTGTCACACAGTTGCAGTCAGCATTTAACAATATCAGGCAGTCAGCAACAGAGTTGATGGTAAGTAGACTTGAAGTAAAAAGCAAATGCTATCAGCTAACAGTTTAGTATTTTCATAAAAAAATCTTATTTATTAAAATGTTCAGTTAAATTTTAATTACAGAATTCAAATATTACATTTAAACAATGCTTGGAAGCAACTAATTACATGTGATATTATACTTGTTACTTTTGAATGCTGTATAATGTAACCCGTAGTTACAAAGGTAATTTGTAGGCTTAATGAGTGGCACCTACTGTAAGGCTGCTTTCACAAGACCACTGAAATCCACTGGAAACTTAAATGCGGATTCCCCCCCCTCTAGTGGTCACGTGGTTGATATTGCATTTCCTGTGTTCCCACCCTCCACTCTGAATCTGTGTTTCTGTCTGCTGTGGACTAATGGGGGAAGGAGAAAAAAAATGCAAGCTGACCCTCCCACCACCTGCCCAACATGCTTCCTCCGGTCCACAGCAGCTAGGATGGGAAGCCCATTAGGGATTCCTGTCTGTTAAAAGAAAAAAAAACATGGATGGTGGAAAAGGGCCAGGCATGCACCACATGGGGCAGGGAGCGTCTGCTAGCTATGTGACTATGACGAATAGGTTCTGCCATACCGGTATCCTGTACTTGCCAGTTCAAAAATCAATCAATCAATCAACAAAAGGCACCAGAACGGGGACGAAAGGGTTTTTGTGTGGATTTTACATTTCCCCATGGACTTGTGCTTAAAATCAGCATCGGAACAGCGACAAGGATTTTATCACCTCAAGACCAGGTACTTGTAAAATGCGCTGGGTTGCGCTTAAATGGGCGTGGTCGCAATTTTTTAAAAAATCCACTGCTCATGGGAAAACGATTTTATACTCCGCATCTGCAAGCACTTTACAGTGTATTTTAGTGGTCGTTTGAAAGCAGCCTAAGTTCCACTTGTTTCCAACAAGTAAAAACCTGATTGTTTCTACATTTTTTTTCCCATCCACACTAAAAAGCTTGAGAAATATTTTTGGGTTATGTCATTTTACAAATATCTCTTAAGATACTGCATCAAAACCGCCCACAGATGTTCCAGATATTTTTCAGGCTTATTGATGAGTGAAACTTGTGCAAATAAATTACTTGTGCATGATAGCTAGGCACCAAGTTTCTTTTAAAATATAATATCCAGAACATTTAAAGATCAAACAGAGCTCTTAAAATTCAAAACCTTTACGCAGAGATATTAGTAACTTCTGAGATTTTATTTTAGCTGCCTCTGAAACAGCAGTAACAGCCCTGGATGACATATCAAACTTTCAGTACAAGCGTGCTGAAAAGAACTTCTTTGGGGTCCGCTAGATAAAAAGTGTTCTGCTTATATACCACCCCATACCACTACAAATAGTCTCTGGGCGGTTTACAATTTTAATTACAGTGTGGAGGCTACACATTGCCCCCCCCCAGCAAGCTGGGTACTCATTTTACCGACCTCAGAAGGATGGAAGGCTGAGTGAACCTTGAGCCTGCTACCAGGGATTGAACCCAGGTCGTGAGCACAGTTTTACCTGCAGTACAGGCATTTAACCACTGCGCCACAGGGCTCAGATAAATCTATTGTTTTGATACAACTTTTTTGGGGGGGGGAGTTCAGCTGGCCTGTCGCAGGGCCTGTCACCTAGCCTATAGCACCTGGTATTCCCAGGAGGTCACCCATCCAACTACTAACCTGACCTGACTCTGCTTAGCTTCCTATAAAACTATAATATGCAGAGATCCAAGGCAATTATCAGCATTAAGGAATGTTGTTTAAAATAAAAAAGATACTATATATACAGTGATCTGGGACAACCCTTTATAGTAAGGAAAGTAGTGTTGTTGCAGGGAGCCCTGTGAGGCCATCTTTCTTGCATTAGATTCAGAAAATCCAGAGTTAAGCATTCCCAAAGACTGCTTAAGAGGCTCCATCAAAGTTATTCTTATTGTCGCTGTCCTTGTCATTAAAATATTTGCCCTAATATTCAGCTGAAGGCTACCCTACTCTAATTTAAGTCCATTAGAACAAGCTTTGCTCCCTGGACAGGAGAGAAGGCATCTTTAAACGCTTCCATGTGATGTGATTCACACATCTGTGCTCTATCATATCTTTCCAGACTACTACACATATCTAGTACCCACATCCTTCAGTTTTGCTCATAGAACCTGTTTTCCACACTTCTGACAATCTTTGTTGTTCTTCTCTGAAAGACTCATTTTATCTATATCCCTCTTAAAGCAGCATCCAGAACTAGACAATAACAGAAAATGATGCCAGTCCATTCCCAAATGCACTGGTATAACTATTCTTGGTAAATGGCAGTAAGTTAAGAACTTGGTGCAGGCATCTATGGTTGAACACCATATTGTAAAATTTAGCATGCAACATCAAATGCCTATGCTGACAGCTCAGCTTGTAGCCCTTTGTAAAAAAGATTTATACTAGTTGTAACACATCATCATAAAACCTCAAGAGTATTTTGACTGCAGTATTCCTGATGAGATCTGATTGGTGCAGAATAAAATAGAACTACTCGTGTCCTTAATATTTAACAATAGTTAGGTAATTATTGCTTGAGTGCCAGCTAATTGTCTGCAGGGCCTTTTATAAATTATATTTCCTGCCTACACCTACAGCAATACCGCTTGTTACACAACCTTTGTAAAAAAAAAATTAAATAATTAGTCGAGTTGATGTTTAATATGTGTTTTCTTCTGTAGTATTTTCATAATTATGGTGATAGATAAGGATGGAGTGCTTTGGCATGCATTTCTGAACAGTATTAATGTTTTAATCAGCTACCTCTGTTTACATATATTTGTCATTAAGCTCTTTCCAAAAATAATAATAATACATTGAAGCATTGAAGAGTGAGGAATTTTGAAAACTAGAAGCAACTCATTGACCAAGTGAGGCTAAGAGCATTATATATTGTTATATACTTCTCTCTCTCTCACTCACTCACTAAATCTCTCTCTTACACACACACACATAGTACTGTCCAGTCAATTCTGACTTATGGTGACCTTCTCCAGGGTTTTCCAGGCACAGACTGGTTGAAGTGGCATGGGGAGGTATATAAGCAGAACACTTTGCTTTGCTTTCTTGATGGTGGTGGGGGTGCCTTGGGATTGTGTAGCTTCCCCAAAGCCACACAGGCTGGTTCTCAGGAGACACCATGGTGAATCCAATTCCCAACCTCAGGCAGTGCAGCCAGAGATCTAAAACTCTGAACTTTCCAGAATGAGTTGGAGGAGTTTCTCAGCCAAAAGAGAGCATTGCTAGCACCAGATTTTCAAATGTTAAAAAAGACGTATTTTATATATGGAATTGGGGAAAAATGATTTAGAGCCTATTGTAATGCTGTTTCAACAAGATGTGCAAAAAAAGCAAAAGCAAAATGGAAACCATTCTTCCTTCTTTTTGTACATGTTGCCACACACACACACACACACACACACACACACACACACACACACACAC
>JAHTLZ010003518.1:6902133-6915693 GCA_023846285.1 Phrynocephalus versicolor | reverse complement strand
ACACACACACACACACACACACACACACACACACACACACACACACAAAGTGAGGGCCAGCCTCACCTTTAGGCACTGTGGGACACCCACCTCATGCTACAGATGGCCAGAGTTTATGTAAAAGATAGCAAATTTACTTAATGAATTGGTGACAACTATATTTTGTGCCAGAGAGTGGGTAATATGCTTCTGGAATTTGTTTTGTATGCAAAAATAACTTCCCAATGTCAGATGCTACATACCTTCATTTAACCAGGTAAGGAAAACTATTTGCTGCTCCCCCTGAGGCAGCAGAATGTCTGTTGGGACTGCTCATGTGTGTGAGAGAGAGAAAAGAGATTGTGAGATGGAGATTCATGGGCATGGACTGATGTTATGGCTTTGACCTATGTCCATTAGATACTTAAGCTTGCAAGCCATAGGGTCAAACAAGACATAAGGAGAAAAGCATATTCTCTAGGTCATATTTTCCCTCACCTCAAGCCATTTCTTCAGAGAGATGTACTGCAGAAAGCATACTTACAAGTGAAGCCTGCCTTTATGTTTCTGTGACCAATCAGAAAACAAAGTATGTTAAATGGGGAAAATCGCATACAACAAACAAATATCTTTTGTTTCTTCTTGGACCACCTCTGCTTAAAGCAGATTAAATCCTAGTTGAATCATAAGCTTTCAGATTGGCATACAAGCCTGTAAAAGGTGAAACAGATTTACTGGGCAGCCAGGAAGGATATATGTCCCTGGATATGCGTCAAATTCCATCAGTCAACACAAACTTGATAACCATGAATCAATGTAAAGGTCCTCCTATAAATGTACCTTTAATGCTCTCTTTAACAGCAATTAAGACCTGATTCTGCTTTTAGGAGAGCAAGTTGAAAAAGAGACCAGGGTAATATTAATAGGCACAAGTGTCGTGCCCTTATTTTAAAATAAGTACTGCCCCTGAATGAACTGAAGGGAGATGCCACTTATTTCAAGCTCTGGCTTTTGCATGCTATTCTATGGTTATCCTTAGGCTCTAGTAATTTCAAAATGAGGCCAGAGAAGAACAAGATCTCTTTTATTAGTTTTGCTGGTCAATCTTGCAATCTTTATTAAAACAATCTATGACTACTGATGTGATTCATTGACAGCTTGAGGAGAAACACACTGAAAAAATAATATTGTTCCTGTACTGAGCTCCTGGACAGGGCAGGCATAGTAGGTTGGCCACTGCCCAGAGTAGCCTACAGGCTAGATAGTGGGGTATACAAATCTAATGAATAAATAGGAAATAAATACTGTAGACTATTGATAACCAGGGAGTTATTGACCAAAAGGCAGGTTTTCAAACTTCTGTTGTTAGCTCCGTATCTCAAATGTTCCCAGATTCTCAGGTCTTGAGACACTGGACTGAAAGGTTTTTTTCCCAGCTCCTCCTACCAATCTTTGGAGGCCTAGAATTTTCCATATAGGAATAACTTACATTATTCAATGATCAAACAATTAAATCACTACCTGTAAGACAAAGTAGTAAAATGTGGCCTATAAATAATAATAGGAACCAATCATTATAAAAATAATACAGATACACACAAACCATGGGGTAGGCATCATACTGTCTTTTGATCCATGTAAGGCAGTACAGTATATCCCTTGGCATGTCCTTTTATCCTCGGCAATGTCTGAAGAGGAATTTATCTTAAAATTGCCACTCTGGCATGTTATGTTGTATGTTTGTGAAGTGGGTAAGAGAACTGGAATGGCTCCTTTGGATTATATCCTAACTGATTTGCTAACATTGCCATGAGGCGAGCTGTCAGGGATGGTTACTCTAGGTTGAAACTTTATAAGCCCTGAAAAAAGACTTGTAAGAGTTGGATGTTATATCCCTGTGGGAGATGAGCTTGTCACGAAAGACATAGTTGATGCATAAAAATGATCCATCAATATCTTCTGCCTAGTCCAACCTCTCCTGTGGGTCAGGTATGCCTGTAAGTGAGAAACCAAAGGAGAAGGATATAGTTTTGAAATGAAACTGCAAGAGAAGATAGGAAGTCACTGGTAAAACAGGCAGAGTTGCACATCCACCACGACCAATTTCCCAATGCATGCTGGGTCCCTTCACTCATTTTCTGTCCTCACTGTGTGAATCAGTAAGATTCAGTGTCTGACAACTGTTTTATCAGGATGTTCAGCTGCATGGAAGACCCGTCTTCTGACCATTTTAACACAAGCATAATCCCTCTCCTTTGACCCTCACTGAGAACGACCCCCACACAAGAACATTGAGGAAGGAAAGAACAGAATCTGACATGCCTGGTGATGATGGAGGGTTGGTCCAATGTCCCTTGCCCCATCTCTCTCCCCATATTTAAGCCTCAAACATTCTTCAAAATGTCAAAAAAAAAAAAAAAAAAGAGGATTGGCTCTCTTCAAAAATCTATTGACCCTAGGGAATTCTCATTGAAAATGTCTGCTAGAGTGTATGTATAGAAAAACCCTCTCTCAACAGGGGTGGGGGACAAACACAATCTGTCTCCCACTTATGCTGCCATTTCATCAATCCCCAAACAAATCAGAAGCACTTCCCTTCTCCACCAGGAAGACCATTGGTATTGACTCATACTTAATGGGTGCAGGGAAGGGTTGCATAGGTATGATTTTCACATACATTGTACATCTAATGAGCCTTTTCAGACCACTGTCCACCTAATGAGTCATTTCAGACCAGAGTGGTGTGAAACGAAGGAGTACATTAACCCCCCCACCCATCGCGGGGGTTAGGGACGCACCCCACCCGCGATGCATGAAAATCCGCATTATGCGGAAGCGGGAGGGGCGGGGCCGGGGGGCGGGGGGGCGATCGCGCGCTTGCCTGAGAAGTTTTGGGGCGGGGCGCACCGGCGGCGGCAGGGGGAATCTGACCTCCCGCCGCCGCTCACCCGCCCGAGACTTCTTGTCCGGGGCCGTGTGAAGGAAGGAGAAAGGTTTAAAGATGGAGTCTGTATGGTTCAATCAAATGTCTAGCAAGAAAGCAGTCAGCAAAAAGCAAACTCTGTTTCTGTGTGAGAACATCTAGATTAGGCTGTGCCATGCTCTTTTGATCAGCTTCACAGGTGTCTTATCAGCTCTGGGAAACAGCGAGCTGGGAGCCTTGTAGTACCCTTCAGAGGCCTACAGAGACACAACACCGGGCCAATAGCTAATTAAGGAATCGCTGGGAGATGATCGCATGGGAACGCCTCAACAACATGGACAATAATTGTTTTAATTAAATCCAGCCATATGATTGGACAATGGGATGGAAAGGATGGAAGAAGGGGGGGCAATCTACAGAAGGAAGTTAATGCTTTAAATTAGAGACATTATTATCAATAAGACAGCTTTTCCCAATATGCCTACTTAGAACTATATTCTAAAATATGCTTGCATAGATAGACTCAGAATGGCTAGTGTAACTTAGACAAAATGTAGTCAGATAGATTTCTGTATTTTCTTGATTGCCAAGGATTGAACCAATAACTGTATTTTGAATTGGCTTATTTTTGTAACTCTTTAACTTTCTAATTTTTAATAAAAATAATAATTTTACAACTGGTTTGTTTATTGCCCAAGGTATGGGAGAGACTAAGTCCAGGCCTTGAGAATTAACAGTTGCCACAGAAGGTGGAAGTTAGGCTGGTGTGTCTTTAGAAATACACAGCCTGTTGAGACTTTTTACTAATTTCCAAAGGTGCTCTAAGGAAGCCTTTGGTGGAACGCAGGGTGTATTCCATACAGGCCATCTCCATTGAAATGCATTGCCAATGCATTTCAATAGAGAAATTTTCCCCATTGGAAGACATTGTCTCAATGCTTTCCAATGGGGAAAATTTCTCCATTGAAATCCATTGACTCAATGCATTTCAATGGAGATTGCTGCCGCCCCCCCACACGGCCCCCGTGCGGCTCCGAGGCTTTGCAGAGGGGTGGCGCGGAGTGACCCGATCGCCCTCCGCTGCCCCCCGAGTGACTCCGAGGCTTTGTGGAGGGGCAGCGTGGAGCGACTCAATCGCCCCCGGCCCCCGTGCAGCTCCGAAGCTTTGCAGAGGGGCGTGGAGGGGTGGTGTGGAGCAACCCGATTGTCCCCCCACCCCCTGCACGTCTCTGAGGCTTTGCGGAGGGGCAGCGCGGAGCGACCCAATGCCCCCCGCTGCCGCCCCGCGCGGCTCCAAGGCTTTGCGGCGGAGCGTGGAGGGGAGGCGTGGAGCGACCCTATGGCACCCTGTGGGCCCCCTGCGGTGCAGGTACTGTGATCCTGTGATGTAGTGGGACTGCGGTACCTGAACCGCGAAATGGCGGGGGGGTGACTGTACTATAAATTGGAAGGCTCACTCCAACTTTCCTCAGACTGACAAATATACTTGGATAAGTAGTGAAACATTTTGGTCTCATAAGAAAAGAAGTCCAGTTGCCATGACTCAACTCCGAGATAATCTCATGTGCATGACTGAGAATCTTCACAGACATTTCTGCTAGAGTGTTAATGCTCTAGATCCCACTTCTGTTTAAGTTGAATGTATGTAAAAATAAACCATATGCCATGAAATCATCATAAGCTTCTGGCATCTCTAGGGATCTCCTCAGAAATACTTGAAAATGAAAACTTTTTATCTTTCTGTGACCAATCACAAAATAAAGGGTGTTAAATCCAAGGTACACAAGTAAGAAAAAATGTATGTCATAGCAGATATCTTTTACCAGTTAAGGGAACACCTTTTCCATAACATGTTTATGGTACAGTACCATTTAATTAAATGCACAACCCTGCAAACCTGGATTTTTCTGTGTTTGGAGTTAAAATAGAAAATCACAACAGTTATTTTAGAAAGACTATCCTGCCTCTCCATGGATGGACACTTCTACACCTTTGTAACTTGAATCTGATCGTAATAAGCAATGAAATATACAAAACCTTAAACATTCCCTGAATCATACTTCATAAATGCAAAAGTGCTGGGACCATCTTTGCAGATATAGCTCTAAATTTGTGCCTTTTTACTCCCGGCATTTTCTCCTACACCAAGCCACAACTATTCTCTCTCTCTCTCTCTCTCTCTCTCTCTCTCTCTCTCTCTCTCTCTGTTCTTTCTAAGTGAATTTGCATTAAGCAAAAACCCAGCTAAAAGCCTGCTGGCAATTGTAGCTGGTGTTACGCTGAGTGTCAGTTAACAATGTCAAGCATAGGTCCATCACATTAAAAGCTATATTTTGGGAACATCATGATCAAATGAATATATTATCTCATAATATGTGGAAGGCCTACTAATGATTTGGATAATTGCTGTTAATATCCTATGCTTCCGTGCCCCACAAGGTCTCTCTATTACTGTGGATGGTACACATGGAAGAGCTGCTGTTGTTTTTCTGGTCCTGAGGTAGAAAATCAATTAAAGTTCTCAGTGTGCACTAAATGTCAGTTATGCTAGTGTTGTGGAATCAAAACTGGCATCTGTAACTATGGGAACCCTTCTGGCAACAGCAGCTGCAATGATAACTTATGACAGCAACCAAGCATTACTCTTGGCTGTTGTTGTTGAATTAAAAAAAAATTAAAAAGTCAGGGAGAATTAAAATGTCACATTTTTCTCTGTGCAAGCAAACTTTGGCTTTTCAAGAGACTCTGAGCCTCCTCGCTATGGAGGCACATTGTGCATGTGCAAGTGATCATAATCATAGTATGGTGATAATGAAATTAGCTTCTGTGTTCCTGGTGTGGCAGGCTGTTTAGATCCATTTTGATATGATTTCAGAGCTGGTTATGGAATTGAGATGGCTTTGACTACCTTGGTGGCTGACCTGTGTCAGGAACTGGACAAAGGGAGTGTATCCATGATGGTTCTACTGGACCCCTCAGAAGCTTTTGGTACCATTACCTACTGGAGCCTTCTGAACTGCGCCTCTGGGCTGGCACTTGTTGTGCAGTGGAGCTGGTTCCTGAAGATGCAAATTCAGAAGGTGGTGCTAGGGGATTCTTTTTTTTAATATTCTACCTGTTAACACCAGGGTCCCTCTGAGCCTCTTTTAATTCCCTGTTCTCAACTTGAACACGTCTTAAATGTTCCGGACTGTATATTGTCCTTAATTATTGTAAGCCAACTTGGGTCCTTTTCCAAGGAGAAAGGTGGGGTAAAAAATATTCTAAATAAATAAATAAATAAATAAATAAATAAATAAATAAATAAATAAATAGAAAGACTGACTGCCTCAGTGGTGTGAATTATGGATAGGCAACTTCAGGGTCCCCAGTCTCTCCTCTCATAATTCTTTATTAGAGTTTGACATGAACTGGAAAACCAGTGGTTTGTGATGGTTCATGACACTCATGGTTGGTAGCAGCGGAAAGGGGGCAGGTGGGCAACCCCTTTTGCCCAAGCAAAAACAAAACACCAAAGGAAAAAATTTATCTTTTCCTTTTTTTTCCTTTGCCAAAGCAGAATCCCTGAAGTGGGCTGTGAAATGAACAATGAACCAAACTTGGCTCCTTTTGTGCCCTTCTTGATTCTTGATCTTGAAGCCAATACTGGATTGGACAGCCCCTTCAAATACTGCTTGAATGATCTTCAAAAGGAGTCCTCTCCTTTCGAATAGAGGACCATTAACCACCCTAAGCATAGAAGAAATGTAATCAGTTCAATATCTCCACCCACCCACCCCTAGTAGGGAAAGGGCTCGAGAAGGATGGGCCTGGTAAAAACTGGTTGATTGCCACCTGCCCCTTTCCTTTCTTTGGGGAAGATTTGCTCAGTTTTTAGCCTGCTCAGTGTTTGTTTTGACAGAGTGGGTCAACTTCTGTAAAATTCCTTCAGAAATGTAACTGAGTAGAGTTCTAGAAAGGAGGGCAGCTGTTGCAGTGGTGTAAGTTTTAAAGAAACCACTTCTTCTTCTTCTTCTAATTTCTCAAAAGCCAATGAGCATATTATTATTTTTATATATAGAGTGGACCCTCGTATAACAAATGGTTTGTATAACATAAAATCTGTACAACATAAAAGATTCTGGAGATAGGGGAAATTTGTTTAACATAATTGCCATTGGGGCGAATCCGTACAACATAAAAATGGTCACAATTAGGGATTATTTTTCAATGCATGCAATTACTTTTCAATGCATTCCTATGGGAAATTTGTATAAAGGAAAATTTGCTTAACATAATTTCATTTGGAACGAATTCATTCCTTTATGCAAGGTACCAATGTATAAAATTTTTTACACACATCATGGCATTCCTGTAGGTGAGGGGGAAAGGGTAATGATTCTATGGATAAAAACAGGAGAGCTCAATTGGAACATTTACATTTACAACATTTCTCTTATTTTAACACTAACAGCTATAATGACTGTAATACTGTTGGGGTTATTTAGTTGAAAATTTCTTTTTCCTAAACATTATACTGTGGTTTTCAGTTGTCTCTTGCCTTTCTTAGCTCTTTGTCCTTCAACAGTTCTGATGTGCCCATCTCTGCTGCCTCAAAAAGTTTCACTGTCTTTTTTTTATTGAGTCCCTAATGCTTTTTTCTCAGTCATGTTGGGAAACATTTCTGGGGAGGCAGTCCAATTACGCCTTTGTATCTTAAAAAACCCTGCTTGAGAAAAGGATCCTTGTTTTCACACAAATGGCTTGTGGAGCTCTTCTATTTTCACAGCTCGCACTGTGTCCATTAGCGTATTTTTCAAAGTGTTTTGATCAAGGGATGTTCTTGGCTTTGGAAAAGACCACTTCTCTTTTGGTACACAGTTGATCCTACCATTAGGCAGAATGAAGTGGCCAGGTTGGAGAACAGTTGTTAATCATTTTGATTGTCATTCATAATCCTGACAAGGACAGGTAAGGGGTGGATCTTCATCAAGTGTGTGTGTGTGTGTGTGTGCGTGCGTGCGTGCGTGCGTGCGTGCGTGCGGGGGATGATATCATTAGCACTGTAGCTCAGGCAGCAAAATGGCTTGCTCTGATCCTGAACAGAGATGGGCATGAAACGCCAAAATGGTCTTTCATTTTGTTATTCATTACCCCGGCTCTGTTTCGTTTCATTTAATACGAAACAATTTTTGTTAAAATTTGTTTCGCATTTCGTTTGTTTCATTTTTCTTTCTAAACTTTTTGTTTCATTTTTTTCTGGCTGGGCGCAGCCGAGGGACACATTTATTTTTTGGGGGGTTACTATTTTAAATTGTCTCCATTGCAGCCCTTTTTCTTTTCTTTTTTTTACAGCTGAGAAGTTTTTTACAGCTGGGGCCAGCACTTCCCAGCTGAGAGGCACTAGTGCCTTTGTTTTTTTTAATTTATTTCCGCTGGGGAAACTGCCTGGCCTGTTCAGGAGGGCCAGAAAGGAAGAGAGCAGGCGAGGGAAAAGGGAAAAGGGAAGGCAACGGAGATGAACCACCCAGCCAGTGAAACAGGGAGCAGAGGGGAAGCCGGCCCGCCACCGCGCTCTCCTTACCTGGGGCATGCCTCCTTCTCCTCACCTTTGCCACCGGAGAGACAGAGGTTCCCCCCTCACTCACACACACCTCCAGGGAGAACTTTCCAGCTGCCCTGAGCAGGTGCCCCATCCACTTCCTCCTCCGCCTCTGCGCCTGCCCGCACTGACAGGATGTCAAGGGCAGACCGAGGAACCGCCACGCGGAGGTGGTTGAGGGACCCTGGAGCCGCCGCCTGCCCGCCTGGTCCTGGCTCGGGTGGGGGTCTCCGGGGAAGGGATGTGGGTTTTTAATTTTGAATGTTTTTTTAATTATTTTAAATAGTCCCCGTTGCAGGGCTTTCCCCCCCTTTTTTAACAGCTGAGAAGGGCTGGCTTGGGGCCAGCACTTCCCAGCTGAGAGGCGCTAGTGCCTCTGTTGTTTTTTTATTTCTCCCGTGGCCTGGCCCAGGAGGAAAAGGTACACCAGAATGAAAAAATAAAGCAAACGAAATGGAAATTTCCATTTCGTTTTGTTTCATTTTTCTTTGATTGGTCCCTTCATTATTCATTTCAGTCCCTAATGAAATGAATAACGAATAACAAAACGAAGAAAAAATTCATTTCATGCCCATCTCTAATCCTGAATGTAGCAATTGAACACTGTCTAATCTGGTGTGGAATTAGAGTATCAGATGACGTTTTGGAATATCTGTTGGAAAAAATAGCAGCCTTCTATCCCTGAACACTGGGTGTCAGTGGGATGGGGTCACAACCAAATGTTATGCTCTTTGGCAAATAATTTGTTTGATGAAGCTTTTCTTGCATCTGGCCAGCCCCCCTCTTCCTATTTGTTTGCTTGGTTTTTCATGTTTGCTCTCTTCTTATGTATGTTTGTTTGCTCTCTTTTGAGAAGCAAACATGGAGGAAAGGCTCCATGTTGAATGCTCCATTTTCACTTTTCCATCTACAAGCTAACTGTCAGCAAACCTACTTTTTCTATCTAAAGATGCATTTACTGTAGAGTGACTTTTCACTAAAGAAAGTGTTAGATTTGTGTGAAAAGGGAGGCTGGCAAGGCTGGGCTAAATCTCTGCATATCCATGTGTTTTTCTGCCTTTTGCTCTGCAAACTAAAGAAATAGCCAACTAGAGCCAAGTTTGGTCCAAAAAGTTTTCAATAGTATCTAGGGTCAAATTTCTGTTCAGCTGTGAAGTTCTCTTGAGCCAGTCACCAGCTGTCTGTGTAACTGAGGGTTGCTCTTCAGAAATCATAGAATCATTGAATCATAGAGTTGGAAGTGACCTCAAGGGCCATCTAGTCCAACCCCCTGCTATGCAGGAACCCCCCCATCAGAGGACTCCTGACATATGGCAATCCAGCCTCTGCTGAAAAACCCTCAAAGAAGGAGACTCCACCACCCTCCGTGGCAGCATATTCCACTGCTGAACAGCTCTAACTGTCATGAAGTTCTTCCTAATGTTTAATTTGAATCTCTTTTCCTGTACTTTGAGACCATTGTCCTGCATCCCAATCTCTGAAGCCATGGAAAACAAACCAGTCCCTTCTTCAATGTGACTGACATCCTTTTAAATATTTAAACATAGCTATCATATCCCCTCTCAGCCTTCTTTTTGTAAGGCTAAACATTCTCAGCTACCTAAGCTGCTCCTTGTAAGACATTTCTTCCAGACCCTCAGTCATCTTGGTCGCCCTCCTCTGAACCCGTTCAAGATTGTCAACATCCTTGTAAATTGAGGTGCACAGAACTGGATACAGTACTCCAGGTGGGGTCTGACCACAGCAGAACAGAGTGGTACTATCACTTTCCTTGATCTAGATGCTATGCTTCTGTTGATGCAACCAAGAATTTCTTGGCCAATTTTCTAAGAGGTAGTTGAGGAAGATATCAAGCCAGACATAAGATATCTGGCATCAAGCCAGACATAAGATAAAATAGAATAGAGCAGAATAAGATAAAATATGAAAAACATTAGCTATAAAGTTTAAAAACTGGCAAACATTACAGTGATCAATATATAAAACAAAAAGTTTAAAAAAAAAGCTATCTATCTGTTGCTGTGACGTGCAGCCCAGAATTTTGCCACCAGTTCAGTAGTAGTCCAACTTTGGACAATTAGCAATTGATTACAATAGTCCGAGTCTGATTGGCCTGCCATATCTTTTAAGAGTGGTGTAATGTATTTTGCCTGGGTCTTTTTATGCCTACTGCATCTGAGCATCACATGCTCCATGGATTCTATCACATCAGAGAAACAAGGGCAGAGTCTCTGTTCCCTTGGGATGCTCTTAAATCTGCCTTCCAGCACCACAGAAGGGAAAGCCTCACACCTGGCCAGAGTAAAGGCTTTCCTAAACTTGTACATCTCCAGCTGTGACAGATAGGCCATGGGGTGTGAGCGATATTTATGTGTATCTAGCACTCTAAAATTGGGGCAACTACTGAGATCTGCCTGTCTCTCCATATCCATTATTCTCTGTTTAAGGGCTGATTTTGCTTCATCCCATTGCAGCTCAAGATTGCTTGGGAAGAAAGACCCATAGTTTGCAATTTATTTAGGACTGATTTTAACCACTTAGATTGGAAGTTCATGGTTTTTTAGTGTTTTTATCTCTTGCACTTATTGCCACTTTGTGTAAACCGCACTGAGTCCCTGTGGGGAAATAGGCTGCGGTATTTAAGTTTAAAAATAAAATAATAATAAATAAATAAGTTGTCCACTAAAAGTAGATGGGTTAATCCCTGCAGTTGGAAGTTTATCTTAAGCCAATACTGTAGGGAAGTTAATGTAATTTTAGCTATCATTGATAGCATACCTGTCTCTAAACGAATATATGCATTTGTTACACATCTTGGGACTTCAATAATTGCTCTAAGGAATTTAGATTGGACCCGCTCTATAGGGTCAAAACTACAAAATGCAGGCCCAATGAAGCACGGTGTCATCTGCATATAGAATAATAGAAATATGTCTTTGCTGCAGCCACAATAACGCTCTCCCAGCAGAGCTTTAGTGTGCATTCCACCTATTTTGTCACTATACCATTTCTTTGTAATTAGGAAAAATACTCCAAAAGCTGCTGTGTGCCATCAGGTCACTTGTTATGCTTTGGGACTATAGACTTGTCCAGACTGACCCTTGTGGATGTGAGCTGGCTTGAATTGCAAAGGGTCTGTTGGGGAAAGAAACAATGTGCCATTTAGAATAGTTCTACCACCTCCAGCACAGCTGCCTAGATGCCCTGAGCACATCTGATCTCGCCTGATTTCAGAAGCTAAGCAGGGTCAGCTCTGGTTAGTACTTAGATGGGAGACCACCAGGGAATACCAGGTCCTGTAGGCCTCTGGAGTAGGAACTGGCAAGCCACTCCAGTATTCCTGCCAAGAAAACTCCATGGATATGGGGGTCACAAAGGGTCGGTCACAACTGAAACGACACAACACACACACCACCTCCAGCACAAATGGCCCGTTGTAGCCCAATCAGCTATCAGTTACATGCTTTCCCTGATCCTCTGTGGAGAGACAGGGAAAATAAGATATCTTCTTCCATGCTACAGATCAATTAAAAGCAAGGTTTACCCAGTTTACCCTTGAATAAGGAGATAGCAACAATAGCTCCAGCACGAGGGGAGAACATTAGGGTGAAGGTTTGGAAGACAAAAGAGAGATAACACCCGTTTCCCCACCTCTCTCCTCAGCCAGGGCTATACTCACTACCATTCATACTTTAGGAAAGTCATCCTGGACAGTTATTTTCTTTTTGAGTCAGAAGTGGTTAACCGATGGGGAGGGCAGGAGAAGGAGTCACTTTTGGGATTTTCTTTTGCATGGTGTCACTGTGAATGGCAGTAAACAGAATGGAATCTCCTCTTGACTCCTGCCATTGGTGTTTTCAACATTCAGGCTGCCCTTTGCTTTAGAGATGGGCACAAAATGAAATATTTTTTGTTCTGTTATTCATTCCGTTAGCTAACGAAAAGAATAGCAAAGCCCAGAGTAATTTAGGAACGAAACGAAACGAACTGGAAAAATTGGTTCAGTTAGGTTCATTTTGTTGTTCTCCTCTGGCAATGACAGCCCAGCTTTCATCTCCAGTGGAGGGGGGACTGTATAGAGAGCCTCGTTCTCACCTTCGCACGCGGAGGCGGGACCGAGGCTCTCTCTAATCGGATCTCTGCCATGGGGAGGTGACAGGTGGCTCAGCTGTCACCTCCCCGCTGTGCACATCAGTCCAGAGAGGGCCACGGTCTTGCCGCCGCAAGCGGAGGTGAGGTCGCAGCTCTCTCGTAACCAATCTCTGCCGCGAGGGGATGACAGCTAGCTCTGCTGTCATCCCCCCATGGCGGAGGGTGGTCAGGATAGGGCTGCAGTTTTGTCTCTGCAAGCAGAGCTTTTTAAATCTCCCCTCAGACCTCCCGCGGCGCCGGCGGCATAGGCAAACCAGCCAATAGAGCGCTCCCATGGCTGCGGTATTGCTCCCCTGGCAGGCTTGCCAGGCAGCTCCAGTGGCGCCTGATCCTGGGAGGGCTCCCCGCAGCAGCAGGAACACTCTCCCAGCTGGTATGCCGCCAGCTCCGGCAGTGCCTGGCCCCAGGAGAGCTCTCTGCAGCCACGATAACGCTCTCCCAGCAGGCTTGCCACCGACTCTGGTGGCCCCCGCCCCCTTGGAGGGCTTCCCACTACCATGGGACTGCTCTCCCGGGAGGCTTGCCGCCAGCTCTGGTGGTTCCTGGGACCCCCAAAACAAAATGAATATGAAATTAATTTTTATATTAAAATTCATATTAAATGAAAAGAAATGGGGCCCCAGGGCACGAATAACGGAATGAAACACCATTTTGGCATTTCGTGTCCATCTCTACTTTGCTTCATAAAGCCTGCCATTCTTATGGGGCCATTTCCTGGCTTTTCAAATTGTGGGTAAAGAAGCACAATATCCCATATTTATCAACCAGAATTTTTTTTCTTTAAAAAGAACTGAATTGTGTCCTAGTACAGTTCAAACTATGTACTTTCTTTTCTACCTCTTTTCTTAACCTAAAGTATCTCTTGGTTTTGTGTTGAATAGCAGTTAAAATTTCATGGAGCATGATGGTACATAATAAACTCCCT
>JAHTLZ010003518.1:6877536-6897790 GCA_023846285.1 Phrynocephalus versicolor | reverse complement strand
TAATAATAATAATAATAATAATAATAATAATAATAATAATAATAATAGAAGTATAGTACCAAAAATAAAATAAAACACTTTTCATCTCTGGTGTCACTCTCATCTTCGGCATCTATAACTCTCCATCTATTTGCTGGCAGGCCCCAAATGTTTGCCTGTGAGAAACCTTTTGGCTGTGGAGGCACAGTGTAAAAGGGAAAAGTGCCTCAGCATAGTCTGCCACACAGAATATCCTTCCCAAAATGCCTTGCTCTGGCTGTTGCTGCTTGTTATTCTGTTTGCCACAGCCTGCAGCCTCATGCTTCCATCCGCCTCCACATGCACAAGGACCTTCGCCTGCCGTTTGTCCTGGACTGTCCTGAAGGATCTGCATCTCATCCATTTCTGTTTACCCTCCTTTGCTTTCCCTCCTCCACAGCCCTACAATTGATGGATAATAATTAAGCTGTCAGGCTCCTTTCATGAGGACCGGCCTGGAATGAAGTAGTGACAAATGGGACTGTTGATGTTGTGGGCAATTTTTCCTCACGTTAATGGCATGGCACAAGTATTGTGCTCAACAGCCCCTAAATGAACTGATGGGCACAGCTGTTCACAGTGACAGGTTTGTGACTTGAGGAGAAATTAAGGTTGTGAGAGAAGTTTAACAGCACCTTTTTGTGGCAGTCCACTACTAAATCTAGCATGTGACATAAAGCTGTGTGCCCAGGATTGATGCTTTGTGGTAAAAGATGACAGTTTGAATATTTAAACAAAAAATAAAAGTGCCCCATTTGATTTGCAAACGAGGTGAGATAAAACAGATTCTCTATGCCACCAGACTGAGAATAAAAGCACATGAACTGCTAGTGGGTTGGTTTTTTCCACTCTCAGTCTGGAATAATAATAATTGTAAAAAGATTGTGTTTGTGTTTTATTTCCTGTTATTGATTCCAACACTTTATGCATTATATCCTGTTTTATCTCAGCCACTCACAGATCTTGGCTCTATTAAGCTTGTTGCTTTTGCAGCTGCTAAACCCTCATTTAGAACAACATGCCCATAGGAATTATTCTAGGTACAGTATTCTGTAAAATCTTTATTGGATTTTTTCTTGGATTTCTCGCAGCAAATGTTAGTAGCTACTACTGTATCTCTTAGCTGAACTTGCATTCAGTCACCTGGATACAAATTCAAATAGGAGTTAGATGACTTTTTAAACTAGTTTATTATAAACATGAGTTTTCATGGACTGTAGCAGACTTATCCAAGTGCATGAGATGTTATCCAGAATTCCATGTATACGAAACATATATATATATATATATATATATATATATATATATATATATATGTCTACGAAAACATATATATATATAATATACACATGGTGGAGGGTAAGACTTTAGAAGAAGTGGACATGTTCCACAGAAGCACACATTAAAATACAGTGATCCACCGCCTATCGCTCAGGTTAGGGACCTGACCCGACCCACGATAATTGAAAATCCGTGATATGTGGATGCAGGTCAGGCCTGGGGGACCTAACTGGGGACTCTTGTACTTACCCCCAGCCTGGCGCTGCCCTGAATGGGACTGCGAGGGCCTTCCCAGGCCTGCAGTATATGAACCGCAATAGGGCGGGGGACCAGTTAATCTTTAAAGTTCTACATGTATTTGTCTGTTTGACTTTTGTTTTGTGTCCTTTTGTATACGGTATTGTCTGATATGCTTACACAATTAACATGGCTACCTCCTCCAATTGTTTGTTGAGATAATAGTCTTGCATGTTTTCTAACACCAGATATTAGTGGGAGAGGGGCTTTTAGGACCTAAAGGAATTCTTCTTTCCTACTAACCTGTTGGTACAGTTCTTGCCTCTTTCATCTTCCTCTTTGCTTTGCTTGCTTTGTTTTCCTTAATTTTTCTCTCTCTCTCCTCCTTTCCTGACCTCTGAATATGCAGAAAGCATGGCTGGTGGGATTTTTCCCATATGCAGAATCTCCCATTTTCCATTGACTATAACTACAGATAGCAAGTGTAAGTAAATATACCATACCTCTTTTTTCACTAAAAATGTTTCCAAAGTGATTTTAACATATAAAGGGCTAGTCACTGTGAAAAGCATGACGTACTGAGACTTAAAATGTTCTCTCACATTTTCTCTGTGCAGTTGTACATGATACTCTGCTGATTATAAAAGGAATTCAATATTCTGTTTTTAAAAATATTCCAGGAGGTCCTTCTCTCAGTCTTTTTCTATCACCCAAACACAAATGATACCTGGTACCCAGCACTCATTCCTGGGAAACAGAAACAGAACCATGTATTCAAAACTTAGAATCGAAATGTGCTCCCCAAAAAAAAAGATGAAGAAAGAAAGAAAGAAAGAAAGAAAGAAAGAAAGAAAGAAAGAAAGAAAGAAAGAAAGAAAGAAAAAAAATATTATCTGGCTCCTGTTCCACTTTCACAGTAAACCTTTATTCTTAATAGATGAACGATATGCAAGACTGGATGACCTTGGCTGGTCAGACTCCAACTGACAAAAATAACAATGACCTTTAGTTGGCTCAGCTTCTTCTCATCTTTTCTCTTGCTTTTTCATATTAAAAAGAATCTGACATGCATTTATCTGTTGGCTGTACAATGGAAGGAACAGATGCGTATTGCTGCCAGAAAGACTTTGGAGAAAGGTAATTTTCATAACAGGGGAGAGCTTTGTCCTGTTGGTGAAGATCAGTTTGGTTTTGGTAATCAAGAGGAGCATTTTTCATCAAGGTGGCAAATGAATGGGCTCCAGGTTGGTCATTGAAATGCCAGGATGATACTCATTTGATAGTTAACATGATAGTTAAGGTGAGTCTCTGTCTCTCTGTGTGTGTCCCTTGTCCTCATAATACAGTTCTATCTTTATCCATGCCAACATTCTACTGTCTATAAAAATGGTGTGTTTTGAGTTAATAGCATGCCATTTTACCTCCATGGTCTGTTCCATTGAGACTAAAACTGCCTTGAGTCCAAACCAATCTGATAACAGTGTCTCCAGTATAATAAGGGGTCTTCCAGAGGAAGCAATTGTAGTGGCTTCTTATGCCCTCTCCCTTTTGTCACTTGGATTCAAAGCAATGCAAGATTTACCAGGATTCATATCCAGACTGTTCTGTTTCAATAAACGGCTTCAGAATAAAGTACATTGCAGTGAGACCCATGGCACTGTGGTTAAACCTTAGCAATGCAGCCAAGATAGCAGGTTCACAAGATAGCAGGCTTGAGTTTGAGTCAACCTTCAGTCATTCTGAGGCCAGGAAAATGGATACCCATTTTGTTTTGGGCCACTGTGTTCCTTGCATACAATAGGACCATGGTATCAGTGGGGATTAGTGTCGACCCACCACCACCACCAGGGATATCCCAAAATGCAGAAGTATTGAAAGCTATACTTTGCATGGTCGCTGGTTCCCTCTAGTATTTTATTTATTTATTTATTTATTTATTTATTTATTTATTTATTTATTTATTTATTTTTACAACTTATATGCCTCCCACTACCCAAAGGTCTCTGGGCAGCTTCCAATCAAAGAATTAAAACAGTAAAAACATCAAACAACAATAAATAAATAAAACAATAATAAAAACCTTATACTAAAATCATCACACTAAAATTGCCATCAGAAGACCCACAATCTAAATTATATCAATTAAAAAACTTCTGGAACAGGAAGGTTTTTACCTGGCGCCGAAATGTCATCAGTGTTGGCGCCAGGTGGATCTCACTTGGGAGGGCATTCCATAGCTTGGGGGTAGCTGCCGAGAAGGCCCTGTGTCTGCAAGCCATCCCTCTTACCTCCTTGATGGATGGCTCTTTCAAGAGGGCCCCCTGACTCGATCTTAATTGTCGGGTAGGTTCATATGGAAGGAGGCGGTCCTTCAGGTCTCTAGGTCCTAAGCCATTTAGGGCTTTATATGTCAAAACAAGCACTTTGAATTGGGCCCGGGCAGCAACTGGTAACCAATGTAGGCTACGTAGAATCGGCGTGATGTGATCCCTAGCGGCCCCACCGCTTACTAGCCGCGCTGCAAAATTCTGAACCAGTTGCAATCGCCGAACCGTCTTCAAAGGCAGCCCCACATAAAGCGCATTGCAGTAATCAATATGGGATGTTACCAGTGCATGCGTAACTATCATGAGGCTCTGCTCGCTTAGGTAGGGGCAGAGCTGGTATATTTTTCACAGCTGAAGAAAGGCACCCCTGGCCACCGAGTCCACCTGGTCTTCCAGAGTTAGACCGGGGTCCAGGAGTACCCCCAAGCTGCGGACCCTGTCCCTTAGGGGGAGTGCAACCCCATCCAGGACAGGAATATGGCCTTCTAACCTGTCCGGCAAAGCACCCATTAACAGCACTTCCATCTTGTCTGGATTGAGTTTCAATTTGTTAACCCTCATCCAGTCCAGTATCCAGCTGTGCTAAATACACCCTGAAAATAAATACACATTTCTGGGGATGATTTACTTAGTCTTCTAAGTCAGTGGATAGTTATCTTGTGGATAGGGGGACTCTAACTGTAATTACATTAAAAAACCACACAGAGAGCGTTCTAGCCATATGGTGCAAAATATACAATTGAAAGCTGCCTAGATGCCCTAAGCACATCCGATCTCACCTGATTTCAGAAGCTAAGCAGGGTTGGCCATGGCTAGTACTTGGATGGGAAACCACCAGGTAATACCAGGTGCTGTAGGCATCTGGAGTAGGAAGTGGTAAACCACTCCAGTATTCCTGCCAAGAAAACTTCATGGACATGAGGTCACGAAGAGTCAGTCACAACTGTAATGGCACAACACACACACACACACACACACACACACACACACACACACACTTGAAATTGGAGTAGCAAGAGTGGCAGAAGTTGGCTTCCAGCAGAAGAAGGTGGGAATATGGGGGTGGTGGAGGATAAACGCTGCATTTTCACTTCCAATGTGAAGAAGGGAAAGGGAGTGAGACAGAGGCATCAGTAGAAGTTCACAGCTTCCAGTATAGTTACTCATTCTACAGCTGAAGAAGATAGAGATATTCAGCTCCCGTCAAGCCATGTTCCACCATTTCTAGCAATTTGGCAGGAAATGAGTGAGTGGGTATGCATCCTGTGACAGCTTCTTGAAAGTTCCATTTTGATGCATACATTATAAAACATTCCCTTCCCTTCATTTCCATGGGGTCCTCCTGGCTGCCTGGAAAGTGTCGTGGTGCTAAACCTTCCCCTTCCCGGTAAAAACCAGGGTAAAAAATAAACCAAGGCATTTAGTATGGTCCAAAAAGTCTGGGAACTCAGGAAAAAGGCAGCACAAACAGTAAGTGTGTGTGTGGCCCTTGGGAAAATTTCCATCTAAATCAGTGCACTTGACGACCTACTTTTTAAGTTTTGCCATATACTAGTATGAGGACCATTGTGACCTTTTCTACAACCCAGTACTCACTGGTTGAAGTCAACTGGACTAGGAGGCCTGAGTCCTATAAAACTGAAGTTTGCATTTAAGATGATGAATCATTTGCTGAATAAGATGTGTTTTTTTCAACACAAATACACGCAGAGATTCTCAGCTGCAGAGAAAATGAAACAGCCTGAACAGAACCACCAGGGGCCCAGATCATAAAGCAATATTGCTGCCTCACAGAATTCTAATTGAGCATTAGAAGAATGTACTAAAACCTAATGTCACAGTGACACTGGAATTAAGAGGGATAATTAGGTATGGATATATGACTCCATTATGTTTATTAAAACACAGTAGATTTATGATCCTTGGTAGCCTTCAATGCAGCAGTGTGCGTTCTGGCTGGTAATTCCACATCTGTAGTGTATTCGGGATGCTGCGCGGGAGATAGCTTGCTGTCATCTTTAATCTCATGAACTGCCTCTTAGCGATCCTGCTTGAGAAAAGAAAGCTACAGGTTTTTATTTCTTCTCAACCTCCCTAGCAATTGCTAATTATAACAGAGTAAAGACTGATGTCAGTCTTATGGCTGATACTAGTAAGTATCTGATTTAACACCCCAGAGTCCTTAATATGTTATATTTTGTCACTGCACATCCTGGAAGAAAGCAGGTGGGTGGTTTATTACATTTTGTGAAACACAAGTGTATGTTGGAAAACACAAAACATACACTTGTGTTTCACAGTTAGCCAAATTTTTTGCACTGCTTTTAAACCAGATACGGTGCCTCATCATTATGGATCTTGTAGAGGGACTCGATACACCTGGAAACAGTTTGCAAAGACATTTTTGGAAAAGATTCTTCGGCCATAGGAAATAAAGATGGAAACATGGCCAAATGGACTAGGGATGAATCATTTGAAGATATTTTACCAAAAATGTGATCAATATGTTTCGGCTTCAAATGGTGCACTGGCAGGTTGATAGACTTGGCCATCCTAATAACAAAGTTGACATAATTTCTCATAGCTTCAGAAGATGGAGGAGGGATACGTTCTTTGATCTCCAACTCAGGAGTAGCAACAAGCTGTGCTGGCCTCTCAGTATCATCTGAAGGGGCCAAGGAATTGTCGGAGTCCGATTCCACTGAAGAGCCTTGCTCTTGCAAAGGTTGTGTAGGAGACGTTGAAGTCGAGGTAGGCTGCAGAATCCATTGCTTACCATCAAATTTCAAAGAAAACTTTGGCAAGGGAGGCATTGGGATTGAAACAGATGAAAAAGCAGCAGCAACTGACGCTTGGGGCAGCAGTATGTTCGAACCCAACCTCTTGCATTTCTTAGTTTTAGGTATAGCAAGGCTAAGCTGAGAAGTCACAGAGGGATTCTTCAAAACAGACTGTGGAAATGGTACAGAAAACAAAGCTGGAGGCTGAGTCGCTGCCGTTATCTAAGGTAAGGCAGCCGTAGAAATCAGCAAGACTAAAGGTTGAACTGTGGTTGGTACCAAAGAAAAGATTGCCGTTGAAAACACAGTCGGGATCAACATTGGTGTGGTGGTTGGAATAAAAGGTAAAGTAGCCATCAACACCGTAGATGTAATCAACATTGGCAGGGTAGGATGAAGGGCAGCTGCCACAGCAAGCACCTTAGAAGGTACAGAGGAGTATGCAGATACAGTCAATACCGACAGCAGGAAGGGAGTCAGAATTGATGGAGGCAATGCAGCTGGCTGGGATGCAAGCACTTTTTTGTGCCCATCCTTAGACTTCTTTTTGGTACAGTACCTTTTTATGCTTCCGGGCAATTGACTCCAGAGCTGCAGAGGGAGACAGCACTGTAGGAGGAAAGCTGGGAAGCTCCCTTTGGTACCAATAGGCATGGAGAAGAGGCTCGATCTGATGCCTGAGCTAACTGGGTTTGCACAAACATTCATTCCATGGTTAAGGTCAAAGGTCGCTCGGTATCCTGAGACTCGGAGTCAGAAGCCGAGTGTGATGAATCTGACAGAAAAAGAGGTTCATAGCTTAGAGATGGCATTGGGATGGGCAGGCGATCCGCCTTGAGATTGTTGACCTCAGATGATATTGATACTGAAGGTGATGGTATCGAACAAGATTTCTGCTTGAGCAACGGAAGCTTGCACTTCATGCCTTCTTAGATACTGACACCGAATTCAAAGTTTTCTTCAACTTAGTAGGGGTGGAAGAAACTGATTGGGACAAAGTACCTTTATCCATCGTAGAAGGGTCTAAGAAGTTCTCAGTCAAAAAGGTGTTTAAACTGTGGTGCCGATTTTTTAAGAATTGAGTGGTAAAACCTTTACAGATAGCACAGGAGTTGGGCCGATGACTCTCACCCAATACAGTATAAAAACTCCTTGTGCTTGTCAGTATGTGAGATTTTTCTGCTATAGGAAGCATACCGTTGCAAGGCAAAAATGCCATAAAATGTCCAGAAAATGCTAGTGAAGAGGAAAAAAGGTGAGGAGACTAACCAAGAAGCTGCCTCTTAAGATGGTGGTAAAAGGGAACTGAAGTGTTAGGGTGGGAGGCTCTCGCACATGTGCAGTGCGAGGGGGAGGAGACTAACAAATTTTCATATTGCTAGGGAAAGTCCGAGCCTCACGCCTGCACACTGGGAAGCCCATCTGTGTGGCTTCACGAAGGCCACGAAGGAGAATCAACAGCTTTTCACTCTCACAGCTGCTTAGACAGCTGTTTTTTTTTAAACCAGCACAGATCAAAGAACCAACAATTTGGTAACCCATTCTCAGTGGAGGTGAGAAATTAATTGTTATTTCTTATCTTTGTATCCGCCTTTCATCCAATGAGCTCAAGATGGTTATCTCCTTTCATCCTTGCCCTCTCAACAACTTCCCAAGGTAAAGTCAAGCTGAGCCTGACTAGCCCAAGTTTCCCAAATGGGTGGGGATCTGAAACCAATACCTCCTGTGCCTGTAATCCAGCACTAACCACACCACAAATATTATAGAAATGTCACTGCCTGGCAATGCCTGGCAAAGTTGAGTCAGAAAACAAAAGGGTGAGAATCTTTGAAAGCAGGTTTTGCTTTTCTTCTGTAGTTTCTGTGTCCTGGCAGAGAAAACTAAAACTAGAGCCTTCAATACCTGCAACCTGCAGGCACTTAGGACTAGATACCTGAATGGGTTTCAGTTACATAACCAGGTCAGCTACTATTTTGGGCCCACCTCCAAATGCCCCGGCATTATAGAACAAAATTATAGAACATCGCTGTTCTATCCCATTTTAGTTTTGAACCTCTTGGGTGGCACTTCTTCAACCTCTGATGCTGTAACCTTTTGAAATGCTAATAATCATTGCCTTCCTTCTGAATCTCAATAACTGGCAGAGGTTATGCAATTAATTGCCTGGCATGTCACCTAGATTAAACTCCTAGTGCTTCAAATTCCAATATGTTTTTAAAGTAGTATTACAGAACTGGATGCAAATACCCATCAAAATACAGGAAAAAAAGCAGAACCTGGTTCACTTGATGGTTCAAATGACTGACCACTTCCAGAACATTTTTCATTGCTGCTCACACTAGACAACGTACATTAGGGCTGAAGTTCTGTTGCTTGATATTAAGAAGGCCACACTAGAGTTGGCCTGTTGAATCAGTGGGGACTTGGTGATTGAGGTCTTTTAGGAATTCCATTGATGCAAGTGCAAACTAGCTATGCCTGGCTAGGCTAAGGAACAGGATTTGAGCCATAATGAGTTAGGTGAAAGTTCATGAGAGAAGTCCCATATATGAAGGTCATAATACTGTTGAGGAACATTTTGTTTTGTTTTGGTATTTGGACTATGATTTCCAGAGTCCCTCGACCAGCATGACCATTCAATATAGGCTATGGGATTCCTGGAACTGCAGTCCCCAGAGAAATTTCCCCATTCCTGCTAACTATATCCTCACGTTTGCTCATTATTTTCATATGTTCTTCCCCCTCCCAATTGTTGTGAACATGGGAGGAGTTCCAGCAAACAGGGTAGTGAAGATGTGAGATTGCTGAAACCAATGGGACAAGAAGTGCATCATTATTTGTGCTGTTGTATTATGAGCAAATTTGGGAACTCATCATTATGGGCAAAGAAACCCCATTTGTTCATGGATTATTTGAACCTAAAGGGCTGGATAGCCCAGTGGTTTAGGTATCTGGCTGCAGAGCCAGAATTTGGGGGTTTGAGTTTGCACAGTACCTCCAGTAAGTACAGCCAGCCTGTGCGGCCCTGGGCAAGCTGCTGAGTCCCAGGGAAAAAGGGAAAGGTAATCCACTTCTGAGTATTCTTGAGCTGAAAAAAGAGTCATCATCAGCCAGTATATGACTATTATTATTAAAAGGCCACAATCCATTTCACAGCACAGAACTCTTGTTCACAGTGTTATGTGTTTTGCTTTTATCCAATATTATGCTGTGGGGAATGATGTACTAGACCAGTGATGGCAAACTTTTTAGAGACTGAGTGCCCAAACTGCAATTCAAAACCCACTAATTCTTTTTGCAAAGTGCCAATACAATAATTTAACCTGTATAGAGGTGGTTATGAAGGGGCAATGTCGGTTGCCCACAGAAAGGGCTCTGAGTGCCACCTTTGGCACCCGTGCCATTGGTCCGCCATCACTGTACTAGACTCTGACAAGGGAGATAGATTCAGGTGTAATCATACTAAAAGCTGATCCCTTGAAATCAGTGGCTTATATTACTGATGACACTCGCAATGTCCTGTCACTCCAGTGACTGTACTCTGAGTCTTGGTAAGTCTGACTGCAACCCAGAGAAAGCTCTGGGTGCTCACAACTCATTAAAATCTATTATCCAACCAAAGTAGTGAGAAGAATGATAAAACTAGGGTGCATAAGAGGTACTTTGTGTCAACCTCTGCAGTGGGCCTAAGACCTGTAGTTCTTTTTTCCCAGAAGGACACTGCTGAAAATTCAACATCTGGACTGATAACCAAGATACCGAAAATATAAGAGAAAGATTCCTGAGCTGTTATCCACAGTTTGGCACATTCTTGTTATGTCCTATTGAACCAACCCTGACTTATGGTGATCCCATGAATGAACAATTTCCAAAATGACCTGTCCTTGACAGCGCTGCTCAACAGTCACATATGGTTTCCTTGAGAGAGTTAATCCATATGATATTTAGAAATGTTTACTCTTTTTTAAAAAAATTGGAAATTATACAGCCCACCCAAGACTCCCAGTGCAGTGCAACAGTAAAAAAACTTCCATGGTCCACGTCTGCAGATTGTCCTTCCAGTTTTGAGATATCCGGTGTTTAAACCACCATAAGGATATTAAAAATCATTTTCAGTTGGGCTTGTTTAGCATTAAATGGAAATTTATCAATGAAAGGCACCAGGTAGGGTGACATGGGTAAGTTATAAAGAGTACATATGTGTGTGGACTACAATTCATAAGAAAAAATAATTGGTTTGAGAACCATATACAAACCTAGATATATGGGGATTTAGGAATACAAATCCAGTCACAATACTCAGGGTGAAGTATATATAAAGTATAGGAACATACGTACACCCCACCTGGTCTATCATGCTGCATTTATGCCTGTGATTCCTTAGACTGGGACTATACATCCAAATGTCTTTAGGATATGTTGCATGTTAATTGACCATTCTGTTTTGAATACCAATCTTGGTTTTATATTTATATCTAGCTTTTTTTATAAACACAGAAAAGGAGATGTAGATATAGATATGGCAGTGGGGTTAGAGAGAAAGAGGAAATGAGAGAGGGAGAGTTTGTAATACAACCTAGGATAAAATTATTCCATGAATCCTAAACATTGTTGGAAAAATACACTGCATAATGCAAATGTATATCCAGTTCAACTGAAGTTCAATAAACAAATGTTAAAAATAGAATCCAGAAATACTGATGACATGTTTCTGGAGAGAAGAATTCCTGTTATGGTATAGAAACCACATATTAAACAGAATTAAAAATAGTACATATTTATCTTTCTCCTTTAGTCTAGGAAATCTTGGACGAGTTTCAGGAGAACAGATCCACAGCCTTAACTTTAAAGGAAAACACTGAGCATCTGTTGGAAGAAAATCCTTTGCTCAGCAACAATGCCACCTACTGCTCGTAGTGATGGTCTGCCAGAAAGATAGACAGGATTTTGCTTTATTGATGCCAAGGTCCTTCAACTTTTTCATGCATTTCCTATAAGGACTGGTCCAAGCTGGCGCACTGAAGGGTACCTCTTATCCGGTTGCTGAGAATTCAGCCATATTATTTTGGCACAGGAGGCAGAAATCCCACTGCAACTTCCTCCTTTTCTAGTGGCAAACGTGATAATAACAACTCAACTAACTAACCTTTCTGGTTCCCCTTTCACGATATACCAAAACTTCTGTGTGAGGCTGCTGACTTATTCTGCCTAATGACAGGACCAGCTTTGAATTTCAGGGGGCTTCTAAGCACCTTGGGTGCTAAGATGTTCTTTACAGTGATAGAAAAACTTTGATACAGACCCTTTTGGAATCTAAGGAATTATTGAATAACTTGGAACTCAATGAACCACATGCAAGAAAGATTGGGATCTATTTTAGACTGGAACCCCCATGAGCTCCATGGCAATTTAGGAAGATAAGGACTCTGGCAAAGATGATTGACTTCCATCCTATTGAGAAGAGGACCACAGTAGAGGATTGCTCACATTTACCCAAGAAGGAACTCATGTTTTAGTCATCCCTGGCATGGGGCAGACAACGTGCAACCTATTGGCCACTGGAACACCCCCCCCCCCCACACACACACACACACTAGAGATGGGCAAGAATCGAAAAAATGACATTTCGGTTTTTTGTTTCGGTTCGTTTTTGCTTTTTGTGAATTTTTTGAAAAAAATCATTTTGTTGGTTCATTTATTCATTTTTGTTTTTACCCCGCTTTTGCGCGATTTAAATTCCCTCTGTGCGCAGGCGTCCTCCAATGCCCCAGAGCAGATGGAAAACACTAAAAAAAATGATGCTGGCAGAGACACAGTATAGACTAGATACACAGGGAGGCTGCAAAGACAACAGCGGGCGTTGCCCAGGGCGCAAGGCAGCTGCAGAGTGACTGCACTGCGGGGCAGGGGAGGGTACTCACCGAGAGGTACGCACGCACACAGGGAGGCTGCAAGACTGAAGCTAGAGAGAAATCTCTCCTTTCTCTCCCCTAAGAGCCAGGCTGCAGCCAGCAGGACAACAGAAACACACCTGCCTGGCTGGCCTAAAGTGAAAATAACAAGTCGCAGAGACAGCAATCCCACCCTAACTCCCACCACAGACTGCAAGGAGGATGGGGGCTGCCAGAGCTTTTTATGCCCTCTGTGGCTGCCAGACCTGCCCAGTCTGCAACCCGGGCAGGCTATTGGTTGAAGTTGTCCAAGAATTTACATTATCCCATCACATGGCTTGTATCCATTTTGTGGCTTGCATCCATTTTGTGTCGTCCTTAAAGGGAAAAGAAAAGAAAAAATACATCACAATGGGAGAAAGACAAAAATAAATGTTTTAAGGACCCCAACCCCCCGGAAGGTATTATCAGGCAAAATAAATAATTATTGCTGCTTTTTTACAGATGTCGAGGGCATTTTAATACCCAATAAATAAATATTAGGCATCTGGCAGCCATTTTGGGTCAATGTCCCCTAACTCCCCTTAAAGGAAAAAAATACAGCAATCTGAGAAAAGACATAAATGCACGTTTTAAGGACCCCAACCCCCCCCCCCGGTAGGTATTATCAGGCAGAATAAATAATTATCGCTGGGTTTTTACGGATATTCAGGATGTTTTTTAACATTTAAAACAGCTCATTTCATCGTGCGGCACCATTAATGAAAACAAAACGTAACGAACCTAATTTTCTTGGTTCTGTTCGGTTCGTTCCAATTTCATCGCCAGGTTCGTTATTTGTTTTGTTACGTAATGAAACGAATAACGAATAACGGAACAAAAATTTCATTTCGTGCCCATCTCTACCCCCCACACACACACACAAAGTGTGCTTTTTTTGTCCCTGGATCATCTGCTTTGCTGCAGCTATGACACAAGCATCCTTGCCAAATTTGCCATTCCTTGCAGCCAGCAGATCTGTGCCAATGAAAATTATCAGCAGATTCCTCTCAAAGAGACTGCCCAGTTGCTCTGCCCGAACGGAGGCCTCTGCGGTGCTACAGAGGGCACATGCGGGCCCCTCAGCAGCCTCCGTGGTCCCTGCACTTTTGCCAGCATTTCCAAAAAGCAGCAGGAAGGTCACCATGAAGAATACCCATGGGAAGAGTCATTCACAAGAAAGATTATTTTTTGCCTTTTTCGGTGGCCAAAGGAAGCAGTGGCCTTCTCAGTAGCATCCACCTGCTACATTTGTGGATCTCCCTCTTGAAAGGAGCGAGGCCATCTCTGCTTGTACAGTATTTGCTTTAGAAGGGCCATCAAGAGTATTCTCCTCCATCAGGTTCTAACGTGTTGGCAATGTTTTATTTTACTCCTTTTATCTTAATCTTCAATCTCAAATCATAATTTTTCATCTCCTCTTCATTTTATGATAACCCCTTTTTTAAAAAAAAGTATGCATCATTCTGGGTGCCTGGTAAGCAGAGGGGGTTGCTGATGAATTTTATTGTTGTTGTTATATGCCAGCAAGTTACTTCCAATTTACGGTGATCCCATCAAGGAACATTTTCCAAAATGTCCTCTTCTCAGCTGTCCTGCTCAGCACCTGCAGACTGAACCCTACCTACGGCTTCCTTTACGAAGTCAGCCCATCTCCTATTTGCTCTTCCCATCTCATGTGTTTGTCTTTTTCAGAGAATCCTGCCTTCTCATGATGGGACCAAGGCTGGAGAGCCTTTTTTTGTTATGCTGACAGTCCAGGAGATCTGCAAAGCACTCCTCCACATTTCAAATGAATCAATTCTCCCCCCGCCCCCAGTCAACTTTCTTAACTGTCTAGCTTTCATACCCATGCACAACAATTGGAAATGTCCGAGTGCAGATGATTCTGGTAACACATCCTTGCACATGATAATATTTTCTGATTCCTTCACTGCTGCCCTTTCTCGTCTCAGTCTTCTGGCCTCCTGGCTGCAGCCTCCCTTAGGACTGTTGGGTGAAGCAAGGTATACAAATTCTGCAGCTATTTCCATTTCTTTATTGGCAGTGTCAAAACCTTGCTCTGGCACTTCCTTCTTTCCTTTTCCCTAAAACTTGTTCAAGTCACTGCTGCTTTCTGCCAGAAAGGTGAGGTCACCTGCATATCTTAAACTATTGATATTTCTTCCACCAGTTTCCACCCTTCCTTCATCAGACTCTAGTCTGACTTTATATGTTCTGCATAGAGATGGGCACGACTCAGAAAATTTTTTCGTTTTCGTTTTCGTTTTCGGCTAGGGGTCCGTTTCGTTTCATTTCCGTTTTCGTGAGCTAATTTTCAATTTTTTTGTTTTCGTTTCGTTACGTAACAAAACCGAAAACCGAAAACAAAAACGAAAAATTTTTCGTTTCTCCCCATTTAGCTCCATTGAGTGCTTTTCCAGTAACGAAAAACGAAAACTGGCTCAAAATTAGTCGTTTCGTTTCTGTTTTCGGTCCATTTTTGAACCGTTTTTCGTTTTTCGTTTCGTTACGTAACGAAAACAAAAAACAAAAACAAAAACAAAAATTGCGCTAAGTCGTGCCCATCTCTAGTTCTGCATTCAGATTGAAAAGGCAAGGGGATAACAAATAAATATTAAAATAAATAAAAATATGATTTTAAATAAATAAATAAAAAATGCACCCTACTTTTTTGCTTGTTGTATTTTTATTCACTTGGTAGAATTGGAGTTGGAATAATATTGCAGAACTATTCTTTTCCATGGCTATTTTGATAAGGAAGCCTACAGCTGAAACTTACCTCCAAAGTCCTAGGAACCTATGACTTCAGAATATTTCTATTATCCACATGAAGGCCAGACAGGCAATGAAAATTGCAAAAGCTTGCAAGTGGAAGGCCCTTAAACTATGTTTTAGTAAAATTAATGACAATCTTTAGGGGAGGGGGCTTATGCATTATCAAAGTGCATGGGGAACCAAGAACAGTTGGGATTCTTTCTATCCCCAGTCTTTGTAACTAAAAAAAAAAATGTTATAGGAGCATTTAATCAGATGTGTTGAGGAGAAAGAAGGAAAGTGAAAACAACAGTAAGCTCTCTGCTGGACATAGTGAGACATTACAGGAAAACCAGTGGGTGGCCTGAAAGCTTGCAGAAGCAAGGGCAGCAAGGAGGATGCATTAGAGCCCTGGAGCCCTGTAATTAGGGTACAATCCTTCTTGGAGCACTCCAATCCCAGCCTAGCTATTTCTTTGGTGGCATGTAAAATATAGGACTAACTAAAGGGGATGCCATCCTTTTCATGTGGCCAGAACGCATTTTACTTAATGACCACCTATTCGTGTTACCAGCTTGGTTAGAAGCAGCCTGTCATTATCCTATATATATATATTTAAAAGAATTTCTAAATTCATATGTGCAGGCATCTTGTTTTTCTTACATTTCTGATTCATAATGGGAGCCCTTCAGAATTGTGGCCTCTCATCTTACACACCCAACATCTGCTGGAAACCTGTTTTTCCTTCTCATACGGTTGATGTTTTACCAGCTTGCTTTTCTCCTACATTCAAGTTTTTCAAAATCTTTTCCTCAGGTGTGGATAATGGCATTTGCAAGGTTTGGAAAACAAGCAAGCAAGCAAGCAAACAGAAACAAGTGTAATTCTCAACCTTTTCCATTAGGCAAATTCCATCCAGAGCCATAGGTTAGAACTAGAGGTGGAGGGGAATAGCACTTTTGGATGAAAACTCTCTGAATTTGCTAGTCAAGATCATAGTGGAAAATTCTCAAGCATGCTGGTTGGTGAATTCTGGAGGCGATGATCCACAAAAATGAACTTCAATACGAGTGTATGCAATATGCAGAGGACATGAGAAGCCCATCAGACCAGGTCTCCATTTGTCTTGGAAATTTCTAAAAAAGACAATCTACCCAAATATCCAACAAAAACAGAAGTAAACCAAGATCTGTCGACAGACTGAAATGATCTACAATTTTTTTTACGAGTTTAGCTTCCAAGTTTAAAAAAAGTTTAAAATATTTATTATGGTTAAAAAAGATTAACCTTTCAGCAAGTATTCCCATCATGCCATCTTCAGGATTACAGAAATGGCAAATGCTGACTACATTGCATGTTGGTATCAAATAGCCCACAGTGGCGTCTGGAGGATACTTGCAAGAGACTGCAAGACCATTTGGTTGACCTACTATTCTAATCACCTGCTTGCAAACACATAAACAGAATTCTATGAGGTCTGGGGGAAATGTCCCTTGTCTTGTGCTAGCTATTTTATTTAAATGTTCCAACCATAGAGCCTGCCTTTTCCCCTTGGTGCCTTCTAGTCTTTGTATTCTATGTCATGTGTTTGATTTGTATCCTATTGTTCCACCTAAATGGGGTGGACTAACAATAAAACTGTATGTATACAGTAAAAACAGAATCTTTCTTTCTGGGGACCAACATTTGCAAAATGCATTGAGCACAGTTGCCACTGGTTCCAGAAGACATTTTTCATTCTTCTTGCTGCTATGTCTTGGCGGATACAGGGCTTAGACTGGGGGAAAGGTGAGATATAAAACAAATAAACAATGTTCAGACAACTACCGTATGCATGGATCCCTAAAACTACAGAAGGCAGATAGCAATCACAATCAGTATTTGATTAATAGATATTTTAATATTTTAATATTTGATTAATAGACAGTTTCACTCTAATTGACACCCAGTGGGGTATAACGGGCAGAATATTGGACACAGGCCCCTATCCTACTATTTGTGAGCCTAAATATTTTAGAAGGGGGGTGGGAATATAATATTAATAATTCTTAATGTTCATGTAACTGCAATATGATAATGGTTGCTGACAGAAGAGTTGTAACTCTCCACAAGAGGTCAAGCAATGCATCAGAGCCAGGGTCTCAAGCAAACAAGAACATCTGTGCCAGACCAGTTATGGAAACATTATTCCAGTAATTCCATATGCATGCAAATTGAAATGGGTGATGATTTTCTCTCTATGAATTTATGAGATTCAGTTGAAGAAACTCAAAACCAGGCTATTTTCAAGAGGGTATTGCCTTGGTTTCTTCCTGTTTATGGCAGCCTTCCACAAGAATTCTAATTGAGGCTGATTATGGCTTTGCACACAGGACTGAAATGTTCTTCCTTATCTCTGTTCCCAATTTGATCTCTCTCTCTCTCTCTCTCTCTCTCTGTGCATACTTTGTCATCCAAAATATGAAAAA
This sequence comes from Phrynocephalus versicolor, assembly GCA_023846285.1. Lineage (NCBI taxonomy): Eukaryota > Metazoa > Chordata > Lepidosauria > Squamata > Agamidae > Phrynocephalus > Phrynocephalus versicolor. The sequence continues at coordinate 6,879,992 of JAHTLZ010003518.1, read as the reverse complement.
GTCTTTGGAAATCAATGAACATTTAAGACCCATTTCTCCACTGCTAAACACATGCACAGTGAGAACATGTGCATGTGCTCAGCCTCAAACCCTTGAGAATGGGAACTGGTGGTAACTCTGAAGGGAATGTCTCTTCCATAACATGAGACCAATGCAGGAGAAAACCCTCTTTTGTGTTCTGCCATGTAGGCTTCTGTAGGTAGAACTCTAAAAGGCTCCTCTCCTGAAAATGTGAACATAAAGTAGGTGGGTTCATAATGGGTTCATAATAAGCTGCCCAAACAAATTTGTAGAGTCATCCCTGAGAATGGCCATAGATGAATTTCCCTTTTTAGTATTTACTTACTTAGTTAAAATATTTTTAAAAGCTTTACTTTGTAAAAGATGTGTAGTGATTTATTAAGCCAAAGCCACAGACAGTACACTAACTCCACTGGCTTTTGTCTCTCCATGAACAAGCCACCCCGTGATTTGAAGGAACTAATGTTAGGTGATAGCTTGTTTCCATCACAGAGCCCTGTGGCAGGATCAGTCATGTTCTCTAAGCAAACTAAATTGTGTGTTTGTGGTTTGTGGTTCTGCCGCTTCATGAGTTCATTCTCCTTTTGCCACACCCTTCCAGTCTTGACCTGTTTCAGCTGAACAATTGAAGCAGTGGATGCCATTCATATGGTAAGCTTACTATCCATATTGGAAGGGAAAAGGACCTAAGTGCTATTTGTACCCTTGAAATGCTGTTTCAAACTTCTACATAACGATAAAAGTAACATATGGAAGTGAGGACTGCCCCCAGTTTGACACGCCAAGATAGGAGTAACACAAGCCATGTTATGGCCTCTCCAGGACAAGTTGTACCCCTAGGTAAAGGGAAGTGTTGGATTCAGGTGGCAGATCTTAGGGGATGAGGGGGAATACAGTACAGAGAATGTGAAGGGTGGAAATGCATCCATATTTGGACATGAAAAGTGAAAATACATCCATATTTGAACATGAAAGCTGCGAAGAATTTGCACAACACTTTGCAGGCAAAATTGAACAGATCTGGGCTAACTTGGATGCATTGGTAGATGACTTACGCGGGGAAATGGATAGGGGATCTGTGTCCCTTTTGGTTTTGCTAGACCTCTCAGCTGCTTTTGACACTATAGACCATGGCATCCTCTTGACTTGTCTCTCTGAAATGGGAATAGGGGCCCCTGCATTAAAGTGGCTCCGATCTTTCCTGCAGGAAAGAATGTAAAAAGTGGTGTTAGGCTATTGATGTTTGACAACACGGCCGCTAACCTGTGGAGTCCCACAGGTTCTGTTCTGTTTCGTATGTTACTTAACAGATGAAGCCACTAGGGGAGATTATCAGGACTTTTGGGTTTAGGTGCCACCAGAATGCTGATGAGTATGACACCCAGCTCTACCTCTCATCACCTCTGGATTCTAGCTGCAGTAATGAACTGGATGAGGACTGCTGGAGTGGGGTGATCCCCTTGCACATGCTTGCTAGTCCTGTCCAACTCTAGGGGCGGTGATCATCTCCATTTTCAAGCCAAAGAGCCAGTGTTGTGCAAGTCCATGTCCATGTGGCTGGCATGGTTCAACACATTTCTGCTCACAGAACACTATTTACTGTCCCACTTTTTACAGCGGTACCTATTTATTGACTTGCATTTACATGCTTTCGAACTGCTAGGTTGGCAGGAGCTGGGGTTAACAGTGGAAATTCAGTCTGCTGCGTGGCACCTGGGATTTGAACCGCCGAGCTGCCAACTTTGCAACCAACAGATTCAGAGCATTAGATCACATTACACCCCCTATTAATTCAAAGTGCTGACCTTAACCTAAAAAGCACTGTATGACCTGGGGCCTAGTTACCTCAAAGATAGAATCTCACAGTATGAACTGACTCGGGTATAAAGGTCATCAGGAGAGGTTTTTCTCTCCATCCCGCCACACTCCCAGGTACGTCTCATGGGAACTTGCTCCCACTAGATGTGAGGACTGCCCCATTTCTGCTGTCTTTCAGGAAACAGGCAAAGACCATTCTCTTCAGGCAAGTTTTCTCTGAATGATGTACTACCTATTATGTGTGTTTTATATGAATCTACCTTACACAATCAAATAGACTTTGTGTTTAACCATTTATAACTTTGTGTGATTGCATTGACACTATGTTTTCGTTGTTAGTTTCCATCACTCATAACTTTTACAAGGCATTTTTACTTTCTCTTTAACTGCTCGTGTTCTATTGTAGCTTTAATTTTGTCCCTCACCTCCCTGTTCTCAAACTTGAACATGTCTTTATTGTACTGGACTGTATATTGTCCTCATTATTGTAAGCCACCTTGGGTCCTTTTCCAAGGAAAAAGGTGAGGTAAAAATACTCTAAATAATAATAATAATAATAATAATAATAATAATAATAATAATAATAATAATAATAATAATAATAATAATAATAATAA
>JAHTLZ010003518.1:6855078-6875185 GCA_023846285.1 Phrynocephalus versicolor | reverse complement strand
AGAAAGAAAGAAAGAAAGAAAGAAAGAAAGAAAGAAAGAAAGAAAGAAAGAAAGAAAGAAAGAAAGAAAGAAAGAAAGAGGGACATTTTCTACAGGTCCAGCACTGCTTGTTATTCTGCAAACATGACAGTTATGACAAATAGAGATGGGCACGACTTAGCAGAATTTTCGTTTCCGTTTCCGTTTTTCGTTTCCGTTACATAACGGAACAAAAAACGAAAAACGGCTCAAAACTGGAACGAAAACGGAAATGAAACAACTAATTTCAAGCCATTTTTCGTTTTTCATTACTGGAAAAGCACTTAATGGAGCTAAATGGGAAGAAACGAAAAAATTTTCATTTTCGTTTTCGTTTTCGTTTGTCGTTTTCGTTACGAAACGAAAACGAAAAATTTTGAAAATTAGCTCACGAAAACGGAAACGAGCCAAAACGGACCCCTAGACGAAAATGAAAACGAAAACGAAAAATTTTTCTGAGTCGTGCCCATCTCTAATGACAAATGACAATGCTATGTTGCAAAGTGGGGGATTCACGTGTAATAGTGTAATGGTAACTGTGTAAGTTTAGATGGTTATTGATGCCTTCCTCACAGCCATCCTAGCCCCAAGGCAAGTCCAAACATGTGGCCCTCTGGAATGTTGCATATCAACAATTAAGGAACAGATCTTTTCTAAAGGTAATGGCTATAATTTGTCTTTTCGAGACCAAAAATCCCTCAGACACTTTCTATTGCAGCATGGATTGTTGGCAACAAGATACTGGGTTTTTTTTTTTTTTAAATTTCAGAAATCCATTTATTCCCCTTGGCTATTTAAAGGATTGCAACTCATCTCCAAGGGAACAGGAAGGTCTAAGGAGGGTGCCCCAGTTACAGTCCCTGCTTCTCAAAAAATTCTGAGGTTATACCCCTGTGTACATTGATGCCATTATACCACCGTTCAACAGACAGATGGTGGTATAGTCATTTGGAAAACTGAGGGGCATTGTTTTTCTCACCAGATATTTTACTGAGGGATCATGGTAAGTTTACAACTAAGCAGACAGGATATGTCTGTGAAGATTCTCAGCCATCCAGATGAGTTTATCTGGAAGTTGAGTCATGGCAGCTGGACTTATCCAGTTTCACTAGTTATCCAAGCAGCTTCGTCAGTCTGAGGAAGGTTAGTGACAAATCCTCCAATTTATAGTTCACCTTGATTTGATATCACCAGGGTCTGAATAGGCTCATAAGTTGGAAAATGGCCTGAATAGGCTCATTATGTGGACAATGGTCAGAATATGTTCATGTGCATGAAAGTTCCACCTATTCAACCTTTCCCAAAACCCATTAAGTAGATGGGTCGTTAGTGATGGCCTTGCTGGTGGAGGTGTGAAGGGCTTCTGATTTGTCTGGGGATTGATGAAAGGGCAGCTTGATAAGTAGCATGGCTAGAGTGTCTGAAAAGCTTAAAAGGACTTTTGGCAAACACCACATCCCTGTTTACTTCAAACCCTCAAACACATAAAAGCAGCGACTCGTCCACCCAAAGCACCCGACATCAAAACACAAGAGGAGTAATATAGTATATGTGGTCCAATGCAGTGAGGAGTGTGCAAAACTCAACACTGGAGAAACTAAACAGCCATTGAACAGGACGATGACCCAACATAGGAGGGGCAATCGCTCAGGTCCAGAATCAGCAGTGTACCTCCATCTGAAGGACAAAGAGCACTCATTCATAGATGAGGATGTACACATATTACACGGAGAAGACAGGTGTTTGAGAGAGGGGTCAGGGAAACCAATCATGTGTGTATTGAAAACTCCTCTCTCAACAGAGGTGGGGGATTCAGACACAATATGTCTGCTACTTATCAAGCTTATCAAGAAGTCCAGTTGCCTTGACTCATCTTCCAGGTAAGCAGACAGAAGTGTAAATAAAACAACAATGTTGAAGGATAATACATATTTCACATGGTGCTTGTCTTGACAATGAACTGGTCTTAACACCTAGACAACCAAGACTTCTCACTGAAAAACTTTCCTATATCTAACAGTTAACTCTATATGGGCCTTTCACATGACCCCTAAGATCCGCTGGCCACTTAAATTCGGACCAGAGATCTTGGGGGGTTGTTGCTCTTCCTGCGTCCCCCCTCCGCACTTCCTTGCTCCTGTCTGCGTGAGGGGATGGAGAAAAAAAGGGACAAAAGAATGCAGGCTCACCTCTGTCTGCCAGTCCAAGCCGCCCCGAGCCCTGTCGTCATCCTGATTCCTCCTCTTAAAGGGGCGGGAGGCAAAAAACAACAACAAGCAGAAGCGAGGAGAGCCAGGCACTCTAGGTTACATCCGGATCTGGGATTTTTCACCCTCCGAGAGCAGGTACCTGAAAAGTGCGCTGGGACGTGCTTAGGTGGGCGTGGTCGCACTTAATTTTCTGTAAACTCCGGAGCTGGTGGGGAAACAATTTTAAGCTCCGGAGCTGAGAGCCATTTACGGCGGAGTTTAGGGGTCGTGTACAAATACCCTATGTTTTCCTTCACTTCTTTCCCAAAGGAAAGGCAGATTTATTTCTTATGCTCTTGTCAAGTGGCACCAAGTGCCAGATTCTCGAGGTGGCCATGACTGCTTCTCCGCTGTTTCTTCTGTTCTTTTCTGTTGGAGAACAAGGACACAAGGAAGGAGGGGATATAAAATAAACAGATAATTAGCTGATAAGTTTTTAGTTGTGGTAGCTGTGTTAGCCTAAGCTAGCACATTAGACTAAAACAACAGAAAAATATATATAACGGAAGAAAAAGCCACCTTAAAGACTAACTGCTATATTCTAATGTGAACTTTCATGGACAAGACTGCTCCCTCCAACCTGCACCACCCTAGAAAGGACACATCTGAGGAAGCAGACCTTTTCCAGAAAACCTTGTATGAAAATATAGCAGCTAGTTTTTAAAGTGCCACAACTTTTCTGTCTTCTTTATTTTTTAATTTTCTTGGGGTTTTGCCTGATATGATAAAGTAAATTGGGAATATTTTGGTTTTGTCGGCACCATCTCCAGTATGTTTTTCCAAATCTCAATGAGGATGAAAGTGCAGAGGTTTGAGGAAGAAGAAGCAGCTGAAATCTTCACCCTTCTCTTCCAGGTGTTTTGTTTTGTTTTGTTTTGTTTTTTGTTTGTTTGTTTGTTTGCTTGTTTGTTTTGCTGGAACAATGACCTGGATAGGCTTCCTGTGTGCTAAATGGTGAGTGTTAAAAGGTAGGAATCCTGGCATTTTGCAGCAAATTGCATATCTGCCATTTGTATATAATAGCAATGGAGTGATTTTTTTATTATTTTTGACAGCACAAGAGAAAAAGGGTTAATGCCCTGCTCTTGCTTCATAGTCCTGGTCTGGAGCAGCACCTTTTGTGAAAAGAAAAGAAAAGAGAGAGAGTGGCTCTTTTTAAATAAAGCACCTGTTTAAAACAACAAAAGCTTTTTCAATTTTTGAGGTAACATTTCTGAATTTTTCTAGTCCAAATTGGTAGTTAACCTTCTGGCACAAAAAAATTTTTTTGCAGCTTATTGTAAGTGAATTGTGAGTTATTCTATAGCCCTGGTGAAAAATTGCCAATATATTGAGAATCAGAATTACAATTACAGTTTTTAATAGGCAATAAAATAAAATAAACATAAACATAAACATATAATCCAGTATGTGGCATATGACTAAAATACGGGGGTTGTTCTGAATTGCCAAAGAGTGTCTACATTGTAGGTCTAGTTCTCAGTGGATTTTGTAACAAAATGCAAGTGTGAGATACTAAAATGTTTCATCTTGGCTTATGAGAGTCAAATATATCCCACTTCTCAGTTTTTTGTTTACTTTGGGACACACCCACCTACTGGAATCTTTTTTTTAAAACTTCTCTAAGCCATCAAACAATTTTTCTGTCTTAACACTTTCAAAACAGGTGAGACATGTTTTCATTTCATAAAACAAAACCAGTCCAGAGGTAAGACTCTGTTGTGTGAGGGTTTTTTTAAAAGAAAAGGTAATAAATATTTATTGTATAATTATTGCAATGTTGTTAAGAAACATGAAAATCTGACTTGCATAACTGAAGGCTGACAGGCTGACAGGGCACACCCTGCCCTATTTGCAGTCCACTGGGCAAAGGCCAAGTATTTATTGAGTTTTATGTGTTTTGAGACATTTATAGCCTGCCTTATCTCTGCAGAGTTAAATGCAGTTTATAAAATTCCATAACTACACAGTTTAAAATGACATTCCTTTCCGGTCAAGGTAGGAACAGAGAACCCTTGCATTACTATGTCTACCAGCTTTTCTAGCCTGTTGTAGCCAGGCAAATACACCACATAATTTGCCTGCTTCCGAAGCCTCTAGTATTCCAGTGGTGGTGGACTAAAAGTCTAGTGTGCTTCTACCACTCGGTGAAGGACATAAATTTGAAGACCTGTAGGGATACCTATGGGTGGAAAACCATTAAGAAAAGCAAGGTCCCTGAGAGATGGGTGAGCAACTGATGGATCTGTGGGAGAGATTTTTGCACCAGTGATGCTGTGGAGCCCACATGGACCACCCAAAAATGAAGCAAAACCAATCACAGCACCATTGTAGCCAGATGTATATTTCCAGTTTGGTGAAACAGGGATCCTCCTTAGTTAAACATGAGTGTGGTGGTATCTGCAACTAATAAAAAATTGGAATTGCTATTCCTTGAGGATTTCAGGGGAAGCAATTCACATAAATTCATTTCTCCTGTGACATCCCCCTCTTTTTTTGACAAGAGATAGCTGAGTCTGCTTCGGCCAAGTCCTGCAGAAACAGCTTTGGACGGAGAGTATATTCGTTGTTATTACCTGTGAAGTAATGAAACATGACCACTAGAGAGCACCAATACATACAATACAAAAGTATTTTTCCAGGTTGAGACATTTTGAATTTGTCAACATGTAGTTCAGTATGTAAAATTTCGTTGAGGGATTGTCTTTAAATGCTAGAAATAGTATACACAGATTTGTTAAAGATCTATAAAATCTATAAAACATATTATCATATAGATCAGTGATGGTGAACCTTTTAGAGATGGAGTGCCCAAACTGCAATTCAAAACCCACTAATTACTGTATTCACGAAGTGCCAATACAGCAATTGAATCTGAATACAGGTGGCTGTGAAGGGCTGATGTCAGGTGCCCACAGAAAGGGCTCTGAGTGCCACCTTTGGCACCTGTGTCACAGGTTCACCAACACTGATACAGATGATCATGGTATTGAGTTGGATCTATTTCTATGTATACCTATTTGTGTATGTCTACAAAAATCCATGACTTTCCATGATATTAATTTTTCAGAACATCTTCACTGTTCTGTCTCATAATAAAATAATTTTTGTGGAATCATTTTTTTAAAATTTAAACCAGTCTTAACTTTTATTTACTCGATCGTTCTCATGGCTCTCCCATTTCTTCACCAAAACTGTAATGCTTTTGCAAAACAAACACACTTTCTGGAATTTGCTCTATTTAAATGTAAACAGAGTGGTTTGGTTTTGTACCACTGGAAAAAAAAGCTATAAATGTGCTTGGGCTTGACAAGTCTTCCATCATTCATCCATTAGCTATATGTGTGATGTTAGAACAGCCAAGCATGGCCAAAGTTGACTCTGTGTGATTAAGAGGTAAGATTAAGGAGGTACTGCCCTTATAAATGAGGGTAGTGGGTCTCATATCTTTGGCTTTCCAGATGTTTTGTGTTTTAACTCTAAGAGGTTCCTGCCAGTATGATTGACAGATGAGGATTCTAGGGGCAGGAGGCTAAAACATGATGAACCGTAGATGGAGGCCCAGCAAGCCAGAGTTCACTTTTAGTCATATGTGTTTAACCGTCAGGGCAGTGGGGAGGTTCGGCTCGTGAGGAGCAGAATATGATGGGCAGAAGCCGCAGTAGGATTCCCCTTCAAGTGGGGACTTTTACCTATAACCTGCAGTCTCTAAGGCAGCAGGGGATGGGGTTAATTTCTGCCTTTGCACAGGCTGCACAGATTTCCATAATATGAAAGAGTGTAGGGAATTACTGTGAGAGGTGGTGGTGGGTGCTTCAACACTAGTGAAGACATTCAGAGAAATCTGTGCAACCACCTGGAAAGTATCATTTGCTTTGCATTCTTGCATTGAGCCGGGAGTTGAGCTTAATGACCTTATAAGCCCCTTCCAACTCCATGTTTCTATGATTCTAAGAATGTGGGAAATAAACTGGTGGTGGCCAGAACTCCATTTCTGAGTTTCAAAAATGAGTGATTGTTTTTTGATGCTCTAAATTGCAAAGGGGCTCTGCGACTTATTCAAAAAGTAAACCAATTTTAAAGAAAATGGATTCAGTTTTCTTAATGGGAAAGACTCTTCTTTTGTTAGGGACCCCTTATGGGGGTCTGGCCTCACCTCTTTCATATTATCTGAAAGGTTAGTATCTTTATTTATTTATTTATTTATTTATTTATTTATTTATTTATTTGATTTTTATACCACAAGCCATCTAGTCTGAGGGCTACTCTGGGCCGTTTACAACATACCGTAAAATACTTGAGTATAAGCCGACCTGAGTATAAGCCGAGGGCCTAATTTTACTCCCCAAAACTGGGAAAACTTTTTGACTCGAGTATAACCCAAGGGTGTTTTGTTTTTATACTCGACGGTGTATCTGTCGAGCTCTAAAGGGGCTGGGGGTAGTAATTGGAAACCTGTGCTGAGAGTGTGGAGGCAATTAGGGAGTTAATACCATAGAGAACTCCCCGATTGCCTCCACAGTCCATGCACAGTTGCCAACACTATGCCCAGCCCTTTAGAGCTTCATAACTAAGTCCCCTTACCCCTAAATCTTTCCAGATTTCAGGGGTTCCCTAAAATCACTTTGGGAAAGTACCCCTGCTACTTTGGAGTCCCAAGGTAAGTAAATTTTGATTGTATATTTTAAAATAAATTTTGAGTGTCTATTTTTTAAAAACATGCACTCAAAAATTACTTATTTGGGGGGCACCAAAGTAGCAGGGGTACCTTAAGAAAGTGATTTTAGGAAACCCCCTGAAATTTGGAAACATTTGGGGGTAAGGGAGCTGAATTATGAAGCTCCAAAAAGGGTGCACCTAGGAAAAAACCTTCTCATTGGAATCATATGGGAAGCAGCAGCAGCCTTATCTCCCACCCGATCAGCTTCAGAGTAGAAGGTTTTTTTCTAGGGGCACCCTCTTTGGAGCTTCATAACTCAGCCCCCTTACCCCCAAATGTTTCCATATTTCAGGGGGTTCCCTAAAATCGCTTTCTGAAAGTACCCCTGCTACTTTGGAGCCCCAAGGTAAGTAAATTTTGATTTTTATATACTTTAAAATAATGTACATAATTTTAAAAAATTAAAAATATGCACTCAAAATTACTTGCCTTGGGCAAGTTACCTAAAGCAAGTTGATTGAGGCCAAATTCCTTCTCCAAAAGGACAGCAGTTCCTTTTTTTGTTCATCTTCGTCTTTCTTTCTCTTTACAAATGGATACTTTATAATCTTAGTTCCTTCCTAAGTGGTTCTCCATCCACTGTTCTGAACCAAACATCTCAAAGGGATTAGACATGCACCCCATTTAGAGCTGTGTAATGGTGTCTTATAATGAAATATGCTCTGGCCTAAATGGAATGCCTGCATCATTGATTTCAATAACAAGATGTTTCAGATAGACTGATAAGACACACATTAGCTTACAAAGGAGAGCTTTGTTTCTTGCTTAATAAATGACAACATGCTTTGTCCAGAACATAGCCTAACAATAATAAGCAAACCATGATTTTAAAATGGTGTTTCCCCGTAACATTGTTTATTTGTAGAGTTCAGATTAGAGGTGAACCAACATTTTTCAGAAGATTGTTTTCTTTTCTTGATCCCATCGCAACATGAATAAGCAGCCCACTCGAACTATTTTACATCCTTTGTTGAGTGGAGGCCATGGTGCCCCGATTCTACCCAAACTTCCTGGAATAATACTAGTTCACAAAGGATTCAGAATAGTGGCCAACCATGTGATGGCTATCACTACCACTCATAGTGCCCATAAAAACCGGCCAAACCAACAACTCAAAACCTTGGGCAGTGGTGGGGTGAGGTGGGGTGGGGGAATTAAGAAGCTGTGATAATGGCCATCATTTGCCAAGAACTTCACACACACCCCAGAAACCCTTGTGTACTTCTGCAACTATAAAAATAAAATATGATAGTGTTGTCTTGGGGAGTAGGGAAATGGCTGCCCCATCTTTCTCTGCCCACAAATGTGGGGATGAATTTCAAGAGCCCATTTGCTACATAGTGGATGTTGAATGAAGCCTCCCCTTACCCCCCCCCAAGACACGCTGCAACTACTCCCTGTAGAACCCTTCCTTTCCTATGACAAAACTCGTTAGATGCCAATGAGAAGAAATCATGCTGATATCCTAAACAGGGAAATTTATTGTTCTGAAGATCTGTTTGCCAATTCCTAGTTGGGTCATAAAATGTCCACACACCAAATCTTGCAATCAGCTGCTTAAGCCAGAGAAGATTTGCAAAACTCAAAGTATTCTTTCAGTATTAACAGTGCCGGTGAAATCAATTCCTTTCCAGTCAGCAGAATGATCCAGTTGCCCTGTATTTCTGGCCAAGGAGGCTCCAGGGACAGTTATGGTACTTTAGGCCAAGACCTGCATGTATCAAAAGGAAGTCATGAAAACCATCTCCTACTGATTTCCCTAGTAACTGGCATTCAGAGATACACTGTCTCTGATGCTGGAAGTAAAACATTATCATTCTAACTATGAGTCATGGATGTCCTCTAAGAATTAAGGAGAGGTCCCAATTTCACCTTGCCGTATCTCTACCTTATCTGTCTTAACACTAAGACCATTGGGTTAGACCTGTTAGGGCGTTTATACATGACCCCTAAACTCCGCCGCAAATGGCTGCAAGCTCTGGAGCTTAAAAATGTTTCCCCACCAGCTCCGGAGTTTGCAGACAATTAAGTGCGACCCCACTTAAATTCGGGACATCCCGAATTTAAGCGCGACCCAGCACACTTTTCTTGTACCTGCTCTTGGGAGGTGAAAAATATTTGATGCGGATGTGCTGGGCTCTCCTCGCCTCTTTTTGTTTTTGTTTTTTTTTGCCTCCCGCCCCTTTAAGAGGAACCAGGAAGTGACTGGGGCTCCCCCGGCAGCTTCTACCGGCACCGGGGAGGTAAGGCTTTATTCTTTTGTCCCTTTTTTTCCTCCCTCCCCTCAAGCAGCCAGCAGCCAGGAAGTACGGAGGGGTGGAGACGCACGAAGAGCGACAAACCCCTAAGATCTCTGGTCCGAATTTAAGGGGCCAGCGGATCTTAGGGGTCGTGTAAAAGCGCCCTTAGTCTCATACTATAGTCTCCCAAATAATCTTTACACCAGTCAATAACATATTTTCATTTGTGTCATGCCTGACTTAGCAAGCCCTTATCCCAGAATGACTCATGGTGATGCCCACCACAGAAAGTACCCACCCTTTGGATGCAGCATCTACCCAATAGTATTGTGGTCTGTCTCCTTAATCTCACAGTAGGCTTTCAGCTGTATGAAATTTCAATTTTGAATACAGCCTTGAGCCTTTTCAGTCCAAATGCATGAAGCCTGCTCAGGTATTGACCTACCAAGCAGTTATCCATTTAAAAAAAAAGATATACAGAAAGGTACCTAAAGTATATACTTTTATGATGTAAATGGAACTAAATGCAGTAAGTGGGGGTTAAAGAGTCATAAAAGAGTGAATGCAGTGTTGGATGGCGACAGATCATTCTTGTGCTTGCATCTTAGGGACAGGTCCCTTCGAATGGGCAATTATTTCCAATTTCCCTGAGTGCTTGAACTTCGTGATGATATACTGTAGGGATTAAAAAAAAAAACCCAGCCATTATAAAGGAAATGTAAGTAAAAACATATGCTTGTTAGACGGGTGGCTCTGGAGAATGGTATCTACTCTGTTGGATGAATGCCAAAGGCAGTTATCATAACATATGTTCTTTTAAAAACGAACTTTGCTCTGTAGCATATGAGTTAGCTAGTCGTCATTTATTAACAATGTTGAGGCTGGTGGAAACACAGGTACCAATGGAATGAATCAGCGTGCAATTAATTTGTATCTCAGTCTTCCAGCCTCAAATAATAAACTTCAGAGCTTGGAAAGACCACCTGTTTTTGGACTCTAGTTCTCAGAATCCATGCTGGCGGGCAGTTCTTGGAACTGCAGTCCAAACATGCTCTGAAAAGAACTCACATTTTAAAAACACAGCACAGGAATGTGCTACTTTCGCATGGTAAGGCCCCATACCAAGAAGCTCAGAAACACCTGGCTTGAAGCATGATCACTTTCTGACACCTATGTCTAGGATTAAACTTGCAATCACAGGGGTCCCTGATTAGAGCTAGATGTTGGGGCAAGGAAGTATGAAGGGTTCACAGGTCTCCACATGAGGCTTTCAGCCCTGAGTCCACAGTATTTACTTCCTCTAGAGAAGAAGGGAGAGATGCAGCTTGTAGCAATGTCTCTTACATACTGACCCAAATGCTGTTGAGTTTTTAATGTGCTGCCATGAATCCTGTTAGTCCATTGCCACAAGTTGAGAATTTAGCATAAATATCTGCTGTTGTATGCAGTCATGTGACTCTGAAAGTAGTAACTTCTTGCGTTGGAGCAATTGGCTAATGAGATTTGCACCCATTCAACTGGCAGGCTTAACTAACAGGACTTTGAGCACATTCTTATTTAAAGCACAGAAGTCATGAAAATGCCAGGATATTTGCCTCCGTTGACAATCTCATGGGCCTCAGGAAGGGCAGCAATTTTGTGGCTTCCACGTTTTGTCTCATTTTGTATCTGGACATGAATTGCACAACAGATTGTCTCACCTCACACCCCTAAGAATCAAGGAGGGAAGGAAAATGGGACAGCTTATTGCTATTGGCATTTGGCAATCAAGAGCACATGATGCCTATATCCCTCAATGAAGAACTGTGTGAAAGCATCTTTGTCATGCTGCTTTTGGAGCAACAAGCCATAGCGTTAGAAACTACTTTGGTGCTTTTGAGTTTAGTGCCTTGTTTTCTAAGAACTCAGATGGGCACCTTCTGTTATGGCTTTGGTGATGTGCTTCACACAGGTCTCTAAAGGATGTTGTCACCCATGCATGAATGCACCCTCTTCTTGACCAGGTCCTCATTATCACTTCCAGCTCAACTGGCTGTTTTCCCCATTCCAATATCCCAGCCTTGACTTCATTGTACTGCAGCTGAATCCTGCTGTTTAATGCTTTGCCTGACTATATCTCCGCCACAAGGGGAGAGGAGTAAGAAAATAGGGAGAAATGCAGAAACGGTAAAAAGGTGGGCATATAAACATTATTATAAGCAGAGCATATGCCCAAAAACATTTTGTTCAAAGTTGGCCCTAGTGACAGCACAAGGACAAGCTGTGATGGGAACTGACACAAATTATTGTAACACACACACCCCACCATCACCCCTTCGCCAGTGGCAGCTTAAAGGAAGTGACATACATGCTATACAACACAAACACAGAGGGCAGGTAGGACCTGGAGGCTGCAGGTATGGCTTTGCTTGCTTAGGGGTACACTGTAGTATGGAAACAGCATTGGTCCTCCTCGATCTTTTGGTGGCTTTTGATACTGCCAACTATGGTATCCTCATGGGAGGTTATCTGAGCTGGGAATTGGTGACCTTGCTTTGGCATTGTTCCATTCCTTCTTGGACAGCCTGCGCCAGAGATTTGAGATTGATGAGATGTAATCGACCCCATGGATCCTCAAGTGTGGGGTTCCACAAGGGTCAATCATCTCACCAATGTTATTTAACATATATATGAGGCTACTGGGAGGGGTCATCCAGAGTTTTGGAGCTTCATGTCACTAGTATGCGGATGACACACAGCTCTAGCTCTCCTTTCCACCTTCTGCAATGGATGCTATCCCATCCCTGGAGCGCTGTGTGGATGCCATGATGGATTGATTGGATGAGGACAAAGAGGCTGAGGCTAAACCTAGACAAGATGAAAGTCTTGTGTAGGGGAGCCCCTGTAGATTGTGGGTTAGGAAGCTCCCTCTCTTTTGGGGGTGTGATTTTTCCTGCCCACAATGAGGTTTGCAGTTTGGGCATTCTGTTGGACACAACACTATCCATAGAATCTCAGGTGGCATCAATATTCAGCTCTGCCCACTTCCATCTGTGGCAGATTGCTGAGCTGCGTCCCTATCAGGACACTGGAGCCCTTACTACTCTGCTCAATGCATTGGTAGTCTTGAGACTATATTATTGCAATGCTATCTATGTAGGGTTGACCTTGGGGCTGATGTGAAGACTCCAACGGGTCTAGAATGGCAGTCACATAACTGACAGGGATTAAGAGACACCAGCACATATCTCCCATTTTGGCTTCCCTGCACTGGTTACTTGTTCATTTCCGCATCAACTTCAAGGTGTTAACTATGACATGCAAAGCCCTAAATGGTTTGGGACCTGAGTATTTAACAGACTGCCTTCTCCCAATAAGAACTGCCCACAATACTTGGTCCTCCCAGGCTTGGCGTCTGAGGGCACTAATGCTGAGAGTAGACCTTAAGGAAAAGACAAGAAATTGGGCTTTCTTGGTAATTGCTCCCCTCCTATGCAACAACCTTCCACATGACATCTGCCTGGCCCCGTCATTAAGCTCTTTCAAATGAGCATTAAAAACCTTGTTCTATAGGCAGGCATTCTCACAAGCTATCACATGATTTGGTTTGACTAATTACTATTCTACGCTTACTGCCCAAAATGTGGTTTCTACGAGTCGTGTTTTTAAATTGTATTTTAATGAAAGTTGCTTTACTGTTGGGTCTGTCTTATTTTGTTTTGATTGATTATTGTTTGTTGAGTTTGTCTGTACCCTGCAGCCTTGCTGCCAGATGGGCAGTATACAGATGCAACAAACAAACAAACAAACAAACAAACAAACAAACAAACAAACAAACAAACAAACAAACAAACAAACAGTCTCTTAATATACGTGCATGGGAGTGGGGTGTGAAACATCCCCTCATCTGACTACAGTTGGGTGGCTGGGTGGTTGATAGTGCAAAGGGATACAGTAAGTCATAAGAACAGGCAAAGAGAGAGGGAGAGGGAGAGAGCGAGAGTGAGCAGAAGATGGTGGGGGGTGCGTGGGAATATAACTAGAGTAGAAGTGATATGGAGTACAGTAGGTATCAAAGCAGAAAGGATTTAGCATAAAGCAGGAAGCACTAAGATAAAGGGCCAGCATCTGTTTTCCCTTAGGGATGCTAAGTGCTTGGCATGCTGATTTATGACCTGTCAGGAGAGATACCTTTCATGGTATCCTCTGTTGGCCCTCCAGAATCTGTTCTTGAGAAAAATGGACTATTGTGTTAGTTTTCAAAAATTGTTTCCCTGGCTAAAGATGTGAGGTGTGAAGCTGTATGACCCCCCACCCCACCCCCAAGAGCTGGGACTTCAGGGAAGAAAGAGGAAGGGGTGGAGCAATAGTTAAAGAGAAGAATGAGTTACATGAATTCAGGTGAAATATATATCACATCAGATTATTTGTCCCTTTTAACACAGAATAATTTCATAACACATTTTAAACCTCATGTAGGGAGCGAAAACAAATTATTTTAATTTTTTAAATGGTATGTGGGGAATTTTTTGAATATATTTTTAAAAATAGTTTCTCTACAGATAGGATTGATGTGGCAGGAAGGGTTAGGAGGAGTACTGGGAGCATGGGGGCCACCTCTGGCCCAGGGGTCACATTGCCCACCTCTGTTTTAAATGGTATCATCATCAATTGAACCCATAATCTTCTGCCCAGATACTACATGCTCTACCCCTGAACTATGGTGCTTCTCTGGTGGTGCCTTCCTAGAATTTGCTGGAATTTTCATGGCAGGCTGTGTCAGCCAGATACTGTGGTAAAAATAATTAGTCCTGATCTTGTTGTTATAATCTAGTTTACACTCTAACATAGGTGGGACCTGTTTCATCTAAATGTATCCAGTGCCAAGATGCTACAAGGCAAGGCTTTACGACTCATATTTGGAATCACTAAATAAGTTAAAATAATGGGCATGAGGAGGATTAAGGTCTAGAAACCCAGAAAAATTCAGCTAAGCTGTGTTACTGCATATTTATAAATTAATGGTTTATTTTATCTGGCTCAGGGCTTGATTTTCTGCTAATTATTGATTCTGCTGTCAGAGGGCCATTTGTATACCAGAGCTATGCTGATCTGTTTGGCTGAAATATTACTGGAAATTCTGTGCAATGCTTGCTCTGATACTCAGTGTGGTGTAGGAGTGAATAGAAGGATGAATTGGATACAGGAATTCCCACTTAGCCATTGGAAATTCACTGAGGGCATGGAACTGTTAAAACTACTTTGAAATATATTGAAAGCCCTAAAGGTTACTGTATAAAGCAAAGCAAAGCAAAGTGTTCTGCTTATATACCCCACCCCTATAGTGCTTCAAGCACTCTCTGGGTGGTTTACAATTTAATTATGCAGGATACACATTGCTGGCTACCTGAGAATGAACCCCAGGTGGTGAGCACAGTTTTAGCTGCAGGACAGGCATTTAACCACTGCACCATGAGGCTTATTATAAACCAACTGGTGTAACAAGAATGACTTTTACATGACCCCTAAGATCCGCTGGTCCCTTAAATTCGGACCAGAGATCTTAGGGGCTTGTTGCTCTTCCTGTGTCCCCACCCTGGCTGCTGGCTGCGTGAGGGGAGGGAGGAAAAAAAAGGAAGAAAAGATTGTGGCTCACCTTTGTTCTGCCTCCGCTTGCCGCGGCAACATTCCTGAGTAGCTCTTAAAGGGGCGGGAGCCAAAACAACAACAAACAGAAGCGAGGAGAGCCCCGCACTCACTATCTTTACACCGCATCAAGCAATTTTCACCACGGGAGAGCAGGTACAAGAAAAGTGTGCTGGATCGCGCTTAGGTGGGCAGGGTCACACTTAATTTCCTCTAAACTCCGGAGCTGGTGGGGAAACATTTTTAAGCTCCGGAGCTTGCAGCCATTTGCTGCGGAGTTTAGGGGTCGTATATAAACGCCCTTAACAGCACCTCACAACAACAATGCTTGCTCTGCTGGGCTAGCCCTACCAAACCGCCACTCCAGGCAGCAAATTTGTAATTGCTCTCAAATGAGCAGCAAATGGACAGTCATTTAACTGGGGTTTTTTTTTTTTTATTATCAGGTGTGAGACAGACACAGATGGCACTTCTACTTCAGGTGCCAGACTAACTTTGACAGGTCTAGGCACCTGTATTTCAGGCTTTGTGAGTTTGTGCATGTGTGCCATCAGCCTCAGGCAGCAAAATCACTATGGCCGGTCCTGTAACCCTGGAAGTTTCTCTTTTTCATTCTTAATTCAAGGGCACAGGGTTCTAGACAAGCAGGCAACTATAAGTACAATATTGCACTTTGGCAGAAATCTTTCAAGATGTTGAGTCTTCCTTCCTTCCTCCCTCCCCCCCTCCTTCCTTCCTTCCTTTGAGACATAGAATCCAGGATAAGAGATTTGGAGATTTCACGCCCTTTCCATTTCATAATGATATCTTTTTGACCTTCAGTTAATAAGAAGGTTTTCGTTCCTCCTTCTACATGGAACCTGCTTTCTGTACTTTCCAAGACTGACTCAATATGCTCTGCCTGAGGCTGACCTGGAAGACAAACTTGGAAGTTCCAACATGTACTATAATTCCAGACTGTTGGTTACTTTGGGGCAGAAACAGAAATTGCTCTATTAGCAATCTCAGGATAGAATATGGTGAGAGACCTCAATATAGGATTGCTTGTCACTTGCAGTTTTACCCTCCATTTCCATCAGAGTTTCCCATTGGTTGGAAACAGGCATACAATTGTGCATTGTGTAGTCTGTAAATGCAAATGCCAGAAAGAAAATCCAAACAACAATTAAACAATTTTATGGCAGATCCCTGTCCCACAATGAAGCTACACTGTAGAAGAGTGGCTCTTATTTATATGACCTTAGCTGCTCATATTCCCAGGAGAAGGCAGTCTGCAGATACAAGGACAGGAGTTGTATTTCTGATTAGGAATATTGTGTACAAGGCACTGGTTCTATATAACATAAATTTTGAAAAGTATCCTTTTTAGTACCAGCATTTACTGTACGTGTAGCCTGTGGTGGCCCATTTCATGCTCTTTTTATTTGTGCAACTGCCAGAATGCTTAATTTAATTTTTTTCAGTCTAGGGAGAATCACTACCTTAAAGCGACAGAACAGAAATATGATCACTGACCAACATGATTTTATTCCTTTTGTGTGTGACCCAGCTTAAGTTAAGGACCTGTACATATAAGACCTGGTGATTTTAACAGACTTGTCAAGTGCGTTTTTAGGTTTGCAGTCCTATAAGCAGGGGGGTGGTGGGCGGATGGAAGGTGGTGCGGCGGGCAGGCGGGGTGGGAGGGAGGGGTGGGCAGGGCGGCGCGGGGTGGTGCGGTGCGGATGGCAGCGGATGGCGACAGGCACGGGGGGTGGGCGGCAATGGGTGCAGGGGGCGGCAGGCAGCAATGGGCAGGGGGCGGCGGGCGGGTGGTGGGGGGACGGACGGCGGTGGCCAGCGGTGGGGGGGACGGCAGGCTGGCCAGAGCCCTCTCTCCATTTTGGCGCCCTAGGCAACTACCTAGTTCGCCTTAATGGAAGCGCCGGCCCTGCATCCCAGGCTAGTAGCCATTCTGGCTGGAGAGATTGAGAACTGTCACAGAAAAGCAAGGACTTTTTCTAGGCTCTGCCTAATAGAAGGACTGCTTTTGCCTGCTGCATGGAATACAGCCAATCTGTCACAATCTGCTTGCATTTACATGCTTTCATCCTGCTAGATTGGCAGGAGCTGGGGTTATCTGTGTGAGCTCACTCCACTGCGTGGCATCTGGGGTTGAAACTGCCGAGCTGCCGACTTTGCAATCTGTCACAGGGAGATGGTGAAGGGTAACAAACAAACAAACAAACAAACAAACAAACAAAAATGATTTTAGGGGGAGTGTGTGTGTGTGTGTGTGTGTGCGTGCGTGTGTTGTGTCTTTACAGTCGTGACCGACCCTTCATGACTCCACGTCCATG
The DNA here is from genome assembly GCA_023846285.1 of Phrynocephalus versicolor. Classification (NCBI taxonomy): domain Eukaryota; kingdom Metazoa; phylum Chordata; class Lepidosauria; order Squamata; family Agamidae; genus Phrynocephalus; species Phrynocephalus versicolor. Next base: position 6,857,994 of record JAHTLZ010003518.1, on the reverse strand, counting down.
GAGTTTTCTTGGCAGGAATACTGGAGTAGTTTGCGAGTTCCTACTCCAGGCGCATACAGCACCTGGTATTCCCTGGTGGTCTCCCATCCAAGTACTAACCAGGACCAACCCTGCTTAGGTTCCGAAATCAGGCGAGATCGGATGTACTTATGTAGCACCTAGCCTGAGAATCCAGAAATCTCTCTCACATACTCTTTGAGCCTTACCTCCTGTGGTCTGGAGCTTGTGCTTATCAAGTAATGAGCTACCCCTACCTACTCCCACAGGCCCATGTGAAACCCTTTTATTAAGCCCCACACTCCTGCTCAAACAGGGCTCCTTGCACCCTCCAGAGGAAGTACAGAGACCAGTCTGCCATGCCTTTTGTTCCCCTCAGGCTGTTTCAAGTAGGAAAGCAGCCATCTTGTCACTTCTGACTTGGAAAAATGTCTGGCCTAAAACAGGGGTAGTAGGATGAGGGTGGAACTGCCCTCCCTTTGCACTCTAGAGGGAGAGGGGACTTTAAATGAATTAAAAGAAGTGTGTTAAAAGTGAAGAGGGACAGGGAGATCAGCAGCCCTCTTTGGTCCATAAGTGGGTGTTGGTGGCCCATGGACTGCAGAAGAGGGCGGCTCCTGCATCAGACACAGAGAGGCCGTCATCTCTGGTAGAGGTGGCCTAATGGGAGAATGACCTCCCAATCTCTGGTTCTGCAGCCAGATATTTAAACCATAAATGCAATGCTGTACAGTTCATAGCTTCTGTTTTGTCCCCCCGTCCCCACACTCCTCCATAGCATTGGGGGGGGGGAATTCACACCTCACCCCCCTCATCCTAGTCAAATGTTTACTCTCTCTAAATACTCAAGACTGGAGGCCAGGACTGCCTCATCTCTGTTGTCTTTCCAGAAACAGGCAAAGACCTTCCTCTTCAGGCAAGTTTTCCCTGAATGATGGACCACCATTGTTTCTCTTATTTGAATCTACCATACATTGTGTTTATGACCACTTATAACTTTGTGTTTATATCTCTCCCTGTGCAATTGCATTAACACTATGTTATCAACTGTTAGTTTTAATGTTGCCTTCAAATGATGTAAGACACCCCTCAGTTCCCTGTTCTCAAACTGAATATGTCTTAATTGTAAGTAAAGGTTCCACTCACACATGTGTGCTAGGGGCGGTGCTCATCTCTGTTTTCAAGCCAACGAGCCAGTGTTGTGCAAGTTTGGCCGGCATGGCTGAACGCATTTCTGTGCATGGGACACTGTTTACCTTCCCACTTTTTATGGCAGTACCTATTTATCTGCTTGCATTTACATGCTTTCATTCTGCTAGATTGGCAGGAGCTGGGGTTATCTGTGTGAGCTCACTCCACTGCGTGGCATCTGGGGTTGAAACTGCCGAGCTGCCGACTTTGCAGCTGACCGTTTTCAGAACTGTAACCTGCTGAGTCACTACATAATTGTACTGGACTGTATATTGCTCCCCCTTACTGTAAGCCGCCTTGGGTCCTTTTCCAAGGAGAAAGGCTGGATAAAAATACTCAAAAAAAGTTCTGCTCTCTCATCTTGTTATATTATCTACCAGAAGAAGTTTCAGTGTACCGTCTCTGTGTTTCCAAGGAGCCACAGAACATACAGGTTCTGTTTTCATCTTGGTTGCTGCAGTAACTCTCCTGAAATGTTTTGTGCTGCCTTCCTCCCCACCCCCTACCCGACTCCACAACTGAGCAGGGCACTCACTCCAACACAGGAGTCCACTGCCATTCTTCTGTACCTCCTCTCCATCAACACTGAATGAATCACCTCTCAGCAGGCAAACAAGACATGTTAAGGCTGCTGCTGTTTTGGAGCAGCAGAAGCCTGGTGATTTTAATCATGAAGGGTTGACTCTGGCAAGGAAAGAATGTTTGGCTGGCTGCAGCTGCCAAGAAGTACTTGCTCCTGTCCTCGTTAAAAAAATTTTTTTTTGTGACTTTGCTTCTTTCCTCGTTGGCTCAGTTTGCCAATTTGTCACTAAAAATAGGAAAATACAGAAAAGGTGGTATGTTGGCTTGTAGTGCATTAGCTACCAACTCCCACTTCGACTTCTGTCCTGCCATCTGTTCCGTGGCATTTATTTATTTATTTATTTAGTTAGTTAGTTACTTGTTTACTTATTTATTTTTGTTACAAGATGAGTCAATCCACGGGTAGCTCAGTAGTTATGTTTTTAATAGACCATTGCATAACTTGCATTGTTTGGAAAGTTTTATATTGCTCCAGAAGCATTTTCTTTTAGAAACCTCCAATATATATAGGATTCATGCCTAGGAAATCAAAGGAAAGGAAATAATGCCATTATGTGACATATAGCCCATTATCCTCTTTTCCTGCTTCAAATTCCAAAACTATATTTTGATCTGAGAAGGTGCCACTGCTAGCGGCCTCTGAGGCCACTCGGGGATCTGTCTTGTCCTCTATGCTCTTTAACATTTATGTGGAACGGCAGCAAGAGGCTGTCTGGAGGTCTGGAGCTTGATGCCATCCATGTGCTAACGACATACAACTTAATGTCATCTTTCTGTCCAAATCTGAGGAAGCTGTTTAGTTGTAAACTAGTGTCTGGTGTCCGTAATGGACTAGAAGAGGGTGAACAGATTGCAGCTCAGCCCAGATAAGACCGAGGTGCTCCTGGTAAACTGAAAACACAGATCAGGAAACAGGCATTCAATCTGTGCTGGGTAGGATTGCAATTTCCCTGAAAACACAGGTTCTGGTTTTGTGTATGCTTCTGGATTCAGGGGATGTCTGAGCCTAGGTCTCCAGATATCTGTGGTAGCTACTAGCCAGGGCACATTTGCACCAGTTCCTGGGATATCTGACATTTGTAGTGACACAAACTCTACTTTCTTCTTCTTCTTCTTCTTCTTCTTCTTCTTCTTCTTCTTCTTCTT